>JADRCH010000106.1:3077349-3114511 GCA_019843965.1 Rhynchomys soricoides | reverse complement strand
CTTCTTCTTCTTCTTCTTCTTCTTCTTCTTCTTCTTCTTCTTCTTCTCCTCCTCCTCCTCCTCCTCCTCCTCCTCCTCCTCCTCCTCCTCCTCTATCTCTTCCTCCTCCTCTTCTTCCTCCTAATAGAGAGGTCCAAGCTGTAGAATAAAAACCTGTCCCAACAAGCAATCAGTTGCCTGTTTCCTTAGGCTTCCATGATCTTAGTGAGAATCACAGGCTTGGGAATGAGCCAGAGACAGGCTTGAGTCATCCGTTCACCACCTCTCAGCTTTGCTTCCTTTGACAAGTTAAGTTACTGCATTGTGTCTATGATTTTGAGACGGTAAGGTAGCATCAGCATACCTCCCCGTTTCCTGAGGTCCTGAGGAACTAGTTACAGTTGCTGTCCACCTTGTGAAAAGCAAAGGGCCATACAGACATGGTCATGTATGTGTTTCCTATGGTTGACATAGCAAATGAGCACAGACTTGGTGTACAATAGTAGCAATTTACTCTCTCATGGTTTTGGAGCACAGAAGTGTGGACTCAAGCTTTGAGCAGAGCAGTATACACTGATGGCTCCAGAAGAGGGCCTATAATTACTCAGTGTTGTCTCAAGGGATTGTCTACATCTCTCTTGGGCTGTATCACTCCGATCTGCCTGTTTGCACATGGTCTTTACTTTTTTCCTGAGTCTCTCCTCTGGAGGTGGCTTTTGATGTTAGACTCAAGTGGATAATTTATGATGGTTTCATCTCAATATACTGGACTTTATCCCAACTGCAAAAACAAAGCCTTTCCCCTCCAAATAAGATCATATTCTTCGGGTACCATTCACCACAAATCCTAGACCAAACAAAGGCTGTAGTCATGGAAACCCCCAGGTATGTGCCCATGCTATCAGAGTTCATGAAAATTTCTGGGTCATGGTCCTCTACTTCTGAGCAATATGGCACAGTCCTACTTTCTATCCCAGGGAGATTGCCCTTATCTGTTTTTCTTTCCTGGGCCGTCTTTGTCTCTTTCTCTGCCTTCTAATCAAACTAACACCAATCTTGTTTCATAGTCCTGGGAGGTTACTCAGTCCAGAGTAATACAAACTTTTTTATTTAAAGCTTCATGCACATTTTGCAAACCAAAGAAGGATTTCAGCTTAGTTCCCAGTGTTTTGGCTAATGTTGTCTTCTGGTTTTGACTTGATATTATAAGAAGTCACCATGAGAGGAAGTGGACATGGGGGAGCAAGTCTCTGTGCTATTATTGCAAATTCCAATGAGCCTGTAATCATTTCACGAAAAAAAAAGTACCTCCTGCCCCCACGGAGACTTAAAATTCAGACAATAAAACAAATGAGCAAAACAAAATATTCCTGTAGAACTTTCTAGATTGGAGGGTAGAATAAAGCGAATCTTCAATTCGCTCATTTGAATGTTTGCTGAGTCATCACTTCAGGATGACTCCCCACCCCCTATTCCCAGGGGCTGTTGGGAAAGGAACTTACTCTGGTCTAGCCCCATCTTCATTTCAGGTTTCCTGGGATGCTATCTTGGGTAGCCTCCTCCCTGAAGAAGGGAGTTGTGCCAGGTCCGCCCCAAGCCTCCCCAGGCCAGGGTTGGTCTGCAGACACATGGCTGGGCTGGGCCAGCACACCTGGCCCCAGGGCCCAGGCTGAACCTGTTGCTGCCATATGTACAGAGCTTTGGCTCCTGTTAAACTTCTCTCCTGTACTTTCCTGGTAGGCACATGGCCTCAGTAACCCCACCTTGAGTCAGAGAGATGCGCTGAGCTCCTAGGAGGTGCCACTCTGGCTCAGGGCCAGCTCTCTCTACCTTGGCTTTGATTGTCATTTATGCTGTATCCTCCTTCTCTTCCCTGGGGCAGGGTGTCAGCTTCTCTCCCGTGCAGACTCCAGCTGCCACTAGTCTGGGCAAGTTGGAGGTACCCTCCCTGGGCCACTTGTCTGGTCTTTTCTCTTATTCCTCCTTACCTATGTGGAGGCTGTTCTATATAGTGTGGCTTAGTAGTTTAGTGGCCCAAGCTTATAAACTTAAAGGTCATGTTTAGATTTTTGGGGGCTGCCCTGGGAACTAACCGAGACTGCACACAGAACGAACGTATGGCTATCTTTCAGGCAGAGGGTAATCCTAAGAAGTACAAGACTCAGAGGACAAAAGGAGACCATAGTAGACATTTTGTAATATATATTAATTTATTTTTTGTTTCTGGCATCAAATTGATGGCTATACTATTTCACATCCTTACCTCAGTTTCCTCCTGTGTAAAAGTAATTAAATGATTGCCTCATCCCACATATCACAATTGCTTGGCACTGTGCTAAGAAGCATAAACGAAAAAGTTCTTGGCACAAGCCAGTAGGAGCCCAACAGAGATTAGCTGTTATTGTCATTACCTGCCCTGAGCACAGATGAACTCACATTTTGCTCACAGCAGCCATGGGACATGGGGAGTGTCTGAAGGGAAAAGGGGACTGAGAAAACAAAGGTGTTAGCTCTGTCAAAAATCTCTTCATGACTGCATCTGGAAAGTCTTTTTTGTTCTGTCTCCTGAGGTGTGGAGGGAAGCACTGAGCTTGCGTGTGGTGGGTGCACTGGAAGAAAATTCCAGAAGGACTTGGCTGTAAGGGCAGGGTTGTGCCCATGCAGAGGTGGCGCCTTTGCAGTTTATGCTCTTCCCTTTACTCAGTGCTCTTCTGGTCATCCGTCAGAACTTGCTTCACAGGATACTCACCCTGGGAGTCTCATCTCCACTCCTCCAACTCTTCCTGTAGGGGTTGCATTCTGTCTTTCAGTCTCTTTTATATCTTTATGGCCTGTGTTAACTGCACCACAGCATCCTTGTGTAGAGGTAAGGCCTTTGTTTAATGCATCAGTTTTCTCCCTCTGCTCAGCTTGATGACTGCAATATATGTGTCTGCTGAGAAGGATGTCCTCTCTCTAGTCCTTCTTCCTCAATCACTTCTCATCTATGTAAGGGATGAGGAAAGGAGTAACCTATGTTCTCAAGATGCACAAGGTCAGAGATGGGTGATAGCACATCTCTTAGAAAGTTGTCCAGTTTTTTTCTGGGCTTCTTCATAAAACTCTTAGTCTTGGGAATCCTAAGGAGTCAAATTGTCTTGGATCCAGTAGACATCAGGAATGACATTGTGGGGCAGGATCATAAGAGTTGGGTAACTGGCTGTTTCCCTGAGGACTCTGGGTAACACAAAGGAAGAGGCATGGCTTTCTAGGACTTGTCTGATGCCTGAGAGTACCCAAGCCATTTTGCTCATAACACTGCTATGGCCTCCACTAAGGCCCCTTGATCTGATACCTTCTATCTCTCAGAGCATCAGAGGGCTGCTGGGCTGAGCCTTGTCAGCTCCCAGCCCTTCTCAGGGTGGACAAAGATGCTTATTGGAAAGATGCATGAACTAAGCCCCAGGTGATCGCAAAGGCAGCTGAGAATGACCTCAGACTGAAACAGTGCTGTGTTCTGGACTCCTGTGGGGAAGTTGGTTGTTGGCTAGGAAGGAATTGGAGAAGGCTGGAAAGGCAAGAGTCATTTTACATTAGCCACCAGTGATTTTCTAACTGAAGTCTGCAACTGAGTGTCCACATCCAGATTCATGACTCAACCCTGTTACCAAATCCCATCTCATCTCAGAAAATGGCTTCCCTGTCCATTCTGAAACCAGAAGTCAATTTGACTTTCTCTGCTCTTCACTGCCTCAAATCAAGTCTATCATCTGCTTCTATCATTTTGGCTTCTGAAACATCCCTTAAATCTATCTTTTTCTCTCTGTCTCCAGGATTACTCCTTGGGAATCTCACCATCTTTCCCTCTTTCCCCAGCCATTAGTTGGCCCAGAAGTTGGGGGACAGGGGGAGCTTGTCAAGTTAATTCTATGATTAAAAATCTTTTTATGTTTCTTGAACAATGCTTTCACAGTGTGTGACTTCATACCATTGAAACCTATAAAAACTATACAAACATGGAACTTCAAGATATGCAAGTTACAAAATGTAGAGGCAGGTGTCACAGTGACTATTGTTACTCTTAGTGTTGCGTGAGTGTTTATCTGTGTAGTGTGGAGATTAATAACCCATGCCAACATCGAAAAGTTAAATGGTAAATGGATAGGCCCAAGTGATGGAGCAAATCTAACAATCAATTGTAGAATCTAGGGAGTGATACACTGGGAATTATTGTGCAACTCCCTCAGCTTTTATTTATTTAATTTGGGGGAAAATTTCATTTCAGACTCCTGGGAAAAGTTTCTCTCACAGCTCCCATTACATCAGAGTTAAACCCAAAGTCATTGCCTTGGTCTGCCAGCCCTGTCTGAATGCCCTGGCCTCTGCAATGGCCGTAACACAAGCCAATTCTATCACTTCTGCACTCACACTCTGGTTATCAGGCTGGTCTTTCAGTTTTTAATATGAACCTCCTGGTTTGGTATAAGTAATAGATCCAATCATAATTTAACACAGCCCACTGTGTAGTAATATGAACAATACGAAATGTCTTTTCTGTAGGTGAAATAAACAGTGGTACTTTATATGGCCCTAATAAATATTTGCTTATGATCTCTCATGCTTAATCTCTAGACCTAGACTTTCTAGGGGATGGGCTATTACCCCATTGCTGGCTTTGAGTGCATTGAGGACATGTGTCACCCCTGTTCATATACCACAGACAAGCAGGAATGATTAAGGAAGAAAGAACAGAGACAGGACACCCTTTTCAGTGGCATGTACTTTCATAGCATCCAGTGGGATGCTATGGGTTTTCTTGTGAAAATTAAACAAATTGATTTATTGATGGACTGTCATACTGATTTAAGATAGCTTTTTGTTATAAAGTGAAATAAAGAATTCTGATAAAAATCTAGATATTACAAAAAAGCATATTGTCCTCCCCCATCCCCTAAGCAGCGGATCTATGCATAAATTTTAGTTTCAATGAACCTGGAAAGAGAGGAAAATGGATGATCACCCGAGTTCAGGTATCCTCTAGTATATCTACCATGAGACAGAGAGGAATCGTTGGCTCTATGGAGGGCTGCTTTTAATGGACAAGACATTGCCTCTCTGATTCCTGTTTTCCCCATGGGCAAATCTTGGAAAGTACATGAAGTTATGCAGGCCATGAGCCAAATATATCAGATGTTCAAGTTCTTTATTGCCTCAAATCTCTTTCCCATCTACAGTGGTCAGGGACAGGAAAGAAAGCAGCTTCAGCCTTTAGTATGTTGGGGAGACACAGGCTGGAGACTTAGCATCATGTGCTGACCTTTGCTTCTACCTATGTGTCCTGATGCTTCAATTGCTGTCTGAGACAGTTAAAGAGGGTGGGGTGGGCTCACAGGCTAAGTGGGCAATATCACGGGTTACATGGTGAGTTCTAAATGTTTTGATATTGCATCAAGAAAAGAGAGGAGTGGAACTCTTTGTAGATCAGAGTCTTAAAAAATTGATCAGTTCCATAGCGTCCATTCAGTAGAGTCTGAGCTCTTTATTGTTAGGCTACACACTCACTCAAATCCCAATAGCAAATATGAGCTTTATCCCAAACAAAGGTCTTGATAGATGGGGAATCAAAATATGAAGAAATAAGCAGAAATTATTTGGGGACACAGATGCTTAGATTTGATGGTCTCTAACTGGTGTCAGCTTTTCCAGGGAGCATACTTTAGCTACTTGATACATGGTTGTGTGCTCAATCTAAATTTGGAACTTTTGTTCTAAACACAAGCATCCTCATCAATTGATTAGAGGAACAAATTCAAACAAAGCCCCCAAAATATTGCACAAATTTCTCAATCTCTCTATGGACAGCAATAGCTTTGTTGGAGACATGAGGAATGGACATTTTTAAACAAAGTACTGGGGAAGATTAGCCATTGTCTACCATACCAAAACCACCCAGCAAAAGTTAAACTATGAAGATAGTAGGTGTGTGCCTTTGAGTCTTCTTGCTAATCCATCTACCCAGGTGATCCAGATAAAATCAGTTCAGTGAAGTCCACAGGTAACTGGTTGTAATAATCAGAAGAATCACTCCTAAGGATGTTCACATTCTAATCTCAGAACCTATGAAAATGTTAGAAAAAGGGAAGAAATGTTATAGGTGCAAAGGTTTGTTAATTGCCTGGCTGAGAGGTGAAGATCATCCCGCTAAACTTAGTGCGATGGTCAGAGCAATGGGAAATAGAGTTTCTCTTGGTTGTAGCTGGAAAGAGAAATAAAGATAAGCAGGCTACAGTGAAGACAGGCAGATGTGTGGCTGGCTATGGAGTATGAAGTATGAAGCTGAGAACCAAGACATGTGACTGATGAGAACCCGGAAAAGGGAAGAGAACAGATTCTCTTTATTGTATTACTATGGAGCTTCTGGTAAGGAGAACAGCCCTGTTTGTTCCTCCATTTCAGTCCAGGGTGACCCACACAAGGCTTGAACTAAGGGACTGCATTATTAATCAGTGTGTTTGAACTTACTCTGACCACAAAGGAACACTAACCCTGGGATTCTCTGACCTGATCATTTCTTTCTCCTCCTCTCCCTCTTCCTCCTCCTCCACCTCCTCCTCCATTTTCATCCTCCTTGTCCTCTTTCTGTGTCCTTTAGTTTTGTTGGCTATGCTCTGCCAAGCCCCAGAGAGTGCATCTGTCCAGGTGATGACACATTCTCACAGACGTTGGGCCAACAGTATTTACTTGGGGTAGCTTTATGGTTTATACAGGTACACAGGGCATTCTCTCATTGTGGCTGCCTTCTTTCACTGACTGTTTGGCACAAACATGTGAGCTCATTGTTTTCCCCTCCAATCACCAAGCCAGTAAGGAATGGGTGGGGATGCTATCTCATGGCTACACTTCAGAATGCAGCAGAAAAGTCTACAGTCATTCCTCATTGACTGGAGTCATAATTAACTGGGGAATTAAAGGCTTGGGATTCAAGATGAGTAGGACATGGGAGCTGAATGCATACCTTACTGTAGATGCCTGCTGAGACACCTCCCTATTCTTTCTGAGGAATAAACTGCACCCATTCCCTTGGTTACAAAAGCCCAGGCTTGATAAGGCAAAGGGAGGTCTATACAAGACAGCATGGTTTATGGTGACACATGACAAGTGCTAAGTATTTAACAGTCAATTATCTCTTGCCTTAAAGTGGATATGGGAAGCAACATTTATTATCTGATGTCATCATCCTAAGCACTGAGATGGGAACCACCATTTTTCTCATAGAGACTTAATAAAGCTTAGGTAACTTGCTTCATTGTCGTGTTTGATCAGAACTAGAGGTAGCTTTGGAACTTGCCTTTACTGTCAGACATGACAGCATTTGTTCTCCCTTGTGCTTTGCTGAAGGCAAAAATATGACCAGTGCTTTTTATGAGATGCATTGAGATGAATAAATAATGGATCGCTACTGTACAGTCTGATTCCTAGACTACGCCCAGATAAATGTTACATCATTCTCAGTAGCAATTAGCTTCAGTGAAGTTGTCCGGATTAATAACAATATCATCACCTGCTATTTATAGATGGCTGTCCTCCAAAGAGGCCAAAGTGCTCTGTAGATAAACATTGTCGAATGTAGTCTTATGATACTGTACACCAGGTTTGTGCCCGTGGTTTCTTTGTATTTCAAAAGGGGAATAGATCTTGACAGTCATCACAAAAAGGGTTGATTTCCCCTATGGGTGTTACTAGCCTATTGAGAATTGGTTCCTTATGGTAATCTGTCCTCACATACATATTCAACTTTGTAGGGTTGTCTGGAATTGGTCAGGCCACAAGGGTGAGACAGTTTGCATTGTAGGTAATTTTCAAGATTTATATAGACTTGATATTGATTTTTCCTGGTAATCAGTTCTTACTGCAGCCTCCTCCTCTTTGTTTACTTGTCCTTATTTCTCACTCCCATCGCTGCCACTACCACCACCACTGCCACAACAGCCATCATTTCTACAATTGCCATCATCATCACCACCACCATTGCTACTGTCCAAACAGCCACTACTACAACCACCACCACCATAATTACCACTAGAACAACTACCACATAATCACTACTACTACCATGCCATTTACCACCACCACCACCGTAACCACCACAACAGCCATTGGTAGCTGCAGCAGCAGCAAATACAAAACTATTTATTTCATATCAGCTGCATTCCCTGTCTTATGTGAGGCACTGTACAGGTGTTGTTTGACACAATATCTACCAAGGATGAGTTATTATTGCAAACCCTGTTTGACAGAGTAGAAAATTAAGACCCGTGGTAGATAAATGATTTATTCCCTCCCACTTATTGACAATCGGAGGCAACTGCCTAGGACCATCTTGAAAGACTGAGGCTTTAACGCTGATGAATGGGATGAGACACCAGTGAGAAGGTGCATACTAAAATAACAGATTAGCTATCATCCATTAAATGCAGAAATTGTGCGTATCAAAATTTTAAATCTGTATGACAATCCTATAATATAGATATCTGTGTCTATTTACAGAAAATAAACTGGGATTCAGAAAGCTAAAGAATTTGCCAACTTAACACAGTTCAGAAAAAAGCAGCATTACGCCTTGCCTGTGAACTCTCTCCCATAGGTTCATGAGGTTGCACACCTGGTCTCTAGATGATGGTATTTTGGGGAAGGCTTGGAGCCTTGATGGAGGCAGATCATTGTAAGCAGACTTTTTGAGGACATCCTGGCCCAACTTCTGGCCAGACTCATGCTCTTCTCACCATGGACAGAGGCCAGTCCTTCTGCTGGGTGTTTCCCACCAGGATAGACTGATAGTTTTTGAATTACAGTTCAGAATAAGTAGTTCTTCTCTAGGTTTTCTGTCAGATATTTTGTTCATAGTGACAAGAAAAGCAACTGAAGCAAGTGATAAAGTGTATTCTAATTCCTCTTCCTATGCTTTCAATAAATACGACAGCATTTATTCTATAAAACCATTAGGATAATGAGAGATTAGGTGGAGAATGGTAGAAAGATGGCTGAATGGATGGGAAAAGAAGAAATAGAACATCCCTCCCACACCCAATGAAGGTAAAGTAAAATACACATGTATTGTTGGCCCAAGCCTCCAGGCACCTATGTAAATTGGACCTGGAGTTGCTTAGGCACTGAAGGAAACTTATCCTCTAAAATAGGACATTTTGGGAAGCTAAGTATTGCCTTAAGTAACTCAGATCCAAGCTCCATTGACTTCATGGCTGGAGATATGAATGAGAAAAATACCTAGCTATACTCTGCCGAAGAAGAATAGATCAGGAAAGCTCTCTGCATTAAAGATATCATAACAACTTTAAAGTGCATGGATGTGAAAAGATCAATAAGACAAGAACAGTGGTAACCACATGACTCTTGGTGCCAGAAAGCCAGGGACATGACAACACTCACTTAGATGTGATGTCCTCTAAAGGAAAGAGGCAGAGCTAACAGGGCCTAGCAGCCTGGGCACAAAGGTCACCTTTGAGGAGCCATGAAAGTATGGCAGTCAGTGGCTGGAAAGGAAGAGAGCTGGTGATAGTCTCCGGTATTTTCCTTTCTCTCCTTTCCCAGTTAGAAGCCAGTTCTGAGGGATTTGGGAAACATAATTGGCCATATGCTGCCTTACACATATAGAGCCAGGCTGAGGAGCATGCCTGAAAACAAACAGGCAAGTGCTGGGCTCAGCTGCTGCTCTGAAGCATTTATCTGCTTCTCAGCCTAGTGTCAGGGCCAGGTGGATTCTTAGGTTTTATTTGCCATACTGGAAGTTAGAGACCCTGAAAAGAGTCTGTTTTATTAGATTTTAATCGTGACTCAAGGACAGGAAGCAAGCCATCATTCAGATAAGCATCTTTCACAAGAATGCCATCTCAGGGCCAGAGTCCAGCATCCTTTGGTTGAATGTTTTTGGCAGCAGGTCACCAGGGAACTGGCTTACCTGGAGGCCAAGGCCATGGGATTTATGCTGCTCAAAGCAGCTGGGCTGCCCCTATATCATCTTCACCACGGTGATGGAAATTCCAAAATGGATGAAAAATTCCTTAGGGTTAAAGTGACAAGTTTGAAAATGCCTTTGACAGAATAAATAAATACACAAGAAAATGCATAAATTAAAGGCCTTCTCCTCTGCTCTAGACACTGCTCTGGCAGATATCTGAGCAAGGGAAGGTTTCTATTGGGGCCTGCAGCCTTTTTTCTTCTTTTTATTGTTCTTCTCTTCTTTCTTTCTTTCTTTTTTCTCCCCCCACTCTCCCATCCTCCCCCTTCTGTCTTACCATTCTCATCTTTCTAATGACAAGGAGAGCAACTCGGGGAACAACTATGAAGAGCCACTCCTGTGACCTTCTGAACTGGCTAGTTTTGTGTGTCAACTTGACACAAGCTGGAGTTATCACAGAGAAAGGAGTTTCAGTTGAGAAAATACCTTCATGAGATCCAGTGGTAAGGCATTTTCTCAATTAGTGATCAAGGGGGGGGAGGGCCCCTTGTTAGTGGTAACATCTGTGGGCTGGTAGTCTTGCGATCTATAAGAAAGCCAGCTGAGCAAGCCAGGGGACCAAGCAAGCCAGTAAGGAACATCCCTCCATGGCCTCTGCATCAGCTCCTGATTCCAGACCTGCTTGAGTTCCAGTCCTGACTTCCTTTCATGATGAACAGCAGCATGAAAGTATAAGCTCATAAACCCTTTCCTCCCCAACTTGCTTCTTGGTCATGATGTTTGTGCAGGAATAGAAACCCTGACTAAGACACTTTTCCTACCCAGGAGTTCTTAGAGGCCTGTGGATCAGGGTTCACTAGCTCATTAAGAGACTTATTTATTTATGCTGTTATAGCAATGGAATGAAAGGACACAGCTCCTCCTCCTTCTTGTCCTCCTCCTCCTCTTCCTCCTCCTTTTCTTCCTCCTCTTCCTCTGCCTCCTCCTTCTTTTCTTCCTCCTCCTTCTCTTCCTCCTCCTCTCTGTCTCTGTCTCTCTATCTCTCTCCCTCTCTCTCCACAACTTTTTTCCTTCTCTGTCTTCTTCAATTTAAAAAGAAAGAGACCCGCCTTCCGGTCTGGGACAACACCCTGAGCACACCTTGGGCACGAACTCCTCAACCAGTCCCACAACACCCCGAGGAAGCTCCACTCCCAGGTGCTCTAATATGCCCAGGATCCTGGGATCTCAGGATCCCAGGATTCCAGGAGCTTGATCACACTAGGATCTCATGATCACAGGATCCCAGAATCACAGGATCCCAGAGACAGCTGGTCTCTGAGGAGTTCTGACACAAACAGGATCACAGGAAGGACAGGCTTCAGTCAGATAAAGGGAGGGCAGGTAGCACTAGAGATAACCAGGAGGCAGGAACAAGAACATAAGCAACAGAAACCAAGGTTACCTGGCATCATCAGAACCCAATTCTCCCACCATAGCAAATCCTGGATACACCATCACACCGGAAAAGCAAGATTAGGATCTAAAATCACTTCTCATGATGATGATAGAGGACTTTATAAAGGTCATAAATAACTCCCTTAAGGAACTACAGAAGAACACAGGTAAACAGCTAGAAGCCCTTAAAGAGAAAACACAAAAATCTCTTAAAGAATTACAGGAAAACACAACCAACAGGTGAAGGAATTGAACAAAACCATCCAGGATCTAAAAATGGAAACAGAAACAATTAAGAAATCACAAAGGGAGACAATCTGGGGGATTGAAAACCTAGGAAAGAGATCAGGAGTCATGGATGCAAGCGTCACCACCAACAGAATAAAAGAGATAGAAGAGAGAATCTCAGGTGCAGGAGATACCATAGAAAACATTGACACAGTCAAAGAAAATGCAAAATGCTCCTAACACAAAACATCCAGGACACAATGAGAAGATGAAACCTAAGGATAATAGGTATAGAAGAGAGCAAAGATTCCCAACTTAAAGGGCCAGTAAATATCTTCAACAAAATTATAGAAGAAAACTTCCCTAACCTAAAGGAAGAGATGCCCATGAACAAACAAGAAGCCTACAGGACTCCAAATAGACTGGACCAGAAAAGAAATTCCTCCCATCACATAATAATCAAAACACCAAATACACTAAACAAAGATAGAATATTAAAAGCAGTAAAGGAAAAAGATCAAGTAACATATAAAGGCAGACCTATCAGAATTATACCAGACTTCTCACCAGAGACTATGAAAGCTAGAAGATTCTGGGCAGATGTCACACAGACCCTAAGAGAACACAAATGCCAGCCCAGGCTATTATACCCAGCAAAATTCTCAATCACCATAGATGGTGAAAACAAGATATTCCATGACAAAATCAAATTTACACAATATCTTTCCACAAATCCAGCCCTACAAAGTATAATAGATGGAAAACACTAACAAAAGGAGGGAAACTACACCCTAGAAAATGCAAGAAAGTAATTTTCTTTCAACAAACCCAAAAGAAGACAGTTACACAAACATAAAAATAACATCAAAAGTAACAGGATGGAACAATCACTATTTCTTAGTATCTCTTAACATCAATGGACTCAATTCCCCAATAAAAAGCTGTGGACTAAGAGACTGGATATGTAAACAAGACCCAACATTTTGCTGCATACAGGAAACGCACCTCAGTTACAAAGACAGATACTACCTCAGAGTAAAAGGTTGGAAAACAATTTTCCAAGCAAATGGTCCCAAGAAATAAGCTGGTGTAGCCATTCTAATATCAAATAAAATCAACTTTCAACTAAAAGTTATCAAAAAAAGATAAGGAAGGACACTCCGTATTGGTCAAATAGAAATATTTAAGTGGTAACTTCTGCAAGTGTTATAGGTATCTGATGAATCTCAGTGTAATGGCCTTGGGAAATGCAAAGGAATGTTGCTCCTTGCTCAGAGTGAAGTTAACATATCTTCAAGGGAGAACATTGGAGGTATTTGAATTTTATGGTCACAATAGGAAGGTGAGTCCTGTATATTTTAGAGGACTAATATTTATTTTCTCTGAATTTAGTCAGGAGTTGTCAACTTATTTCTAGTTGAGTGTGACAGTAGTAAGGTTTTCAAAACCTACTGAAAACAACATTAAATGTGTGATTTATGAGATTAGGTTGTGTGTTATTTTGTCTGTAGTCAACTTTCTTTTGTCATTTCAAAGGAGGAAAAAGGAATGGCCTATAAAATAAGAGTTGATCTGTCAGAAATAATTTCCAATTGCATAATGTTTTTACAAAGTGATTTAATTTATTTTAATCATGTTTATAATATAAAATTATAAGATGATGGTAATATCGGCTTCTAAAATTTTAGCCTAGAAAATAGCATTTTAATTATTATAGAATGTCTACAAGTAATTTCATAATTTATTAATTCTGTATTTAATTTTGTCATGTTTCTCATAATTCACCATTGTATATAATACTGTGATAGATATCCCACAGTACATACACATTTCTGTCAACATAAATTCCTAGAAATAAGTTTACTAGATAAATTCTATGCACAATTTAAAAAAAGAAATAGATAAGCTTACCAACCTTATTCATAACTCCTATTGATGCTCTGTACTCACAAAGACAACTGAGAGTTTACCAACTTTTGGCTATAGTGTATCAATCAATAAAAAGTTATCAATTTGTCAACAGTAATATAATTACCATTAGAATGCATTAAGCAAAAAGTTAAGTATTTTATGTTTAACAGATTATATTCTAATCTCAGACAAGTAGATGAAGAAAAAAACTTTCACAATAAGTTGAGATCTAGTTCAAAGATCACTGACAGGTTTTTTTCTTGTTGCTCTGGGTTTTTATGTTTGGGTGTTCTTTTTGTTTTTGTTTTTGTTTTGTTTCTGCTAAATCTAATGGATAGTTTTCACCTGCACTCAATAGAGCTACTCTTTGAAGAAAAAAAAGAAAGGAAGGAAGGAAGGAAGGAAGGAAGAAAGAAAGAAAGAAAGAAAGAAAGAGATAAAAAGAGAGAGACCCACAGCTAGGCTTTGTGGTTCAGGCCTATAACCCCAGCTACTCAGGAGGCCATCTCAGAAAGATTAAAAATCTAAGTCCTGGTCTGTTTACTGTTGAAAAGTTCAAGGTTAATCTGGGGAGTTTAGTAAGACCCTGCCTCAAAATAAAAGTAAGAAAATGGAAACAAAGATGTCCCTTTGTTGTAGAGCGTGTGTTCAGCATGTATGAGTCCCTAGATTCAAATTTTAGTAGGAAAAAAAAAAGGAAAAAATAAAGAGAAGTAATATTCCATTTCCAGTCATCTATTTTCACCCAGCAAACTACATCACACTTAAGGACCTAAGGGAAGAGCAATTAAGTCAAAGCTTGGAAGGCCGTTTTGTCTCTGCTCCATGCTTTCCACTGAGGTGGCTCTTCTGGGGCCAGTGGATTTAATCCAAGATGATTCCCTTACAGGACTTACATATTGGTGCTCAGAGTTCACTAGGGACTGTCAGTTGGGACTCAGCTCTCTTCAAAAGGGTTTCTCTGGCTTACTAAACTTCCTCAGAGTAGAATGCTAAAGTTCCAGGTAGAGGTTCATGCTGGGACTTCTGTGGTATTTTGGGGGCAGTCCTGGATTTGATTTCTGCATCACTCTGTTGGCTCAGCAAATTCCTAAGGATAGCACAGATTCAGAGGCTGAGAGACTGGCTCCTATCTATGGACAAAAAAGTAGCAAAAACCTCGACACTATCTTAAATCTCTTACCTACACTTTGTACACAGTGGGTGTGCAAGCTGTGTAGCTTGGCTGACAAGCAGGGCTGCACATTCAGGACCGCATATAACTCCATTCCACATCATGAAGTTCTGAGAGTGAGTAGCAGAGCTCTGGCTGGACCAGTGATTGGGGGTTCCCTAGTGTCATCCAGGGGTGGTAGATTCCTGACAGGTGGACTTGTCTTTGACCGTCAGCTCTGATATTTATCAGCTGAGTAAGCTTCGGAGTGTTGATTTAGCTAGATCACAACTTTCTCTATCCCAAAGTGGACACAATGGAACCTACCTTGATTGCTTTGCAAATAGCAGATGCCAGCAGCCTCTCTGAAGGAAGTGATATTTAATAAAATGAACAATCAATAAACTGACTCCTTTGAGTGTCCAAGCTAATTTTTCTGTGACACTTCCAAGAGCTACTAAATCTGAGGCTGTTAGGATTACTTTTGTCATTGTTTTGCTGTTTCTCCTGATTTTTGCTAGCCAGTTTTTAATTTTTACCAGAGCACAATTTAAATTAGGTGCACAAATTAAATATTTAAAAAATGAGAAAAATGAGAAATCATGTTCTAATGTGAAGCAAAAGTTGAAACTTTGGAATATTTATTAAGAAATTAAGTAAGTGGCCAATGCCAGAAACCCAGTGCCAGTCTTTCCCTTCAGTTCTTATGTTGCATTAAAGGCAGCTGGACATCGCTGGACTTTGTGGGACACTCTGCTCTTTCCATGTGGTGACTATTCTTCTCCTGGGAACAGAACCCAGCTTTTATATTCTTCCCACAGAGATGCATGACAAGAAGTGAAAATGTGTGGGAACCTTTATGGCATAGGGTTGGGGTAGGGACCAACACATTTTGCCTCACTTTGTTGGTCAAATCTAGTCTCTCCGAAGTCAAGGCAAATGGTGTTGACTCAGAGAGGAGTCAAGAATTAGGGCCAATACCATTCACCACAATCTACCACACTGGAACCGTTGGTGGGGAAGAGGCAATAATTGGCTGAAATTACATATCTCTCTTATGTCATTGTTAACATTTTTCACTTAATAAGTGGTGGAAAATTTCAGACCTAGTCTAACTTAGCTTTCTGCTCTAAAGTTTTTAAGAGCTCCTCTTCTAGTCTATGAAATGGAAGTTCCACAATTGCTGAGCTAGATTTCTCTGACCTTCATTTGGTAAGATCATTTGTTCCAGATTGTGTGTGTAATTGTGACCATGGCTCTGGATTCACATGTAACCATGTTAACATTTCTGTGCTACTGGTCAGTGTTAAATGGTTCCATATACACGGACAGATTTTCCACATTTAGAAAAGGCATTCTCACTGGTGCAGTGGAGAGCAGCGGTAGGAAGCCACAATCTGCACACTGTGGAGCGCCAGCCTTCTAGCATTCCTAAGCTCACCCCAATCTCTCCTTGTCTTTGTAAACCTTTTCCTTGATGGCAAATCTAGCTCTTAATATTGTGATATATGCAAAAAGGCATGCTTATGTTGATTCCAATAAGATACACCACTTCATCTTTTCCTTTAATGTTTTATTTTTATTATTATTTTAAAAATCTGTTGCAATTCACATTCTTTTCATTTTTTTCTCCATTTTCATTTTTATTTTTATTTTTTGATACTTTATTTACATTTCAAATGTTTCCTCTTTCCAGATCTCCCCTTTGGAATCTCCCTATTCCTTCTCCCTCCCCAGCCCCCCGCACCTCCCCGCCTCTATGGAGGTATTCCCCCACCCACCCACCCACCCACCCACTCTAGTCTTCCCTCCTTGGCATTCTCCTATATTGGGACATCTAACACCCTCAAGCCCAAGGGCCTCTGCTCCCCCTGATGGCTAACAAGACCCTCCTCTGCCACATATGTGGCCAGCACCATGGGTCCCTCCACGTGTATTCTTTGGTTGGTGATCCAGTCTCCGGGAGTATGGAGGGATCAGGCCAGTTGGCACTGTTGTTCCCTCCATGGGGCTGCAAACTCCCTCAGCTCCTTCAGTCCCTTCTCCAACTCCTCCATCTGGGACCTCACACTCAGCCCTACAGTTGCTATTAAGACTCTTGGGTATTCCGAACTTTCGGGCTAATAACCACTTATCAGTGAGTACATACCATGTTCATTCTTTTGTGACTGCTTTACCTCGCTCAAGATATTTTCAAGTTCCATCCATTTGCCTGCAAATTTCATGAAGTCATTGTTTTTAATAGCTGAGTAATATTCCATTGTGTAAATGTACCACATTTTCTGTATCCATTCCTCTGTGGAGGGACATCTGGGTTGTTTCCAGTTTCTGGCTATTGTAAATATGGCTGCTGTGAACATAGTGGAGCATGTGTCTTTATTACATGTTGGAGCATCTTCTGGATATATGCCCAGTGTTGGGGTAGTCTGGCACGCTGAAATGAAGCCCCACGTGTCTGTCCCAGGGCGCCGCAGTTCTGGGTGGGACAGAACATGTGGGAAGTGGCCATGCATCTTCCCACAGAGTCCACCGGGCAGGTTGGGAGGCTGTGGGAAGCCTCTTCGGGTCCTGCCCGTGAGTGGGGGAGGGGGCCATTCCCGAGGATGCACGACAGCGGTCTCCGTGGGTTCTCTAGCCCGGGGCACCACAGTTGCTGGTGCCGCAAGCAGGTTAGCCGGAGCACAACTGGGGTTCCCACCGGGACCAGGTCTTGGCTGCTTTGGGAGCCTGGCTAGCTGCTTAGGCTTTGGTGAATGGGTACCATCTAGGAGCGCTGGGGTTCCCACTGTGAGAGATTAGCTGTGGCTCATTAATCGAGGGCTGGATCCCTCTCTTCCCATGGCAGGTCCAGATGAAGAGATAGTCTATAATTCTAAGATGTTTATTTTCATCATGTGGAAAGTGGCATGGGTAGAACTGTACCTCCTTCCTCTCCCAGAGAGGCAGGGCAGATAAAGTAACTAGGAAGGGGCATGGCTAAGCCTCACTAACATGGGGATGGCTTGGGGCTGTGTGGCCACGACTCTACCGGGGCGTGACCATGCCTCAACCGGGGAGTGATATGTTACTGTGGCTGGAGCCAAAGCCTTACGAATTACTTCGCGTGGTCTCCCAGAGTTTGCCTACACTCAACCGGTGTGCCAGACTGCCTGCCAGATCACTGCCCCACAGCCTAGGAGTGGAATAGCTGGGTCCTCAGGTAGTATTATGTTCATTTTTCTGTGGGTCCATCGAACTGATTTCTAGAGAGGTTGTATCAGCTTGCATTCCCACCAGCAATGGAGGAGTGTTCCTCTTTCTCCACATCCTAGCCAACATCTGCTGCCACCTGAGTTTTTTATCTTAGCCATTCTGACTGGTGTGAGGTGAAATCTCAGGGTTGTTTTGATTTGCATTTCCCTGATGAC
Organism: Rhynchomys soricoides; assembly: GCA_019843965.1. Classification (NCBI taxonomy): domain Eukaryota; kingdom Metazoa; phylum Chordata; class Mammalia; order Rodentia; family Muridae; genus Rhynchomys; species Rhynchomys soricoides. The sequence goes on along the minus strand of JADRCH010000106.1, from coordinate 3,096,441 downwards.
TAAGGATGTTGAACATTTTAGGTGCCTCTCGGCCATTTTAGTTTCCTCAGTTGAGAATTCTGTTTAGCTCTGTTTCCCATTAAATCTTGGTCAAATATTGTGTACACTTTATCAAGTTAGCAACCTTCAGTAAGGAAGACCTTTCTCTTCTCTCCAATCCATCCATCCACCCATCCATCCATCCATCCATCCATCCATCCCTCCCTCCATCCATTCTTATTCACAGTATCACTGACATACAGTTTCTTCTTTACTGGAATATAATAGAGTTTTGACACTCAACCAGCTCCCAATAGTCTACATGGAAGCCATTTTAAATGGGCTCTAGGTTTCCTTCTGAGTTATTATATGAAAGGAGGCTGGGGGACCCAGGCATGTCACCATCATTCTTTGAATATTTTATAATGCAATGTAATGATCTAGGTTTATCTTCTATTTTGCTTGCTCCATTACTGATGTGCTCATTCTTCTAGCTGAGAATGGTATCTGGAAGCCAAGATCTCTGTGCTATGGGAGCATCACTTTTCCTAGGACCACTAAGTGTATACATACTATTCTCTCATTCTTTCAACTAAAATACTCCCCTCTGCCCTCGTGTGTTCTGAAATTCCTCTTTACATGTTCAAAAGACTAATTACCTTTCTGTTACATAAAATACATAGTATAATGTTTCCACTAAGTTTGCCATTTGACTTTGGACTTTGTTTTCATTTCATCTAAATAAGCATATCTTCTCTTCTTCCCCTTTCTCTCTCCTTTTGGATCTCACTGGCCAGCAAGCTTAGCCAAAATAATGAGCTTCAACTTTAGTGAGAGCCACTGTCTCAAGAATTGAGGTGAATAACACTATAGGGAGAAACCCAACCCACTCCCTTGGTCTCTACATACATGTGCATTCATGTATTCATTTGCACATGCATATGCACATATACCACAAACCTTCATACACAAAATTTAAAAAAAAAAACACAAGTTGAACCATCATACAGGATAGTTCATATGTGTGCAGATTTGCATAAATATACCATTTTATTGATCTGAGGGACTTTGAGTAGTTTTCAAGTTTTGCCGCTGAGAATAGCATGGCTTTGAATATGTTGAGTCATGTGCACTGATACATGTGTATGAGTATATCTGTGAGTAGAATGACTGGATTTCAGAGTATATACAAAGTCAATAGTAGAAAAAACAATTAATTGCTTTCTAAGGTAGCAATGCTAGGTTGTGCCCACCGAGACATGGTATGGACCAAAATACAAACAAACAAACAAAAAAACAAAAAATACCAAAACCAACCAACCAACCAAACAAAACCAACCAGCCAAACAAAAAAACCCTCTCCAGTATCCAGTATTATATGATTTTTATCTCAGGTGAATGAGTGTGAAACTTTCCATCACATATGTCATACACTGTTTAACTTCTTAAAGACACACTGGCACTCATCCTTCTGGGAAATGCCTGTTTGTATCTTTGCCCCTTTTTAATTAGGTTATGTATAATCTTATTACCAGTATCTACAAATATTATTTTGAGTTTTTTTTTTTTTTTGAAGTAGAGTCTTAATATGTAGCCAGAGCTCCAGTTGTCAGAATTATGGACATGTTCCCTTATGCTGAACCATGATTTTATTTTGACTTGGGGGAATTACCATGCATATTTGATGAAATAAATTCTATCTTTGCTTTTTATACTTTCTGACTTGGTTTCCAATCTAGCAATGTTGACAACCACACACATATTTAAATATTAATCTGTTTTTGTTTCTACTTTGCTGTTTTTGTCATTAGTAAGCCCCAAACAAGCCACATTCCTGAGATGATGGTTTGTTACCTGGGACATGAAACTTTGTACTACATCAGCAGGTACTCAGGCTTCTTGAGTCTCCACTCTGGCCCCTTTGAGGCTCCATCCAAGTTTGGCTGTGGCCTTGCCCAGCCTGGGGAATTGTCTGGAGCTACAAGGTTTATTTCCAGCAGATCTGAGTCATTTTTCCTTTTCAAGAATCCCAGGAGTATAACACTTACTGGATTCTTTGGAAGATTCAACTAAATTACCTTCTAAATGAATACACAGAGGTTCTGAAAGGTGATATACTTCACCCAACCCTTCACAGTCAGAATATGAGAAAGACATGGAGATCCAAGTGTTCCCTTTGTACAAGCAGTTCTGCATTTGAAATCCTTGATAGTAGATTCAGTGAGTATGAACCTAAACCTTCTCTTGCCTCCTCATTCTCATAAAAGGATGCTAGAAAGTCCATGTAGCCTTTCAACTATTCTTTTATTTCATAGCCTGGGTCTGCAGACTCTTTTCATACAATAACTCAGAAGAACACCTTTTGTTGTAGTGAGACCATACCTCTCTGCTGCTTTCGTTGTTCTCTGCACTTGTACTGAAGCCTAGACTCTTATTCACGCCCTACATGTTTGCCACTGTCCACGTCTCTAACTCCATCTCCCACACTCACTCTCTCTCAGCTCCTCCAGCCACACAGACATCCGTTGTATTCCTTGACTGAGATGAGTTCTTAAGGTCTTTGCCACTGCTGCTATTATTTTCCTTTCTAGAAAGAATTTTGTAAAAGAAAGCTGAAAGACGTCTATAGAAAGGAAACGGAGGCAAACTTACCCTCCAGATCAACTGTTCTAGGAGAATTATCTGTCCGTGGTCATAGACAGCCATGATGGGTCCCTGAGAGACACAGCCCCTTCACAGGATGATAAGTTCTGACTCTTCTAGGTTTTCTGAAGAGTGGAGGATGAACAAGCTCCACACCAAGTGACTGAGCCTACACGTTAGAAATCAAGGCGTGGATAAAAAGAAAGTTACAATTCAAGGTTGTCTTGGGGCTGCAGCTGGAGGGAAATACTCAGAGATGCAAAGTTACAGTAAGCCTGCTTACCAACTGTCCAGGTGGAGACACTTCGGGAGGAGGGAGGGAGGGAGGGAGGGAGGGAGAGAGAGAGAGAGAGAGAGAGAGAGAGAGAGAGAGAGAGAGAACCCTCAGTTAGAGGATCTGTGATCTAACATCTGTATTCGCTCCTGTATGGGCATTTTCTTCATATCTTCCAGTTAATATGTAAGCTTAAGATTTTACCTTGAAGAAGCCTTCCCAGTTTCTCCTCTGAGGACTTTGGCCACTCTTCCTGTAATGCTTCCTAGTACTCCCAGTACTCCCTGTTTCCTTCAATGGCAGAGCTTGGGAACTTATCCCAGTTGGGAATTAGATTCTTTGTTTATTGCTTCTCTCTGTCCCATCTCTGCAAGGAACTGCACACTCTAATAGCTTGTCCCATTCATTTGGATCCTTAGGGGCTGAATCAAGCCTGTCATTCATTTGGTCAATATTTGTTGAGGCAGTGAGTGAATCCAGTGGCTACTCAATAATTAGTGGTTTAGTGGTTTCCACTTCTGTCCTCTAATAGAGTATTTACACACACACGCGCGCGCGCACACACACACACACACACACACAGTGGCACACACAACCTGAAGGAACTTGATGAAGACAATGGAAATAACAGCTCAGTGCTGGGTCTGGTGAGTCTCAGAATAACTGGTTGAACTAGTTGAGCATGCTACTGTTTTCTGTTTCATTTTCATTGCATCAGGTTCCTTGGCCTCTGACACTCTGACCTGGGTCTATATCTTCACGGGGAAAATGAGTCTTCTATTATGGAATATGAACTTAATGAGCATAATGTTTGGATAAATCACTACTCAAAAGTAATTAATAGATTATAGCATCAAAACTCTTGAAGAGTGTCTTAGTTACCTTTAAGTTGCTGTGATAAGATGCCATGACAAAGGAAACTTATGAAATAGAGCTTTTAATTTGCAGCACACAGCATCAGAGGATAAGAGTCTGTGACCATCATGGTGTAGAGCATGGGAGCAGGCAGACAGACAGGCAGGCAGGCAGGCAGATAGGCATGATGCTAGAGCAGTGGTGAAGAACTTACATCTTCCACAAGCAGCAAGCCAGGAGAAAGAGCTAGCTGCGAGTGGAGTGAGATTTTGAACTCTTAAAGTCCTTCCCCACTGACACATTTTCTCCAACAAGGCCACACCCTTCCAAAACAGCTCTACCAACTGGGGACAAAGAATTCAAATACATAAGCCTATGGGGACTACTCTCATTCAAACTACCACAGAAAAGGTGTGAGAACTGAAGGAGTGAATCTTTCAAGTTCCATGCCCATAAAGTACTTAGCTGGGTGACAGGCGATGCAGTTGCAGAGGATGCAGATGCAGAGGATGCAGAGAGGGAGTTCTCATGGCTTCTATGTACTCAGTAAGCAAACAGACTCAAAATCATTAATCCTCGGGAAGTCTCCCAAGCAGAAGTTGGGTTAGCAGTCCTGAGTTGGACTTGGGGATGTCCTTCCAATGAAGGCCTTGTTCTCCCCTCTTTGCTTAGTCTGGCTGGAAGTTTGACAGTGCTGTTTAGATCCCTGTTGGGAATCAGGCATGAGGAAGCCTGATCTTCTTGAGATACTTAGAAGACTTCAAGCTCCCACTATGAACCACAGCTGATCCTGGGTGATGATGAAGCCAAATTCTATTACACTTGAAGGAAGGAAGGGGTTGTCCTCCCTCTCACTCACTTTGCTTCCCTTCTCCACCTCTCTTCTCTTTCTTCCAGTCCCTTCTTCCTACATCTTTGTTCTCTCTATCCTTCCATGAATGGGTTAGATGCTGTAGTATACGTAAGCGATAATTGATGAGATGTCTTACCTTCTAAATATTCGTGACTAGGTGGAGGAAAAAGGAGCTCAACATTATAGTCTGAGATGAGAGGGATTGCAGAAGGGCATGCACAGACTTTTAGGAGCATAGACTCAGCATGCCAGATGTGGGCAGCTAGCTTGGCTTGGGATGATAACTTGATTAATTCCCATGGTATAAAATACTGCCACCCTGCTCAGAGTCAGGAAGAGATGCACACTCTCTTTCCCCTCTAGCTTTAAAGGCTGCCTGGATTGTATCTCAATGAAAAGCACATAACTGAGTCTATTTAGGATGGGTTTGTAATGTCAAGAGAATCTTCTGGAGATTGTAGAGGGACCTGAACTGTTTTATCTTATTTGAGAACATGGAGGGTTATGTGGGGAAGAATCATGTTTTGTTTTATTTTTGTTTGTTTGTTTTGTTATCCTTGTGAACATTAAAGAAGAGATACATAAATCAAAAGAAGAAAGAAAGCCTTAAGAACTGAATTAAACACTGGGCACATGACTTTTATGGTTACTCCTCATATCTTTTCATTTTGTCTGTGTTTGAACTTTTGTCATTCTAAAGTGGGATTCTTATGTTTACTGTAACAGTATTCACAATAGCTTAGTCAGGGCATCTACCCGGGTAGACGGATGGCTAAACCAAATGTAGTCTGTTTATACAATGGACTATTATATGAGCTGGTGTACAGAGGTGTGCTATTTGGAACTGCGGATCATCATCATGTTAAATGAAATAAGTCAGAAGTGGAAAGACAAGTCTCGCCTGCTTCCTTCCATATGTGGCATCTTTAAAAAAAAGGGTACAGAAGTGGGGAGTGGCATAAAATAGAAAGGAGGTTGAGTGTGGATGTAGACAATGGGGGGTGAGTGGATGAGTAAACCAACGTACTTTATACACATGCATAAAAATGTGACAATGAAAATGATTAATTTAAATTTTATACACTATTTAACAAGAAATTTTGCTTAAGAAAACCCTGCTTTTCTATCCCTGCCAATTTCTGTTTGTCACGACATTGCAAATATTCTTTACTTTTAAGTTGGATTCTGACTGATGACTTACTTGCAAGGAATTTGGATGATCTTAACTTTTGATTCTGATCACATTTCAGAATCTTTGTTCTCTCTCTCTCTCTCTCTCTCTCTCTCTCTCTCTCTCTCTCTCTCTCTCTCTCATTTACATGCCCTACATGATAAACTCTTGCTCTTTCTGTTTGAATAATTAACTTCACTACATGTGCTCTCTCCTCAGCCACACTTCCGTTGTTCTTCTTCTACTTTGGAATTCTCACAGGTTTTGGAATATTATATACAAAGTACTGCTAGAGAATTTTTGCCATTTTTTTTATTGTTTTGATGTAAGTTACTTTAAATGCCACACTAAAGATCATGTTGGCTTGGCTATGTGGCATTGTAACTGAACTTTCACGATGATTTGGTCTTGCTGGTTTCTTGACTCATGTCATCACATTAGTGATGAACAAACAACTAGAGAGCCCGTATGGAGTCTGGTATTAGTTTGGTCTCTTGGTATAGCCATGAAATGTAGCTTCTTCACAAAGGGCATATTGTATTGTTGATGGATGATTGAACACATTGGATGTTTGAAATGAAATGTGGTTCTGTTAACAGATCCCATGTATTATAATTTAATGACTTGGGATTTAAAAAATTCTCATTTAGTTAAGGATCATAGAAGAAAGCCTTGTCTGTGAGACATTCTGCTTAGCATGATTGTTTCTGAAAACCCAGGTCCTTTTTCTGTTGCTCTCTCTCTCTCTCTCTCTGTGTGTGTTCATTTCTCCTAGCTACACTGGGTTGTGTCCTGTTTGTTGTTTCCATCTGCCACAAGCCACCAGCATGATACCACATGTCAACCACACAGTCATGCAATGCTAGTCAACTCTGCACTCAATGGTCACTGGACAAAATCAGTGTCATATGCTGCTGGGTACAGCTAGTCCGGTGATACAGTGACAGGTGAACCCTCAGGTGTCAGTCCCTGAGAGCCTTCGAGCCTGTATTCTTAACCCCACTAAGGTCTGGCTTTGCCTGGTTGTGCCTGCTCTGTGCTTGCTGTGATAGGACAAGCCTATCATTAACTTGCACACTTAGGGTTTGATCTGTGTGGCCACGTGCTTTACCCCATATGGCTTAATGCTAATAATCCTCAGGGCTTGGGTATTCAACCCACACTTTAAGTAAGGATTTGTCATGCTATTTCCCTGAGTGTTCTCCGTATCAGGTTAGTTGTTCCCCATTGATAGCTATAGTCACTTGTCTCCCTATCCTCACATGCAGGCAGGGAGAGAAGCTGAGAGATGTCAGGTCACTGCTCATAGCCTCTGGGCTGGGCAGCAGAAAAGCCCACATCAGTGCACAATGTGTTCTATCTGTAACTTCCCCCTGCTGCAGTGAGTTTACTTCCTAACTTCTTCATAATGGATTCTGACTATGGAGCATCCCAGAGACACTGCTGCCCCTATCCTCTCCAAGATCACGCCATCTCTGGCTTCCACAGACAAAATGAGAATCTTAGACTTCATGGGCTCCTAGATGTTGTAGCCCCGTGCATCCTCTCACCTCAGGCCTTTGGAAAACGAGGGGGAAGGGGCCATCATGGCCACAGACTGGGGCAGATACACCTTGCCCCAGGGTCTTGGGGGTCACCTCTTTAAGGTTTTAGTGCCTTGGGAAGAAGGGCTGAGGTGAACTGCTTATAGACCTAGAGGACTAGTAAAAATGTCTGCAAGCTCATCGCCTCTTAAAAACCTCATATCCTCTATTTACCTATTATTCATGCTTAAAAACAAAAGCAAAACAAAACAACAACAAAAAAACCCAAACCAAAAATCCTACCACATAATAAAGACAGGTTAGTGAAGTAGAGTGGGGCCCAGTGTTGCCGCCACATGACCCTCATGAAAAGCTGTCTCTGATCAGGAGCTCTTTGAAAGGCTAGAGAGCACCATAGGGAGGTACCCCTGTGAGCCTCCTCTAAAGCCCAGGATTCTGCTGAGGGTTCTTCAGGGCTCTGCTATGCTGCCATAGTTCCCCAGCTCCCAGCTTCACTCAGCCAGTCTTTAAGGGAGAGAAAATCATAGCACATCCCCCCCCCCCCCCGGCTTTCTAAGTGCTGAGATTATAGCCATCAGCCACTGTGGGTGGATTTCAGGTGTGGAAATGTGTCTGTGCCCGTGTGTGTGTGAGAGAGAGAAAGAGAGAGAGAGAGAAAGAGAGAGAGAGAGAGAGAGAGAGAGAGAGACAGAGAGAGAGAGACAGAGAGAGAGAGACACAGAGAGAGAGACACAGAGAGACAGACACAGAGAGAGAGACAGAGAGAGACACACACACACAGAGACAGAGACAGAGAGACAGAGAGATTAAAATGTATTCTGTGTCACACAGTGAGTGAAAAGCAGAGCTGGCTTGGCTTGACAGTGGGAACAGAGACTGCGATCCTGAGGGCTTTGTAGCACAGCCCCTGGTCAGGATGAGCTCAAGATCCCAAGGCACTGAGTGTGGTTCTGTAGTAAAAGGAAGCAGGGACTTCAGATAACAGAGCAGAAGACAGAGGGGAGGGAACTAACATCCCTGAGCCTCTCTGTGCTGCCTGTCAGGATGAACCTTTCCAGCACCGAGAGTATTCATTCGTTTGTGGTTCTGGGAGGTATTCTAGGTAAGCACTCCACCACTGAGCTATAAGCCAGGCTCACAGTATTCTTTGAAAGTGAAGGTTACAGTCCCCTTTATTCAGATGGAGAAGAAAGTGAGAAGAGATACAAGTTGTTTACTAGTAAATGACAAAAGCTGGGATTCATGGAGCTACATCGTCTAAAAAGCTGAAGCATTATGCTGTGTCCAGGGAAGATGTACTTTCTGTTTATAGTAGATGTGGAACCTATGCAGCAAGCATCTCTTGTGTCATTGATTCTGAAGCTAAGGTATTCAAAATCCTGAAGCTACAAAGATGCATGCAGCTGGCTGATTTTTCATTGGCACACACTAATTGTAGTGCATTCTACTACATGGATCTCACTCTGAAATCTTCATACATACATGTATGGTGTCCACTCTCACACCACCCTCACTTACCCTCTCTTCTAGCTCCATTCCTTTCTTCTGGTAGTGTCTCTTCTACCTCCATGCTGTCTGAAATTAGACTAGTCTCAACCCAGGTGAATTCTAATCTCTGACCCTGGAGAGTCCTCACGCATGCCCTTAGACGGCTCCCACACCAGGATGCAACTCCCTCCTGGTCTTTGAGAGCCACAGCACCTGATTCTTGTTCCTACTTTGGACACCACCAGATGTGGAAACTTGAGCTCAACCTTCTCCATGAGATCATTCATATGCGTGTATGGAAATGTGTGTGGGAGACCGGACTTTGTGAGGAAGAGTGAATCCAGTTAGAAGGACCAGTCTGTCAGATGACTGAGAGAATCTGAATGGTAACTCAAAGTCATTTGCATAGATAGCATCTTGGGCCCTTTGTGAAGATCTTTAGACTAAAGGCAGCAGGAATAGGGGAGGCTGGGAATGGATGCACTCAGGGGCAGGGAGGCCCATGGGAATACAATGACTGTTTTGCCTTTGACCCTTTGGTCTTGGCAGCCTTCCTTGTGGTAATCTGTCTGCTCTTGTTATGGCTTTAACCTGTGCTAACTCCTGAAGGTGATGCCAACATCTTCGCCCAGAGGTGATGAAGCTTCAGTAGGATGATGTCCAGGCTCTGCATCTTTGCGAACCAAAAGACAAAGATCTCAACTCTTTATTCCTAGTAGGGTGCAGGAAGCATGGAGCCAGAAATTAAGGTTGAAGTTATTAATGCCAGCTATTGAGGAGACCCTTGAGCCTGAGCATGAAGAATCATATAGACAAAATAAGACTCTTTCCATACCAGACCCACTGCTTGCTGCTAATTTAAAAGGTACAGATGACCAATGAAAGACATGATCCCTGTGATACGATGAAGCATGAATAACCAGCAGATGGGGTGCCATTTTCCCAACAAGAAGAGCTTTCTGCAGACTAATCATGGTGGAGAGGAGTCAGGAAGAAGGGGCATTTACCTGTGTGGCTTATGTATTTCTTACTTTCTTGTCACTGTGATAAAATACTTGTGGTAGTTAGTCGATTGTCAACCTGACAGGATCCAGAATCACTGAAGAGATAAGCCTGTGAGCATGTTTGTCAGGGTTTATCAAGATTAGATTAAGTGAAATTGAAATTTCCAGATTCACCTTGACTATGGATGCTACTATCCCATTGGATAGAACTCTGGATCAAATAAAAGCAAGCAAGCAAGCTGAGCAGTGGTATTCATCACTCTCTTTCAATCATGGAAATGATGTAGCCATCCACCCCTGCTCCACCACCATGTCTTCTCAGCCATAGTGGACTGTATCCCTCGGAACTGTAAGCTAAAATAAACCCTTCATTTCTTAACTCATTGTTATCAGGTATTTTCTCATAGCTATGAGACAAATTATTAATACAATACCTGACAAAAGCAACTTAAATGAAGAGAGATTCATTTTGGCTCATAGTTTCCATTGTTATTGTGGCAGGGGAGGCACAGCAGCTTGGATGGCCTCACCTGCTGTGGTGGGAACATGAGATCATTGTTTTTCATATCTTTGTGAATCAGAAATCAGAGAGCTAGGCTGGAAATGGAGTTGAGCATATCCTCAAGGCTCTCTAGTGATCTGCCTCAGTCATGTTTGTTCCCATGTTTTAAATATGCCACTGCTGTCCAATAGCACTACCAGCTGGGCGCCATTGCTTTAAGTGCATGAATCTATGGAGGACACCTCACATTCAATCCATAGCAGTAACTTTCTTTCTCCTTTCCCCCACCAGTTAACATTCACCTCTACTGTGAGTATACTCGTGTGTGCATGTGTGTGTGTGTGTGTGTGTGTGTGCGTGTGTGTCTAGTTGGCCCATCATGCATGAGAAACCAAGGCCCAGAGCTCAGTATTTCCAAGGTAAATGGCTAGCTAACCCACCACACAGTCTGGGAGTCAGGAGCTTCCAGGGATTCCGAGATGCTGAAGATTCACAAATGTTCTTGTGGAGCAGAAGAAATCTGCTCAGTTTTACAGTGAATCAGGATACATATGGGGCTGAATCCAGAGTCCTGGGACTCTCTGCCCTTTGGACTTCAGTCTCAGTAAAAATAGAGTTGAGGTGTGGGTCTCACTCGATGCTCACTGTCTTCCTCTCCTGATCTTTTAGTCAACTGCCCAAGACAGTCCTCTGTTCTCTGTATTTTATGGTGGTAAATGTAACCAGTATCATCTGGTGTTATAACAAATAATCAGTAGCTGAATTTTATTAAGATAAAAGGTATATGACCTTCAGTTTAAAGTAAACCAATATATTTCTTTTTGTTTTTAGAGTATCACCATATGTATCTTTTCAACAACACACTTTTAGCCATGAAATCTCAAAATTCCTTTCTTTTTTCTGGTCTTGAACTCTATGTGAGCTGGCTTTGAGCCTGCTGAATTTGTGACAATTTTCCTGCTCCAGGCTCCCAAGTGCCAGGGTTACAGGTATATGTAACTACTGTGTGCCTATGTATAAATTGCTTGACGCAATTGGACAGTAATTTGAATTAATATCAAACTTTAAAAATGAAGTTTCTATTTATTGTTCTGATCTGTGTACTTACTCATTCCTTTAGATTTTTCTGCTTACTGATGTCATTGAAAGAAGCTTTTGAGAGATGACCCAGAGACCAGGCTCAGAGACCAGAAGAGTACTATACCTTTGATCTTGTGGATAGATTATTTTATCATTAGAGTATTATTTCCATGCCTATACATTGTGATCATAATTACGTGTCCCTCACAGAAATGCTGTGAGATTTAATCGAGACAGTGAATGGGAAGTGCTTATCAGGATACCCCAGAGAAAGAGGCAGGGGATGGGGGAGACTTACCAAAATAGTAAGATAAGACAAAGGGGAAAGGACCTAAAATTGTCCAAGTCCAGAGATCAGTGTGATGTTTGGGACCAAGAAGAGCCGTTTTTTCTGCAATATTGCTACACACTTAAACCTACCTGTCATAAGAGACTGTCTGCATGTCGGTAGGTGTGGCCTCCTGTTACCTGATGAAGCTGTGGATGAGCTGTGTGGAAGGCTTGTCTCTTTCTTCAGCTGCATTACCAGGTGTCTAGGCTTGTTCCAACAGCTCTTGGGAGAGGTGCCTAGGACTTCTCCTCCCTTTTGAGAATGGAAACTGACATTATTCTATTTCTACTCTCCTGTTCAATAGCAGTGTGTGTGTGTGTACATGTAGGGGCTGTGGGAAGTAAGTACTCTTCTCTTTAGATCACCAGATCATTAGACACTTCTTTTTCCTACTGTAAATTCTAATCCAACCTTGGGACCCAATCTTAGAGATGATGTCCTCTGGGAAGCTGTCCTTAGTTTCCTGGTGTTCTTATAATGTCGTGTGCTGTTTTTCTTTTGTTGGATATGCTATAGTTGTCTGGGTCCAACCTTTGAGAGTCGTTCTGTTTGTGCTCTTAAAAAAATAACCTTAGTAATCCTTTAAGAATGTCATACTTTTATGCATTTTGGTCATATTTATCTCCCTCCTGCATCTCTGTCAAGATCCACTCAGCATCCTCTAACCATCCATATTGTGTCCTTTTTCTTTGAGCTAATCTCGTCCAATCTGTGCTACCTACATACTCTAGGCCGTGGGACCATCTGATGATTTGTGGTTGATCTAGCAGGGGCCACACCCTTAAAGAAAATGGATTCTCTTCCTATACTCATCAGTGGCCATTAGCTCTTCAGGTAGAGATGGGACTGAATGCCCACACCTCCCTCCAGGCTGGGATTTTTGTCTGTTGGAGCTTGTGCTTGTCTTGTACCCACTGTCACAGTCATTGTGATTGCCAGCGTGGTGTCTGGTCTGGGTTCACAAAGCTTCAACTGAGGTAGAAAGGAAGGAAATTAGATGTTAGGTAGGAAGATTGCAGAGTCCAGAAAGTTTTTCTAAGGGCTAGAGAAAAATGCTCATGGGTTAAAAAAGTGAAGACCCAGAACAGGGGATTTCTTAGTGACAAACTAATATGGAATACAGGGAGGTAGCATCCAGTGGGAGAAAGTCCATGAAATCGGTTGCTGTGTTGCGGAAGTCAAAGGAGCTGTCATTACGGTCAACTATGTTTAGAGCAGAGGAGACATCATCAGCTACTGCCCTTCCTGTAATTTCAGACTTCGAATTAATTCCTTTTTTCCCCCCCTATATTGAAAACCCACAATAATAGCTACCTTGCATATAAGTAGGCAGGAAATGCTAATTTGATAAGGGAATGCTTTTGATGTGTTGAGTTGACTTTGTTATCAATAAACTTGCAATTTTTGTCTTTAATAGAGAAAGCCCAGAGTATAGCTTGTGCATGTGTCTGGGGCCATCTTGTGTACTTTATAAAACTTGCTGATTCTAAAGATTTTTCCCCCTTCTTTCTTTGTGTTACAATTTGAGTTTCTTTTGATGTTTGCCTCTTCGAATATTTCTTAAATAATTAAACAGTTACTTTTGACCTACTTTACATAAAGAACGCTTAATTTCTATCATTGAATTAGAAAATTATATCGTGCTATCTTATTAAATGGGGAGTAAGTAGAGTAGAGGTGATTCTGGATTCTTAAATTAAAAATGTAGATGCCATGAAGTCAGATGGACTCACAAACACTTTGTGATTCTCTGTAGCCTCCAGGTACTGTCTTCCCTAACTTCAAAGGGAATTGAGGAGGAAGAAAGCATGCTAGAGAATGGACCCCAGGCCTTTGCTACCTGGTGGGAAGCAGGTTGCAAAGGCCATGTAGGTTGTTTTTTTTTCTTTTCTTTTCTTTTTTTTCTACCTAAGGATACCATGGAAAAATTTGTCTGTCTGCCTGTGCTCATCCCATATGCAGCTCTTTCTATTAAGAGGGAACATGGCCCTGACCAAGGCTAGTGAATCTTTGCTCTATCACACAGCAACTGTGGAGCCCTGGGCAAGACACCCAATCTATCGTGGCTCCTATTTTCTTGTTCGTAAGACAGAGATAAGAGAACTAAACATCTAGAGCAGTTTGGGAGATTAAAAGAAGTTTTTAAAGAGTGAAACCTTGCTAGGTAAGTGATATTCGGTATCTATTGCTATGATTACTATACAGGATCTGGATTTTTAAAAAATCTACTCATATAACTCTATGTACTCGCCCTGGGGTTCTGTTCGGTTTTCCTCCCCCGGTGGAGCTCTAAGAAACCTGTTCTACTGGGCTCATCCATCAATCGTATTAATGATCTACTTGGTGCCTCACACAACTCTAGGCTCTAAAGTAATCAATGAAAAGAAGGAAACAAGAGAAGGGAATGTAAAAGACACCATCTATGCTGCCATGGGATAGGCAGCTGTCAGTCAAATGAATTACATGATAGCTGTGTTAAATAGTGCGGATAAAGCTAAGTAGTGTAGGTGCAATTGAAGTAATTAATACTCAGTTCTATATCCTGGTCCAGGATATAAAGGAATGAACGTCTAAGGCAGTGATGTTTGTGCTTTGTTTTGAAAATTGAATGCTTCTATAAAGAAATGAAGGCAGCGATGGAAGATTATTCCAGTTAAGGGAAAATGCGTATTGTAAGACCTAAGAGAAAAGGACTCGTGGAGTATGTGATTGTCTCCAAGAAGACAGGAAGAGTCCTGAGACAAGTAGACAGCCTCAGTGAGAGACTTTGCAGGAACTCCTGAGGGTTTCTGCCTTCTGCCAAGAATAACAGGAAGCCACTGCCATGATGTAACGGTTTGAAAGGGAACACCATCAAATTTGCACTTCCAGAAAGATGTTATTGGGTCCTTTGCTAACTGAAGGCCAGCCATCTTTACATCTTTACCTCCAAGGCCAACTCTTTAGCTGGCTAGGAGGGAGGTGACCCAGATGCAGGCATGGGTCTGGGACTCCTTAGGTGCCAGGCCTTGAGTTTCCACAGTCCTGTGGCAGCAACCTCAACACGGCATGATTTCGTCACCTTTCTTATCTTGGCTTTTGGAGCCGAAGAGCTTACAGCAAGCCCTTCCCAGTTCCCTCTGCCTGGAGGGCAGGAGAATCGCCATGCCTAGCACCAGTACTCCCACCATGGGAAGGGATTGCAGTACTGAGACTTAGCCTCAGTAAAGGTCAAGCTTGTTGATGAGTTAATCCCCATTAAAAACTTGGATCATTTTAGATTTTATTCTCCCTTGCATTTATTGCCAATAAACAGCTTTCTAGTAATTAAACCATAAGGTCTTTGAAAAAAGAGGCCTCTTTATACACTTTTCTACGATCAGCCTGCTGTGCAGTAGTGGCTCAATAAATATTTGTTGCACTAAATGAACCTTAAAAATTAATAAGAAAAGATAAAATTAAAAAATCAGTCACCCCTTTGCCACTCTGAAACAACTCCTTCCTTCCATTTGGCCCTCCCCCATTTCCCTCTCTCTTCTCTCTTTTCTCTCTCTCTCTCTCTCTCTCTCTCTCTCTCTCTCTCTCTCCTGTCTATAGTCTTATAAACACAGGCATATTGTTAGTTAACTGTTTAGTGTCTAATTCTAGCTCATATGTGATTTATTCTTGCCAACATATTCTTACATAATATGTGAGTCAAGTTCTGAATTTCTGCCTTTGACCATCCTGGAATGTGCACTGAGGAACTTGGTTGTACGTATGACACACACAGATACGAACTATAGGCTTAAAGCTAATATCCTGCAATATAACCAGGACCATTTTTACCTAGAGCAATGAAAATTAAACACACTTTACAGAAAAGAAAGGGGGAAAAAAGACACCGAGTTTATGAGTTATAAACAGAAATAGACTTTAAAATTATTAAAAGCTTTGAGGTCAATAGGGAAGAAGAAGATAATTCAGGGCTGATATAATAAAGAAGAGTATCTTTAGCATTCATGGAAAGACTCGGGGGAAGGCTCGATCTTGGATGAAGGAGGCAAATCCCGATCAAAAAGACTTGGCTTTTTATATACTCAGGGTAAAGAGTATATTGATAACATGTTAACTTCAAATTATTTTGTTGACTGAAGCTGTTACTAAGAAAGGAGACTTACAGTTTGTGTACATACATCTGTGTGGGGTGAATAGATAAATAAATTAAGGATACAAACATAGATAGGTAGATGAGAGATACACAAATACCTTGGTGTGCCTTGCGAAATTTTTATTCTGTATTTCATAAAAAATATCATAAATCCAGATCAGTATCATAGTAATAGGCAGTCTCTCACAGTTTGTAAGACATAAAGTGCCAGTGTGGATATATACTGCAGAGACTTTTCAAAACTGGTAACTGAAACCAGAGGGAGCAGTGTCTCTATCTAAGCCCAGGACTAGTGAAGGCACTTCAGATCCAGTGTGGTAGCTCTACATCCTGAGAGGCCCCGGGGTTTTCTGTCTGCTTGCTTTGGCTGTGGTTCGCTGGTCAAGCACCACCCAGACTGGCATTAAAATGTAACTCCTGCGGTGAAGGATGAAGAGGTGGAGCCAGATGGGACTTTTAAGATGTGATTGGGTCACAATAAATGGAATAACTGTTCTATATGCTAATGGGTTATCTCAGGAGCGGCTGTAAGACAGGAAGAACTCTTCGGCCGGCTTGCTCAGTCTGGACACGTGATGCCTTCTGCCATGTCACCACTTAGCAGAATCACCCTTATTATATGCTGATAGCATGTTCTTGGACTTCCAGAACAGTGAACTAAACAAACTGCTTTTCTTTACACAGTCCACAGCCTACGCTATTCAGTTGTGGCAATAGCAAACTCTAAGACAACATTTACCCAAATTTGTTCCAAGGTGCATTGCTTGTACACCCACGCTCTATTCAGCAGAAAAGGGAGAAGGCTACTAGGGCCTTATTTCTGGGCATACAGCCTGATTTTATACATGTATATATATACATGCATACATGCATGCATACATGCATACATACATACATACATACATGCATACATACATACATACATGCATACATGCATAGTCTTTGTATCTCGCTGGCCAGAAGTCAGACACGTGGCTCTGGGGTTGGAAGAGGGGTAGGGGAATGTTATCTACCCTGGGTACCAATGTGTACAAACAGGAAGGAAAAGTTCTATTGTGTCTTCATAGAACTTGGAAATAAAGCAGCAAGAGTAACAGAGTTATGTGCACAAGAGGATAGTGTTTATAGGCACAAGATGTGAGACAGCCTTACTGGGACCAACTCTTAGCTCTGGTACTTACTAACTATCAGATTACCAGACACTAAATTGGGTTTCATATTCCTGATCTGTATAATGGAGAGAACAGTATCTACTCGTGTTATAAAGATGAAATGTTTACATGGTGCTTATGGCAGTGCCTGAACAAATGCTGTGTGTTTGCATAAAAAAAAAAAAAAAAGATGAGGTAAGGGGATGAAGAGATGACTCAGCAGTTATGAGAGCTTGCTTCCAGAGTTGTGTGCCCAGCGCCCATGTTGAGCTTCTGTCTGTTTAACTCCAGCTCCAGGACATCTGACGCCCTCTTCCGGCCTCCCTAGGTATCTGCACTCCCATGCACAGTTCCACATACAGAATACACTTATATAAGAAATTGAAAAAAATAAAATAAAACCTTTTCAGAAGTTGAGATAAAATTACTAGGAAGGCAGGAGTGAAATCGGGTATCAGGAGATGTGGAGAAGGGAGTTGGTCAAGCCTTCTGAGAGAGGGAAGAGATCAGGAGAGTTTGTTCATCTGACTTCAGACAATGTGTGACATGGAGTAATAGAGGATGCCTGAGATCCCGGGAATAGTGCATGTGTGAGGATACCGGGTGCATAGTGAGTTCCATTCATGTTGTTGAAGGAGACCCTCAGACTCTGGTTCAGTGCTCCTGGGTCGGTCTGTACTGGGAAGGCGTGTGCTGAGAGGAAAGATGGGGCTTGATAATTACATAGGATGTCAGGGTTAGGGACTGTCCTAGAAGGATAGGCTGAGATACCAAATCCTCTTTTACCTTTAGAGAAAACTGTTGGTTGCAATTACGTAGAGCCCAAACCCAGCATACCAAGGTTAGCTTTGGCTAGCTAAGGTACTACTAGCTGCCATGGTAGAAGAACAAAGTCCTAGTGCTGTGGCCCTACTAGGAATGTATTTACAAATGCAAATGTATATACAAAGAAAGTCAAAGAGTACCTCATGTGGAAGAGATGGGCTCAGAGGTTGAGTTATGTAGGCTCATGATTAATTGTGTCAGTTGGAAATAAACCCTAATTGTCATTCTGGACGAAGGAGCACTTAGAATGTGTAGCATAGTAGATGAGCTTCCTGTGGGATGAGGAGTCAATTTTGTCATTATTGTTCACATTTTTATAATGTGGTGACGTTTCTAAGCAGAAAAGAGTCTGAGAAAGGGTGTCTCATGGTGGGATCCCTGGTTAGCCTTAACCATCAACATGATACAGCTTAGCATCATTTGATCAGAGAGCCTCAATTGAGTAATACCTAGATTGTATTGTCCTGTGTACATGTTATAGGATATTGTTTTGATTGTTAATTGATGTAGGGGACCCTAGCCCACTGTGGGTGGCACCATTCCTAGGCCATTCTTTGGCAGATGGTCTTAAATGGTATAAGAAAATTAGCAGAGCGAGCCAGCTAGCAAGTAGCACCTATTATGGTTCCTGCCATACTTCTTTGGCTGTGAAGTGAGGTAATGCTGTGTGGAACAGTGAACAGGTATTCCTTCAGTTTTCTACCTCCAGTCCCTGCCTTGACTGCCCTCAGTGATGGACTGTGATGTGAAATTGCAAGCCAAATTTACTCCTTCTTCCCCAAAGTTGGCTGTGCTCAGAGTATTTATCACAGCAATAGACAGGAACCTAGAAGACAGAGTAACCACTCCTCAACAGCCACTGATCTATACAGAAGAGGAGCAGGACCCCTTGGTGGAAGATGGATTCTTCCACTCCTGCCAACTCCTGGGATTCTGGTACTCAGAAATGAGATCACTGTTCATCAGTTAAGGTACCAGCACAGTTTGTTCCCTGTGTCATTCACCCCCATTCAGGCTGGCTGTCCTTTAGCACCATCTATCCCTTTGGAAATGACTTTGGTCTTGACACTCATCTGAGAAATAAGTGTGGGCATGAAGTGAAGGATAGAGTGTCACTTTTAGTATTTCATCAGGCCTTCCATCCCTGGACCTCTTTAAGTTCAGAGCTGGAGTCAGAAAAAAATATAACACAGTGATAAAATGTATTGAATCCCAGGTCAAAAAGACAACTTCAAAGAAATAGCATCTTCTGAACACAACAGG
>JADRCH010000106.1:3061398-3077339 GCA_019843965.1 Rhynchomys soricoides | reverse complement strand
GAAGAAGAAGAAGAAGAAGAAGAAGAAGAAGAAGAAGAAGAAGAAGAGGAAGACAGACAGGCGTTTAGGGTGGGCTTTTTACTTGTAATTTCCTGGAAAACTTCAGTGACACAATGACAGTCCAGATCTGAGGATGCCACTCTGGCTCAGGGGGATGGTTATGTCCTTTCCCCAACCCCCACTCCCCAACCCCCTTCCCAATCGCTTCTCCACTTGTTACAGAAACCTCAGTTTTTCTGCCTTAGGTGCCAGGCTTCCAGAGTCCCTTGTAGCCCATTTCTAGTTAGGTCCCTGCCAAGAGCAGCAATAACCTTTTAAATGCAACCAACTCCAAGGGCAGGGTCAAAGCCGCCCAGCTCTTTTCTTGTGTAAAATTAATTGAGCTCCAAGGTCAGGAGGTGATGAGTGGGGCTCATTAGAACAAATGCTTTCCCATTGGAGTAAAACAGACCTTTGGGGTCCTTTCAAGAACTTGCTTAAATTCAGTAACTATGTCTGCCCCACGGTTTAAGCCTGCAAAGCAGTGAAATGAGGGTGCTCAGAGCTGGAGGGAGACATGCAAGCAGATTCAACTGAGCATGGCTAGGTTTCTGTTTTAGACAGAGTCTTGCAGGAGAGCTAGGTTCTTGTTGCCTCTTGAGGACAGGCTATGTGCAGAGGTGCATCTACCATTAGCTACAGAAGCTCTTAGCCAGGTCTTCTGCATGGATGGGTCAGTAAGTGTTTGGTCTCATCAGCATCATTGTTGCCAACAGCTTTCAAACAACTTTCACAAGAATTCTCATTTTTATCAGATGGACACCTTTTCTATTCAAATCCATGCTCTTGGTACGAAGAAGAAGACCAAACCTTTTCATATTACTTACTTTTCTTGTGATGAAATACCCAACGCCCAACAGAAGGAATTTAAGGAAGAAAAAGTTTATTTGGGCTCATAGTTTGAGGGTATAGTTCATGGTGGTGTGCTTCTTATGTTTCCTATCTAGAAAGTCTGTGAAAAGTGTGGATGGCTGACAGATGCTGCAAACTGGAAACTCATTTCTTTCTTCTTCCTCTCTCTTCCTAGGTATCTGCCTCACAGTATGAAGATTCTCTTCAAGTCTTGTGCTGTCTCTTCCTTTGATCTCATACTAGAATGTTCACACATGCTTCTACATTATACAGTGGTCTACCTTTCTTCTGTGGACCTAAACCCATGGGCTCTTGAATGGCTGGTTTAGTAGACTGTGGGATGTAAGGACAACGGTTTGTATCCTTTCTCCCAGGTTTAAAGGAACCAGTCTCTCTCAAAGTTTATACCAAATGATGGCTTGTTCTCAGGCAAACTTGAAAGAAGGAAGAGGATAGATAGCAAATAGTGTGGAAAGGACAGCGACACCGGGCCTCCTTCTTGGTGACTAAGGTCACAAAGAAGCAAGCATCATAGCCTTTTAACCATGCTTTTTGACAAAGAAAGGATTGCTAGAGAATCATTGAGCTGATAAAGTTTCCAGGTTCTCCCAGTCTTGGCTCGGGTGCATCCTTATTGCTGATTTGTTTCTCCTTCTGCCTCCCAGACCCTGCCACCCGCTATGACAGCCAGTTTCATGCCACAGTGGAAGGAAGACTAGATATAAATAATACCCATCTTGATTTTCAACTGGGTTTTGTTGTGTGGCCTTAAATAAATGACTTTATTGCTCTCAGTCTGTTCTCATCTCAGAAAGGAGCTGATAATCGTGTGTGTGTGTGCGCGCGTGTGTGTGTACGTGTGTGCGTGCGTGTGTGTGTGTGTGTGTACGTGTGTGCGTGCGTGTGTGTGTGTGCGCGTGTGTGCATGCGTGTGCGCGCGCATGTGTGTGTGTGTGTGTGTGTGTGTGTGTGTGTGTGTGTGGTATACACACATGTATACCAAGGCCGGAGTAGATCTTCAGGTTTCTTCTTTAGTTACTTTGCACCTTATTTTTTTCCTTCTTCTTCTTTTGAGACAAAATCTTCCATTTAATCTGGAGCTCACCAATTCAGCCAGACTGGCTGGCTAACAATCTCCAGTGATCTGTCTATCTCTGTTTCCATCTCTGCAACACTGAGGTTACAGGCACCCATGGGGCAGCTTTTACTCAGGAGGTTGGGGATCTGAACTCAGGTTCTCATGCTTACATGGCAACCACTCTACCTACTGAGCTACCCTACCTACTATCCCTAGCTCTGATAATCCTATTTTGAGAGTGTTGCTAAGGACTGAAATAAGATGACTCAGGTGTGCCAGGCTAGCACAAAGGCAGGCACGGGGGAGATGCTCAGTGGTATTTGTCACTGCTCAGGGGGTGGTAATTTTGATAGAAGGAGCAGTGGACAGGCCTTAGAGATGCTGGGAGCACTCAGAGTGCTCCTGCCCTGCTATTCCAGGGGGCATTGATGACTCTGATCTAAAAGACTATATTTATGGGTTCTGTGATCACTGGCCTCTTTCCCCAGGTTTCTGAGTTCTGTTGCTAAAAGTTGAAATAACCACTTTTACCTTAAAGTCTATCTTCTCCTTATTTTAGGAGAACGATTATAAATATTTTATGATAGACTTGGAATCTAAATAGGATGCGCTGTGGTTTTGGAGCTAAAGATAATCCAGTCCAGCATGTTCCATAAGCAGGTGCAGAGGAGACAGGGCTGAGCAGAGCTATGTTCTAGGCTGTGGCAAAACTGGGATGACTCCAGGTCTCCTGTTTTCAAAGCAGGCCGTTCTGCCTTGGGTGTATGTATATTGGGGAGGGTGTGGCTTCTTTTGGGAATCAGTTTCATCAGTCTGATTGGAAAGGAACCCCTGTTTTTCAGGGTCCCAAGGTTCTACTCCATGAAAATCTACATGACTTTCTTCATAGCATGAGTTCTTTGCCCCATTCCATGCTTCTTGGTATCTAGGGTACTCTATATAACACTACAGTGATTGATGCCTCAGACTTTCCTTATCTGCCATGGGAGTGACTATGCTGTTCTCAGGTCAGCACTCCAGAGAATACACAAATTAAGGGGCTGAACATCCATTTGTCTTCTTTGTTGAATTCATAGATTCTATAATCATAGGTTATCTGAACAGCACTGAGCATCAGGGATGAGGGTAGGGGCGAGGAATAGGTATATCCCTTTCTCCTCCTTCTTCTTCTTCTTCTTCTTCTTCTTCTTCTTCTTCTTCTTCTTCTTGTTTTTCAAGGCAGGATTTCTCTGTATAGCCCTGGCTGTCCAGGAACTCACTCTGTAGACCAGGCTGGCCTCGAACTCAGAAATCCGCCTGCCTCTGCGTCCCAAGTGCTGGGATTAAAGGCATGTGCCACCACTGCCCGGCTATCACTTACTTATTTAGGGAAAGATTTCAAGCTGTATACATTCCCAAGACACTTAGCTGGGAGGGAGAGATGGATAGGACAGGAAAATGGGTTTGCTATGGCTTGAAATACACTTCTGCCACATGCTAACTAGGTGGCCTTAGGTAGATACTTAAAACCTATGCGTTTCCCAAAAAGAGACTCAAGAATCTCTTTCCAGGCATCTATGATGCAGGCAGATGCTTATGTTAGCATGAATATAAATGCACCTGTATGTGTAGACTTGCATAGACCCATGTGGCTTCACATCTATTTGTAGCCTGGCACTTACAGTTTCCCCATGCTGTCGCTTCAAAGTCGTTTGTTGAGTTTGGTGGCATGGATCGTTTATTCAATGCATAAACATGTAGTAAGCACCTAGAAGGTGGCAGACCTTATTAGGAGCCAAGGAAAGGGCTATGAATTAAACATGTTCCTTCACTTTAAGGTACACAGTCTATCACCTGAGAATAGCTGTGATGCTATGTGTTAAGGACATGCACAGCATCCTTTGGGAGTACAGAGGAAGATATGAGCATCTTTCTGGGATGAGTGGATGGAGGGCATGGCAGGTCTGGAAGGTGTCTTGTGTGTAGGAGAGATCTGGGAGAGTACTTTACCTAGAGAGATATAGAAGAACAAAGACAGTGCTAATCCAGAAGGCAGGTGATGTAGGAGATTTGGAGATTACTTTGAATTTGTGTGTTTTATGTTTTTGCAAATGGTCGTTAAGGTTTCAGGACATAAATACTAAGTTGTTTGTGCCAAACTGCTTAACAAAGGCAACAGATTTCTCTTTTGACCTAGCATCACCCGGAATTATTAGTGAGACTGTAATAAACTGTGGAAATATGGGAGGTTCTACTCTACACAAAAAGGAAGACATTTCTCAGATACGTTTTATTTTTCTATAACACATTTTTGACTGTAATTGTATGTAGGATCAAGACTGTGAGGATGCTGCTTTTAGCCAAAAAGAACAAATAGAGTCTACACACACAGAGAGAGAGAGAGAGAGAGAGAGAGAGAGAGAGAGAGAGAGGGAGAGAATGGAGACAGGAGGGAGGGAGAGGAAGAGCTGACCATAATACTACCTTTAGAAGGTAATTAACTTTGAGAAATGAAAATGACTAAAAATCAGTTGGGATATGACTTCTAGCGCATGGGAGGGGATCAGAATTGGAAGCTTCTAGAGAGAAATGGCTCTCCATAGCAAAGGGGCCTCCTCTTGACCAAGAGAAGAGCTCCAGCACTCTGGCCAACAGTAAGTGGTGGTGACTGGATAGGTGCAGGATACAGAGAAGAGTCTTCTGAGGCCAGGCATTTCCACAAGGCTCTTTACCTGAGCAACCTAATCAATTTCTTTGGTTTTTATTATTTCTAATTTTTCCTGTGCACACTCATTTTACAAGGTGCCATGTTGCAGAAGGATGTTTTCATACAAGCACATATTGCATGTTAAACATACTTCTCCCTGAAGTGTTTCTCCCATCCCCTCCTCATTCTCTCCCTGGCTGTTAATAGCCCTTAGATAATGTCACTTCTACTTTCCTGCCAGTTATACATACATAATTTTATATAGTTATATAAAACTTCAGAATGAGAATGAGAAATGTGGACAAATGAGAATGAGAAAAAAATTAAAACCATACATTTGTCTTTCTGGGACTGGTTTAGTTTACTTAACATGATGACCTCTAGTTGTACCCATTTCCCTGCAAGTGATGCAACTAAATCCTTCTTTATAACTGAAGGAAATGCCATTGTGTATAATGCCGCCTTTTTGTTTCCTCCATTGCTCTGTGGATGGGCACCTGGGTGGGTTCCATAACCCAGCTGTTGTGAACAATACTGCAATCAGCATTGATAAGTGCGTATCTCTGTGAGATGTTGACTAGAAGTCCTTGGGGTAAATATCCAGAAATGGTGTAGCTTGGACACATGATAGATTATTTTAATTTTTTTTGGAGAAGCCTCATGCTGATTCCTATAGTGGCTGGGTTAGTTTGCATCCCTAGCAGAAGTGCATACTGATTCCTGTTTACTCACAGCCTCATCAGCATCTACTGTTTTTTTCCCCCATTGTAGCCATTAATTCAGACTTCTCTAATGAGTGGAGAGGTTGAGCATTTTTCCTTTCATGTTATTGGCCATTTGTAGTTAATTCTTTGACCCATTGCCTTCTCTACTGTACCCAATGTTTCTGCAGAATGAGATGACATCATCCTAGCTTTGTTTGGATGTTCATCCATCTTGCTCACTACCAATACACTCAGCCCCCTCTGTTCTGTGAAACCTTCCATCAGCTCCTCAAGCTGTTCATGGTTGGTGCTTACATGTCCTGTCAAATGCCTTCACAATTGCTACTCTCTTGGCTGTTTAATACTGACTCTTGATCCTTCATAATAAGGTCTTCAGAAACCTTCCATGGGGTGAGCGTGGTTTCTGAGTATCATCAGCACCACTTTGGGACATGTTTCTCTCTGCTTGTGGAGTGACACATGCCCCTGCTTGCTTATAGTGTCTACCCACTCTGTATTTAGGGACTGGAGAGATCTGCTCTTAGTGGAAGACTTGATCAAGAATCCCACTTGCCATTCTACAGGTTTCTTCATTCTCACATCACATGTAACTTGAGCATATCTTATATCTAGTCTTCCATTCAGTGTTGCTAGTAAATGTGCACCTTTACCTATACCACTGCTGCTAATTTCCGCAATGTCTGACCTTTTTGTTTCGCTGCTGGTTTTCCTACTACTCATACTTGGTTCCAGTTGCCCTCCCTGATTCTCTGTGCATCTTTTCCATCTTGGGGACCAGGACCCTGATGAAGACTGATTCAGAGACCATCTGGAATCCTTGACATCCAGATGGGCTGCCCATCACCTGCAGGCTCCAGCTGCACCCGTGGTTCACCTGCCCAAACCTGTTCCTTTCATTTCTGCTCCACAATGGTTCCTGATGCTGAGGACCTTTTCTCTGCTCATCAGTTACTTATATTTTGTGTATTCCGGTCATTCATGCATTTCAAATTGTTCTTTTCTCTTTTATTTCTTGAACATAAGATTTTCACACTGCTCTCATTTGTTTCTTCCTGAATGTCTGCCATGATCTTTGAGGAAACCCAATGGGAGGGAAGACAGCAGCCTTGTACAGAGACAACCAGTTTCAACATCATGCCCCTGAGACCCCTCCCCATCCCACTGGTTCCAGTTTTCTGGTTTCCTTAGCCCCACATTTGAATCTTGTCTTCCACTGCCTCCAGCTCAGCACTGTTCCAGTTGCAGTGTGAGATCCTCAACTTAAACATCTACCTTTAGAACACCTTCAGATTCCTTGTCATCTTGAGCACATTTTCTACTCCTACCATCTTCCACTTTGGAGTCTCACACTATGTCCTTATGATCAGCTTTCTTTTTTACCAGCTTCCAGGGTATTTGCAAAGAGTTATTGAGACATACATGAAATATCTTCTTGTGCAGTCTCTGGTACCCGCAGATGATGAATGATGTCTGATTCCACTTAGTTTAGACCCCAGAGTATAAGAAGAGCTGTTAGTAACACAGAACTTACCCTGATTTGTAGATCTGGAAATTGCTTCACGATTCTTGTTTTTATGTATTTTCTTCTTTTCTGTGGATCCTTCTGGGACAGTTCTGACTCTGCCTTGGGTTCTAATGCTAGACATACCCTTTCTGTGAAGGCCTGCCTTTGCAGATGATGGTGCTCTTGACTTCCAGCTGTAAACATATCTCCTTTTATCCCACCAAATAATCTGAGGGGACTATAGATTCAGTAAATGAAAAGGGATCTAATTAATAGCACTGGATCTTATTTATAGCCATGGCTCATGCTTGCATCATGCAGATGAGTTCTCTGAGTGTTTTCTCCTCTGCTCTTCTTTTCCTATGAGACAGGCAGGGCATGTGAAGACATTCAGTTGGTGGTGACATGGGGACACAGGTGGTTTAGGTGATACAGCCAAAGGTTCTGAGTAGTTAGAATACATGCATCCTGATTCTCCATATTCCCCACATTCCCCAGCAAGCATAATATCAATAAGGTTGGTCTTGAACCTGTGTCTACTTAATCTTGGGAAGAGGGGTGCTGCTTTATTATATCGTCCCCTCCAATGAGTCTGTAACATTGTTACTCCTTAGAATTCAAGATTCCTACTGCATTGGTCAGAGACTAGACACAGGGTGTGTTTGATTGTTGCTTTGTTGATGTTGTGTAACAAACCACCTTAAAACTTGTGAGTTAACACACAGTTTATTTTCTTCAGATTCCATGGGTTGGCTCATCAGATTCTCTCCTGGACTTGAAGAGTCAAGATGGCTGCATCTGTAAATTTAGCACTTGGAGTGGATTA
This sequence comes from Rhynchomys soricoides, assembly GCA_019843965.1. Taxonomy (NCBI): domain Eukaryota; kingdom Metazoa; phylum Chordata; class Mammalia; order Rodentia; family Muridae; genus Rhynchomys; species Rhynchomys soricoides. The sequence goes on along the minus strand of JADRCH010000106.1, from coordinate 3,069,629 downwards.
TACTCAGTACTTAATCTTCCATGGTTTACCTCTGTGAGGATTCCCACTTCTGGGAGGCTAGACTGGTGTTCTCCATGTTGATCCAATGGAGGAAGGTCTATTGAGACTTGGACCTACATCACACAAAACATCATCTCTATCATCTTTCTGCTGGCCACAGTCATCCCAAGACCACCTAGACCCAAGGCTAGGAGAGGTGGACTCCACTGCTTGATGGGAGGAACTTGACATTCCTAGTGTAGGGCAAACTGCTAGCTATATATCACAGTGGGGAACGATGATATTATGTATTGAATGAGTTAGACACCCAGGTTGGGGCGTCCTCACAGTATATCAGTAGTCATGCTTAGGATCCATCTTCATGTGAGAATTGGCTCTTGGTCTGATTCTCCTGAATTTGGCCCTGACTTCCCCCTCCCCCAGATGAAGTTTAATGTTCATGTCTTTTCATGGCATGGGAGAGGGAATAATGCCTTCCATGATTGTTCCCAATCTTGTCCCTTTGGAGTGTATGCTCCCTAATGAAAAAGAAAGCACTGTCTTCAATGCTTTGCACTTTCATGTCTCTATATTCTGCTTTCCTGCCTTTTCTCCATCTTTCCTAGTCCCCCTCTCTTCCCTTCTGCTTTTCCTTTCTTCTGTTCATCTTTCCTTCTTCTTTTTCCTCTGCTCCTCCCTCTCCTTCTTGCCCCCTTCTCTTTCCCTTCCTTCCTTCCTTCCTTCCTTCCTTCCTTCCTTTCCTTCCTTCCCCTTCTCTCATCCCTTTCCCCTTCCCATCCTTCCTTTGCTTCCTTTCCCCTCTTCCCTTCCTTCCCCTCTCTTTCGAATCTGGTGACTTTGAACTCAGTATGTAACCCAGACTAGTCTCCACCTTGTAATCTTGCTTTAGCCTCCCATGGGATGGAATTACAGACGCATATTTCATGGCTGGCTGATGTTTGCCTGAGATACATCCATCTTTTCTCTCTGGACACATTTTCCATCCATCATATCCATGGCTGCCCTTGTCTCCAAGCTACTACTTGATTATTCCTTCCAAACATTATTTTTTAAAATACCTTTAAAAAAATTATAATGTGATTACTCCACTCTCCCCTTTCTTCCCTCCTATACATTCCACCCACTCCTTGCTATCTTCCAAGGTCATGGTTTCTTTTTCTTTTATTATTGTCACACACACACACACACACACACACACACACACACACACATAAACACTTCTAAATATACAAACACAACCAGCTCAGTCCTTACAATGTTAGCTGCATATGATCTTCGGGCCAACTACTTGGTATTAGATAACCAGTTGCTAGGTTCTTCCCTTGGAAGACAATTTCTCCTATGCCACAGTCCCTGGCTCCTCATAGCTCTTTGTATAGGGCTGTGGCCCCATGGGCTTCCCCCTTCCCTGTTAGCACATCCATTGTTCAGGTCTTCAGGTCTTGTTCAGGCAGCCATATTGATGATACTTCATGGGTGTAGCCTCTCTTACACTTTTAGGAGACATGATCTCACAGCAAACCTCCTGTTCCTTTGGCTTTGGCTTTCACAATCTTTCCATGCCCTCTTTACACAGTGATCCCTGAACAGTGGGTGTAGGAATTGCATTTACTTCTCACCTACAAATATTTTATGGAGGTCTAAGAAAATTCCTTTCTATTCCTTGAAAGCCTAGTCTTTCAAGACTGTTAGAGACAACTTAAAATTTTCAATAGAAGCTCAGAACTGAGCTGTGAAAACTGAATTAACCTCATTTTGCTTTATCAAACCACCAGTAGAAGTGAATATATTATTAGTTAATTATACCCAATTAAGTTTTTACCACATTGTGCTGTCTTTGAGAATATTTTTAATCAAAAAACTTCTTTTTCTGACTCACTACATATCAACTCTGATAGGGCCTGTTTCTTTTATCTTGCTAAGAACATACTTTATTCTACAAGTGTACATTTGTACAAAAATCTCAAGATATGTTGGGAAAAGCAGCTTAGACCTATATCAAATATTTTGATGGCACTGACTTTATGTCTAAGGAAACCACTGCAGGTTGCTCAGTTTTCTGTGGTTCATGTACTCCTGTGCCTAATGGAATGCTCCACGCTTAATCAGAGCCCGTTGATGTTAGTTGATTGACAAACATTTGCACAAATACGTGAGCCCTGCCTGCCATGGGTGCAGTGCATCAGGGTGAGCTTATGTGGTAGTTATGCAAACTTTTAGGGAGAGTTGATGAGGTGGCCTGACCATAGGGTGATCAGCTCAATGCTTTCACTCTATTTTGGGCTTCCTTTTTTCAGGGTTTTATTTGCTTGCCTGCAGCCCTGCCTGATAGACTTAGCCTGTCTCCTAGCCTTATTCTGGGGCTCAGGGGATTGCTTCCCACTGCAGTACGCACTCTTTGGGAGATTTCAATTGCTTTTGAATTAGTTATAGGCTCAAAAGTGAGCGACTCCTATCATTACAGCTCAGCTTTTTACAATCATTGCATTTCTAGTTGCCAGCTAGGCAGCATTAACCTGTCATCTGAGAGGTCTGCATGGTCATGAAGCCGGAAGGTTTCTGAAAAGGAAGAAAAAAAATCAGAAAAGAATTTGAGGAAGGTCAGGAATAAAGGAAATGGGCTTTGAAACATCTTCTGCTTTGCACAGCCATGCCTTATCTCTGTCTCCACCTTGGAGAAGGGGACCAAAGTACAAGTCTTCCTTTGGAGAACTAAGTTGGGGAAAGTCCAAGATGCTGTTACATAAAACAACTCACTGAGCACAGTGCTCCACAGAGCTTCTCCAGACTCAAGAAATTATGCCACGATTTAACAATGATTTTCCCTGCACAGAAGCACCCTTATTACAAATAACAGAGGACAGCAGCTCACAAAGACAGCATTGAGTAACCGTCCCTGGTGTAGCCAGCTTCCACTCATCTCTAGCAGAGGTGGACAAAGCAGGAACACCAGAGAGCAGCTTATCATGGATACTAAAATAGTTCCTGGGCATTGCAAGATGGTTTTTATTTTTCATTCTTAATATTTTTTAGTTTAAAATATTCTAGGATGACTATGCTATTTCATTATCCAGATAACTGCTATTAATGAAAATACTGATGAAGAGAATACAGGACATCGAGGTTCTTGTCAGCAAGTATGAAGACACGGGTACAACACCCAGAATTTACACAAAAGAGCCAGATGCTTATAGTCCAGGCTTGGGGGAGGGAGCGATGGATGGATTCATGGTGCTCACTGGCCAACCAGCCTGGCCAAAGCAACAAGCTTTGAGTCACAGAGAGACTCTGTTTCAAAATGTAAGATGTCAGTAACTGAGGAACAATAGCTAAGACTGATCTCTGACCTCCACACACACAAGCATACATGTGTATCAACATGTATATGATGAACACATAACTAAATCTAAGACACAAAACACACAAATATAAAACAGTAACAGTGACAAGTGCTGTTTAAATTGAACTGCTGTGCAATGTGACTCTGAGATGAGAATTTGGAGGAAAGCAGTTTATTTTTGCATGAATTCTAGGCAGGTCTACTAGAGGGTTTTCAGACATTCCTCCGCTTAGCGAAATTGGGTTTCCATCCCATAGAGGCTGGCAATTCCATTCTAACAGGAAATGAGGGGATACTGAATGTTGTGTTTAAAATACTCTCCTTTCCTGAGCTACTTCTGTTACCTGGTGGTTGACCTAATGACTTGTGTGACCTGTGACGTCCCTCGTACAGGAAGCTTATTTATAAGGGCAGACATCCTCTTGACTCTTGTTTGGCTTATGTCCAGTTCATGACTGTATGCCTCGACTGATCCTTAGACTGCTGCTGGGAACACCCCTAGTGTTCTCCCTGGCATCTTGAGGGGAACCTAGTATTAATATCCCTGGATGCTTTGCACAAAAGAAGAAAATTCAGTACAGTACCAATACAGAGGGCAACATGTCGCCACTTACAAACCCTGAACAGAGAGGGAGGTCACAGAGAGTTAGGAGTTTCTGTCTTTAGGTCACAGAAGCTGGGGGGGGGGAGGGCCAGGGAAAGAGGGAGAGAGGGGGGAGGGAGAGAGAAGAGAGAGAATAGGAATGGCAATAATCATAAAATTTTATCAAACTTCAAGACTTATTAAGATCTTAGTCATTAAGACAAGGATTCCCACAAGCTGTCTTCTGACCTCCACATGCACATGATGGTTTGTACACACTCTTCTCCCTGAAAAGGAACAGAACCAAATTCATAGTATACAGAGTTTCAACAATCAGATATCCATAAAGAAACACGAAAGTGGTTGTTTACTTAATTACAAAACTTTAAATTCTAAGTGCTTCAAGATTGGACTATGAAAGGAAACCTGAGAAGTTTAGAAGGACCTTAGGATCCTGTAGAAGAGCACCATCACTGGAATGTGCATGCAGCAACAGAAGGGTATTTATTACATTATTGACCACACTATAGCCCTCTGTATGATAGAGTGCCGTAAAACAGTGGCTGTTTAGTTCAAGAACATGGAATCCTCAGAGCAAGAGGAACCAAAGATGTAGCTGTGGATGAAGCTGAAGAGCCGAAGTTCATTCCCTGGGCAGTTGCTGCTGTGAATCCACTTTGAAAGGCTGAGAAACCTGGACTCATATCCGTGGGCAATGACAAAAGTACACTCACATAAGAAATGTCCTCCTCCTCCTCCCATGTTTCATCTTCCCCAGGCTTTAAGCATAAAGGAGGGTATGGCCTATATTCAAGGTGACTCTTCCCTCTTGGTTCACTGACCCCAATGTCAATCACTACTAGAAACGCTCTCAGACAAACTCAGAAGTGTGCTTTACTTGTGTCATCCAATAAGGTTGACATTCAGAATTAATCATCTCAAGAGGTAATGTGGAAAAGTATCTCCATGACTTTGAAAAGGGAAATTTGCTGAAAAGAACATGGAACATAAGATAGAAACCAAAAAATAGATATATGTGATTTCAAAATGATAAATCTAGGTGCATAAAATATCTTAAACCAAATTGAAAGTTCATTTACAAATGGGGTTGATTTTCTGTTAACTCATGACCAACCAGGAAAAAGATCATCATCTAAAAATGGGATGTTTCATCGGTAAATGAAAGTTTATTAACAGAAAAGTAGGAAAAAGGCATATTACCAAACTCACAAAGAGGAGGAAATTCAAATGACCAGTTATATGTGAAACTGTAACACAGGAGATGATAATTTCACATGGATTATATCAGTAAGAATTGCTTAGTTGGATTATACCAAGTATTGAGCTACCCCCCCTTTTTATTTTATCAGAAACTTCCTTTGATAAAAATTTCTAAAAATCCCTTTGAGAACAGCTGACAATCCATAGTAAAGCTAAAGATGCAGGCATCATTCATCAACTTTGTGACAAGGCCTATTTTCAAGAGAAAATGTTGTCTATGTCCTGCAGAAATGTAGGCCCATTCCCTGTATTAGCTTGTGTCAATGTTGTGAAATAAACACTGTCCAAAAGCAACATTGGGCTGGGGGAGGGCTTATTACATAGGTCAGGTTAAAGCCCATCATTGAAAACAGGAGCTCAAGCAAGAGCTTGGATGCAGGAAATGAAGCAGAGGTCATGGAGGAACGTGCTTATTGGCTTTCTCTCCACGACTTGCTTGCTCAGCTTGCTTTTCTGGGCAACCCTGGACCATCTGCTTAGGGATGGCACCATCACAGTGGGCTGGGCCCGCCTACATCAACTATTAATCTTGAAAATGCCTCAGAGACATGCCTGTAGGTAAATCTGATGGACGCCGTTCCTCAATTCAGATTCCCTCTTCCCAAATGACTCAAGTTGCGTCAAGTTGACAAAAACTAATCAGCAAATTGATCCTTTCTCAACTTGCCACACAGATAGCTCATTGTTAAACTGTGACTCTTCTTGTTTATCCTCAAGATCTCACAGTGGTTTTAGAATATGAATAGGGTAGAACTTTAAATTTTTCATAGTCCTTAAACAATTCAATAAAGACCAAAGTCTCCTTAAAAAGATAACAGAATCTTTTATCTGTGGATCCTGGAAACAAACAAAATACAAGCTAAATACTTTCTTACTCCAAAAGAGAAAAAACAAAACATAAAAACAATCATGCTTAAGCAAATCCCAAGACCGACAGCATAACCCCAAATCCCTCAGCTCAGTATCTGACATCTGGACCTCATTGGTGATTTCTTGGACTTCCAAAGGCTTAGGTAACTCTGCTTCTTTGGCTCCTCCCTCTGGAGCACACACAGATTATCTCCCAGGCTCAGACTGGCTCCACCCCGCACTTGCACTTGCTACTATCCCATGGTCCTGGCATTTCTAATATTGATGGGGCTGCAAAGGAGGTGACACCTTCACCTGACCTCTATTCAGGGACCCTGTAACACTTGCTTGTTAATGTCTGAGAGACATTAACTCTTTTTCTTTCTTTCTTTCTTTTTTTTTTTTTTTTAATGATGGGATGGAAAAACTGTGCTTTGTGTATGCACCGGAATTCAATCCAGCAGTTAATCTGTTTCTTCATCTCCCACAACCATACTGGACTAGGAGCTCACCCTAACAGTATCATTGCAGTTCTGTGATACTAGAGCTGAGCCATTAGCATCTGGATTTTACTCAAATGTACAGAATTCAGCCCAGGACATCTCTCTGTCCTTTGTCTTTAATGACCTTTCCTCTTCTTTTCCAGTCTGCTTGACTAATTCAGGGGATACAGAACAAACAAACTACCTTTCCATGTGAGAAGAGAGTCTAAATCTAATCTGAATTGGTCCTCAAATAGAATGCCAGGGACCCCAGACATTTGTATCAGAAAGCACCCTGGCTTCCTCTCTGCCTTTTCTGGGAAGCCTGTGACATTTCTCACTTTTTAAATGAACTCCTCTTTATTATCACTTAGAAAACAATCGACTGACACCAGAAACATCCACAAGTCTAATTCCAAAGGCAGTTTTCTTAAATCAGAGCAAGCCACTGGAGTCAGCTCAGTCCTTCCTATGGCAGGCAGGACGTGTCACTTCTAATCACAAGCATGATGCTTGAGTTCCCCTTGGGCCCAAATTTCACCCAAGTAAATCCTCTCCTTTAGCAGCTGAGGAATGGTGTCAAGGAGAGTGATCTTCAGGAAACACTTCTGCAGGAAAGAGCAGCTGAGACTGTGTGAACCTCCTCAGCCAGTCAGCTCTGATCGACCCGCTGTCCACACTGGCAGGCTTTTTCTCCACCAGGCACTAACCTGCAGAGACCAATAGGTGAGAGAGAAGGAGTGTGCCCTGATCATGGGAATCGTCTTACTCTTAAGTAAGGGGACAGGGCTGTGTTTTAAGAGAGAAAGTACTGTCATGGCTGAACAGAATTTTCTCTAGTTGTTGGCAGTTGGGATACTGGGTTTTGAAGGTCTGGTTAGAGTTGAACAAGTTCTCAGACAGCCTCAGGGGTGATTAGCTCATCTTGAGACAGCTTCTTAAGTGTCCTTAGGGAACCTCAGAGTTTCTCTAGTGTGATCCTCTCTACATGAACCCAACACTTTTTATTAGGTAACATTTTATTACAAAATTTCCAATAGCAAGATTGGAAAAAATACATATATTGTCCAGCACTTGAATTCAGTGGGGAATATTTTTCTATACCTTTACTGTCTTATATATGTATACCTCTATCTGGACATCAATTTATTATTTTTTGATGCTTTTCAAAACAAGTGCCAAACATCATTACACTATTCCTACATACCTATGGGGACGATTGGAGGTTAATACCCATTTACATATTTGCTTTCCTAATGAAGTAAAAGTTGCTTTCATACAAAACTCAAGTGTACAGTTATTGGACTTGGACAAAATCATCAGTCTGTTTAATCTAAACCAATTTCAAACTAGAAAAATATAATCTAGAATGTTCCCTCTACCCCTTCCAAGTCAGCTGCTCACACTCTTCCTTCCACGTCATGCACGAACTCATTTCTGAGTTGACAAGAATGGGATAATGTACCATGTAGTGTTTTATGTTTTCTATTTCTCAGCACAGTATTTCAAAATATGTCACAGTGTAGCTATTTCCCATTTGTGGATGAGTTGGCTTTGTCTCAGATTTGGCAAACATGGAAAAGTTAACCATTAATATTCTTTGATAAGCATAAGAACTAATCTTTCGTCTCTCCACAAGTCAATATATTTTCTTCTTCTTCTTCTTCTTCTTCTTCTTCTTCTTCTTCTTCTTCTT
>JADRCH010000106.1:2948095-3061388 GCA_019843965.1 Rhynchomys soricoides | reverse complement strand
TCTTCTTCTTCTTCTTCTTCTTCTTCTTCTTCTTCTTCTTCTTCTTCCCCTTCCCCTTCCCCTTTCCCTTCCCCTTCCCCTTCCCCTCCCCCCTCCCCCTCCTCCTCCTCCTTTTTCATCTTCCATCCATCTACCCACCCATTGCCATCATTTCTTCTGTTTATTCTGACATAGTACAAATTGGTTGCATACTAGGCAATGGTTAGTCCTTCGAAACGCAAAGATAGCAGATTACATATTGTCCTTAACAGAACTAGCAGAAGGCCTATACTAAAAGAATTTTACAGAATTGTGAGGAAAGGGTTAAGGTGGGCACTTACAAAGCAACTGGTAGCTATCCAAGCCTGGGAGAGGGAGTCAAAGCCTCACCTCCAGGAGGGTCAGGACAAAGACAGGGAGAAAGCTAAAGATGATAGACAGACAGACAGACAGACAGGTACATGCATACATGTGAGTGTGCATGCATGTGTGCACACGCATACACATACACACGCACCCAGGAGAGAGAGAGAGAGAGAGAGAGAGAGAGAGAGAGAGAGAGAGAGAGAGAGAGGACACATACAGAGACAGGTTTTCAACACACAGTGACAATTGTAGTTTTAATAATCAGTACTCTGAACTTCTGCCCTGTGGCTCCCTTGGTGTCAAAAATCTTACAACAGAACTCAGTTCCATGGGGATGGTTTTGCAAGGGCCCTCAGTGAGTTAATTTCCTATTTCAAATCCCCATCCTAGAGTGTCTCATCTTTGCATAACTCCTTCAGATGCATCTCCAGCTTTTATCTCATTGACCTAAGACAATTACAGGGAAGTCACAGGAGAAGTTTGTCCCATCATCAGGTTCATAAACCTCTGAGAGCTCCATGGAGTTGACTCAGTCAGTCAGCAAGGCTTTCTTAAGTGCAGTGATTCCGGGATGTACCAACTCTGAGTTGCAACATTAGTTTCTTTTGGGTCATGGTAAGGTTGCCAGATAAAACACAGGATGCCCATTGCATTTAAATGTTAAATACATTATAATTTTTCTTTAATTATAAGTGTGTCCCAGATATTGCCTGGAACATTAGTATACCCTAAATTCTAAATATGATGTATTTAAACAAAGTCATTCAATTGAGCGCTCTGTTTTTGTCTTTCCTGTATCAGGATACTCTAGTCATGAGTGTAAAAAACTTGACTTTCACTTATAATGGAAGTCAATCTTGTAAAATATTAACTTTAAAAACTGGAGAAGATATTAATGAAATTGTATAACTCTTACCTGTAAAACCTAGAATATATGGGTTCAACATAAAACTGTCATGATAATCTGAAATTATAAACATCAATTATTGCTGTGTGTTGAATCAATACTACTTTGTGTATTCCTACTTGCCTGTCTCTCTGTCATTAGCCACCTGTGGTTTTAGAATTTTAAATCTCATTTATTTATTTCATTTTTGCATAATATGTATATATACATATATATGTTACACATACACACACATTATATATATAATGTGTATATATATATATATATATATATATATAGAGAGAGAGAGAGAGAGAGAGAGAGAGAGGAGAGAAGTACCAACATGGGTGTATATTCTACTATTTATCATTTTATTGGGACCAAGTTTCCCCATCAATCTGGATATCATCAATTTGGGTCAGACTGTCTAGTGAGTCTCTGAGTTCCATCTGTCCATCTGTCCACTGTCTATTTGTCCCTGTTGTCCAAGTGCTAAAGTTATAGGAGTAACAGGCCTGGTGAACATGCCTGGTTCTTGTGGGGATTCAGGGGAGCCAAAGTTAGCTCCTCATGTTTACACAGAAACTAATTTACCCACTGAGCTATTTCTTGAGATTTTTAAAATCTGATTTTCTTTCTTTCTTTCTTTCTTTCTTTCTTTCTTTCTTACTTTCTTTCTTTCTTTCTTTCTTTCTTTCTTTTAAACAGTCTGATCTTATGGAGGCATATTCTTTTTTTTTTAAATTTTTTAAATTTTTAAAAAATTTTTCCTATTTTATTTACATTTCAAATGCTTCCCCCTTTCCAGATCTCCCCTTTGGAACCTCCCCAATTCCTCCTCCTCCCCCTGCCAGTATGGGGGTATTCTCCCACCCACCCACCCACTGTCATCTTCTCTCCTTGGCATTCTCCTCTACTGGGGGATCTAACACTCTCAGGCCCAAGGGCCTCTCCTCCCCCTGATGGCTAACAAGACCCTCCTCTGCTGAATATGTGGCCAGCACCATGGGTCCCTCCATGTGTATTCTTTGGTTGGTGGATCAGTCTCCAGGAGTATTGAGGGGGTCAGGCCAGTTGACACTGTTGCTGCCTCCCTGGGGATGCAAACTCCCTCAGCTCCTTCAGTCCCTTCTGCAAGTCCTCCATCTGGGACCTCACACTCAGCCCTACTGTTGCTGCGAAGTGACTCTTGGGTATTTCGAACTTTTGGGCTAATAACCACTTATCAGTGAGTACATACCATGTTCATTCTTTTGTGACTGCTTTTCCTCACTCAGGATGATATTTTCAAGATCCATCCATTTGCGAATTTCTTGAAGTCATTGTTTTCAATAGCTGAGTAGTATTCCATTGTGTAAATGTACCACATTTTCTGTATCCATTCTTCTGTGGAGGGACATCTGGGTTGTTTCCAGCTTCTGGCTATTATAAATATGGCTGCTATGAACATAGTGGAACATGTGTCTTTATTACATGTTGGAGCATCTTCTGAGTATATGCCCAGGAGTGGAATAGCTGGGTCCTCAGGTAGTATTATGTTCATTTTTCTGAGGGTCTGCCAAACTGATTTCCAGAGAGGTTGTATCAACTTGTATTCCTGCCAGCAATGGAGGAGTATTCCTCTTTCTCCACATCCTCGCCAACATCTGCTGTCACTTGGGTTTTTGATCTTAGCCATTCTGACTGGTGTGAGGTGAAATCTCAGGGTTGTTTTGATTTGCATTTCCCTGATGACTAAGGATGTTGAACATTTCTTTAGGTGCTTCTCGAACATTTGAGTTTTCTCAGTTGAGAATTCTCTGTTTAGCTCTCTTCCCATTTTTTGATAGGGTTATTTGGATCTCTGGAGTCTAGCTTCTTGAGTTCTTTGTATACATTGGATATTAGTCCTCTATCGGATGTAGGATTGGTAAAGATCTTTTCCCAATCTGTAGGTTTCCATTTTGTCCTATTTACAGTGTCCTTTGCCTTACAGAAGCTTTGTAATTTTATGAGGTCCCATCTGTCGATTCTTGATCTTAGAGCACAAGCCATTGGTGTTCTCTTCAAGAACTTTTCCCCTGTGCCCATGTGTTCGAGACTCTTTCCCACTATCTCTTCTATTAGATTCAGTGTATCTGGTTTTATGTGGAGGTCCTTGATCCACTTGGACTTGAGCTTTGTACAGGGAGATATGAATGGATCAATTCGAAATCTTCTACATGTAGACCGCCAGTTGAACCAGCACCATTTGTTGAAGATGCTGTCTTTTTCCCACTGTATGGTTCTAGCTCCTTTGTCAAAGATCAAGTGACCATATGTGTGTGGGTTCATTTCTGGGTCTTCGATTCTATTCCATTGATCTACCTGCCTGTCACTGTACCAATACCATGCAGTTTTTATCACTACTGCTCTGTAGTACAGCTTGAAGTCAGGGAGGCTGATTCCCCCAGAAGTCCTTTTATTGTTGAGAATAGTTTTTGCTATCCTGGGTTTTTTGTTATTCCATATGAATTTGAGAATTGCTCTTTCTAAGTCTATGAAGAATTGAGTTGGGATTTTGATGGGGATTGCAGTGAATCTGTAGATTGCTTTCGGCAGCATGGCCATTTTAACTATAGCTATCAGACAACAAAAGGAGGTCAAAGGGATACAAACTGGAAAGGAAGAAATCAAAATACCACTATTAGCAGATGATATGATGGTATACTTAAGTGACCCGAAAAATTCCATCAGAGATCTGCTACAGCTGATAAACAACTTCAGCAAAGTGGCTAGATACAAAATTAACTCAAGCAAATCAGTAGCCTTCCTATACTCAAAGGATAAACAGGCTGAGAAAGAAATTAGGGAGATAACACCCTTCACAATTGTCACAAACAATATAAAATATCTTGGCATGACTCTGTATGTGAAAGATCTGTATGACAAGAACTTCAAGTCTCTCAAGAAAGAAATCAAAGAAGACCTCAGAAGATGGAAAGATCTCCCATGCTCGTGGATTGGCAAGACTAATATAAATCTGATTTTCTTAAGAATCATTTTCCTCTTTCCCATCTTACCTTAAGTAGACTACCAACTTAACATATTTAAAGCTGTCAGCATTTTCAACCCAGAGTCTAAAAACAAGAAAATCTCTTTCAGCCTACATTATTGTCAATAAAATTGAGACACTAAATGTCACTAGTCAAATGCATCAGCAAAGAGTATGGGCTAGTCCGGTTCTGGGTTGTGATACTTATTAACAGTTCATAGAGATTTTTAAGAAGTTAATTCCCATCAAATCATTTTTTTCTCGAGCATATTTGTTAAAATAACATGAGTTACTGTACAGCACAGGTTTCTGTGTAGCCTTCTACAGTTTACCACTTTGTGAAGTGATGCTGATAAAAATAAGGAACACATAGCTAAATTTCGTTTATATGTGTGTATTTCATTTTTATGTGTGGGGGTGCATAGGTACCATGGTTACTGCCTGGTTTTGTGTGTCAACTTGACACAAGCTAAAGTTATCACAGAGAAAGGAGCCTCCCTTGAGCAAATGCCTCCATGAGATCCAGGTGTAGGGCATTTTCTCAATTAGTGATCAAGGGTGAGAGAGCCCATTGTGGGTGGTGCCATTCCTGAGCTGGTAGTACTGGGTTCTATAAGAGAGCAAGCTGAGCAAGCCAGGGAAAGCAAGCCAGTAAGTAACATCCCTCCATGGCCTCTGCATCAGCTCCTGCTTCCTGACCTGCTTGAGTTTCAGTCCTGACTTCCTTTGGTGATGAACAGCAATGTGGAAGTGTAAGCTGAATAAACCCTTTCCTCCCCAACTTGCTTCTTGGTCATGATGTTTTGTGCAGGAATAGAAACCCTGACTAAGATACATGGTATGTGCATGCTATGAAACTTGGCGGACAACCTGCAAGAACCAGTGTTTTCTGTCTACCAGTTGAGTTCCAGGGATTGTCCTCAGTTCCTCAGGCTTGGAGGGAAGCATTCTTGAGTGCTGAACAACCATGGCATATTCACATATCTTTAAAAAGCTAGAAGATGATTAAAAACAAACCGAACGTTTGAAAGTCTCTATCTGTATACTATTTATCTTCCAATTGCTATGTTTCCTCAATTCGTGCAATTGCCTGAACCCCATGAATGGATTCCTACTGCCCTTGATGTTACTCTGCTAAGCAATGTTATTTAAATGTAGAAACCACAGTTTTCTCTATATCTAGACCTCCCTCTGGAATATTCTCTGGATAAATATTAGGTCTTTTCTGCATGGTCTGTTTAGATTTCAGTCTACTGAACAGAGAGAAACAGGCATTTGTTTTAAAGCTATATATTTCACAGAGACAGAAGTGGCAAGCTTGGGGCCTGCAGGGAGTCTATGCCAGGTCTTCTGTGTTGTGGCTGTTGGTTTGGTGTTTTTCTGGGATTCCTAAGTGTGGGAGCGCTTGTATCTTTGACTCTTTTGCTTGCTCTTGGGACTCATTTCCTTCGGTTGGGTTACATTGTCCAACCTCAATGTGAAGGATTTTGTCTTGTCTTATTATATTTTGTTTTGTGTTTTACATTTTGTTGTTATCTCTTGGAAGCCTGCTCTTTTCTGAGGGGAGATGGAGGGAAAGTGGATCCAAAGGCAAGGGGAAGTGTGTGTGTGTGGTGGCGAGGGGGTGGGAGAACTAGAGGGAGGAGAAACTGTGGTCTGAATGTATTATATGAGAGAAGACTCTATTTCTTAAAAGGAGGACTCAGCTTTTTACAGGAAGTCAACCTTAATCCTCAGGGGTTCACCATGTCTCTGGGAATGTTTGTACTAAAGAATCTAAGTCCCAATGACATTTGCCAGGGCACAAAGAAGTCACTGCTGGAGGATAATCATGGAAATTAGGCTTAACATTTTTGCATCAAAATTCATGAAACCATATTCGAGAGATTAGCCAAAGGATGCCAAACATCCAAGATTCATCTCCTGTGTTGAGGACCATGCTTTCTGTGAAGGGAAGGTCCTCACTTTTAGTGGTAACATCCATCTCCACAGCAATAAGGACTGATTTGTAATTACACCATAGGACTGTCTATAAGGTTCATGTCAGTATAGCTATCTATTACTATAACAAAATACCTGGGGTAATAGCACAGAAAGAGGACAAGTTTATATTAGCTCAGATTTTTTGGAAGTTCCAGTCCATGACCAGTTGGTTTTGTTGCTCTGGGTCTGGGGATGGGTCTGGAGCAGCACATCCTGGCAGGATTGAGGGGTTAAAGAAACTTCGTGTTTTGTTGTAGCCAATAAGTAAAGAAAGAGAAGAGGAAGAGGCTAGGATACCAAACTCTCACCCCATATTACTCGGCAGAGATCTCACTCTCTTCTACTATATTCTATATTATTGCTTGTTCTTACTATTTGATGAGAAAGGGTCTCTGTATCTCAGGTTGACCAAACTATATGAAACAGAATTGACTTTGATATCCCAATCTTCCTGTCTCTACCTGCTACAGGCACAAAATGCCCTACTTGGGTCCATCTCTTAAAGGTTCTACCATTGGCCATTCTAACTACCACAGGCAGGTGACCAAGCTTTTAATATGTGGGCTTTGGGGGATATTTACCCAAACCATAGTGGGTCACTCCCAGCTCCCTCAGCCTAGGCCTTTACCTGATCTTTACTTATGTTTCTGACTTGAGAGGAGTCATGTACACCTGCTACAACCTTCCTCCATCTTTTTCTGACAGCGAGGCTTTACTCCACAGTGCTTCTCAAGGTTGATAGTGAATTTCAATCACCTGAAGAGTTAGTGGGAATGCAGTTACTTGGACCTTAACTCTAACTAAGAAAGCAGATTCCCTGGGACAGTGAACTCTACCCCCAGAGACTACTTACCTGAATTAGTTCCATGTAGATGGGGACTGTGCCAGCCTTTCTCATTCATATCTCCTTCTAGCTAAGTGTTTTGACCTATGGTAGGCCTCAGTAAATGTTTGGTCAATGAAGAGATTTTAACAGACTGAGAAGTGGCAAAGGGCCTGAGGACTCCAGTGGGAAGTTTAGGTGAAAGCAATTCTCATCAACATGTGGGGCTTTTTTGAAGATTTTTAAATTCCCAATACATATTATCATTCTTAGTAAAAGTATCAAAGAATATAAGAATGGTATGCCAAGATGTAAATTATAGTTACAAGGTAAAATAGTACCCTCCTCCTGTCTTTCCCTCCCTCCCTCTCTCCCTTCCCACTTCCTTTTATTATATATGCATGAAGAGACTGCTAGAAAAATTCATTCAATGCTCATTTTTTTTGACTGGTGAGATTTTGCATAATTTTTGGTACATTTCTATGTTATATAAAAGTTTATTATTTATTATAAACTTATGTTGTTAAGAGATATTAGTCAGTAATGATTTAAATTAAAAATGTGTATGCTTTCTGAAAACTATGAGTTAGAGTCATTCATTCTATCTGATCTCAAACTGTATAGAATGAACAAGAGGACACATTGGCTATGATTTGCATTTTCCTTCAAAGTGTGAGTCCTGAAGGGCCCCTGATTTCTGTCTCAGACAATGACTTACTGGTCACAAAGTATGCAACATCGAAGATCTACCTGCCACCCACTTGTACTTTTGACGCATGACCGGGGTACTTTATATTTTTGAAAGCCAGACAGCAGACAGCATGCCATTCCTATCAGTGGATAGACATGCATTGAGGATCAAGTCCTGTGATCCCCTAAAAATCTTTAAATCATTGCTCCCTGGGTCTATGGACAAACGTAGGGTATATAAACAAAAGGAAGAGAGTAGCTTGTATTTATAATAGATCACATGATGTTTTGGGGTGACTAGAGGCCACATGTGTTTACTCTTTAGGGAAGAGCTGGCTTTAGTGGGGCATCTCAGTGTGTGCTTCTGGTGAACTTAACTATTTCTCAGAAAGTCTTAGCTCTGCTTCTATTTTTCCTCACTTATTTCTAGATAGGATCTTCTCGAGGGGCTCTGCGTTTACAAAGCGAGCTCCCATGCCTTTCTTGTAAAGTGCCGTTCTCTGGCTCCTTGATTAACCCTATTATTGCCATAAACACCAAGAGTCTGTAAAGCCCACAAGAATAGAGAAACAACTTCCTTGGCAGTTCAGTGAAGCTGGTTGAGACAGCCTTTGGCTGGTGCAGTGTGGATAGTGGTGACATAAAGCCGTTCTTGGCTAACTTCTAAAATCTCTTGGGAGATCTCTATGCTGTGCTGTTAGTCATTGTGAAGGAGATGCACTGAAGACCCGGAGGAATTCTGAGTTTCTAGGGAACAGTGGAACTACTGAATTGATTTGGCCTGGGCTATAGTCATTGTGTAATGAGAAGCCACCCAGCAGAGCTTTCTGGCTAGAAACAACAGAACTGAAATTTGCTTAAGTAGGAAATAAACTTTTGTTGCGTTCTTCTGTTTAGAATCAGATAATTGTTGTCTTTGTAGAACAGTATAACCTCAAACATCTACACCTACCCAAACTTTCAAATATACTTAAGAAATTTCTAGCTCTGTCTGTTGTGTGTGCCATCGAAGGGTTAATATCATAGCATATTTTAAGACCTTTGCCCACATCCCCTTCCTCTGCCCCAAGACCAGAGGTAGTGAAGAACTCACTGTTTGAATGTGTTCTGATTATTATAACTGAATTTTTCTAGCTTTTCCTGGAAAGTGATGAGATGTATACGTGAATCAAAACCTGTTTTCCTAAACCTTTTGTCTCTGTATACTGCTTCTCTGACAGAGCTAGAGAGACAGGAAGTAAAATTCCAAAGGATCTCAAGTCTCAGAGACACTAAGAAGGTCCAAAATCTTGAAAGGGATTTAATTTTTTTTTCTCTTCTGTTTTCTACAAGCAGCACCTAGACAGTTGGCCAAATATCACCAGCTGTGGCATTTCCCATGGCCTCACTACGCAGAGAAGACATCAAGAGTCAGGTAAGTCGGGTGCTAGTCTTCCCGGATGCTGGTGTGAGGAAGCAGACATGATTCTCATTTCTGCCCCACAACCAGGAACAGAGCAGTGAAGGCAAAGAAACTCTAATGTCTGGTTACATGGGTAGATGGCTGATGTCCAAAGGCAGAAGCCCAGAAGGGTCTAGTGTACGGTGCTCTCTTATATGGGGAGGACATTGCACAGCTTTCGTGGAGTGAGATCTTCAGTATATAAATGTGCACATAGGCAGTTTCCAAACATCCCCCTTCCTCACTCCCCACCCCACCCATAACGTGAGGAAAGTCAAAGCATTTCGAAACTAGAGTGGTTTTCTTCAGATGTTCAAATGACATAGTTGTTTCCTCACTTCAACCTTGGATCTTTTCTCCTAATTGGCCATTAACTTGTGAGAAAAAAAAAAAAAAAGAATTATTCTGAATCATTTTACCAAGGAACGTGACTTGGTGTAAGATTATGATCAGTGAAATTTCTAAGAAATCTGAGGGTTAGTAGTACCGGAATGCTTTGCACAAGATCATGAAGTTCATAAAACAGACTGACTTGCAGGCACACAGGAATCAGTGGGTGTTTGCAGTAAGTTCTGCATGATGAATTGCACTGTGCATATTCAGGTAATATATTTTATATTCCAGAAGAGTAAAATGAGTTACCATTTATGGAGTATGAGCAGTGTGTTGGTCCCTATTTATCTTTTAACAGCTGTTTACCAATAGCTTAGCCTGGCCAGTGTCAAGTTCAGAGTTGAATAAGATTTGGTTCACAAGAATCAAGACTCAGATCAATTCAATTCAATTTTATTTTCCCACAGAGATAGTCTTAGGCTCTTCACATTATAAATGGGCTTTTAATACACAGAGGTTGTCAATCAAAACAGCTGTCACTTGGACTGAATTCTTCTGCATTGAGGTAGACAGGGAGGATGACTTGAAGGTCAAAGAGTATAGCTAGCTGTCCTTGCTAAGAAAGAAGACTGGCTAACAATCCCAGGACACTGAAGTGAAGCCAGTACATGGCATTCTTCAGCCTCAGTGCTTTCTGAGCAGTTCTGCAGAACATCAGCCAGAGTTTGCTTTGGATCATGGTGTTGAAGGGGTTTGGAAAGCTTTGTACATCATCTCACGGAAATTTCTAAGAAGCTGCTTATGACATAATAAAAGATTCTAAGAAAGTCTGCAGCAAACAAAATGAATTATATCCCCTCTCTTGTGTGCACAGCCCAGGGCACCTCAGACTTATTCTATAATATGTAGTTCGTGTCACTTTTTACTTATCCACACTCTATGCATATGATATTTTTATATCGTATTCTATAAAACATTAAGGGCATTTAAACAAGACTCCCCAATCAATATTGGTCTTTTGATCAAATATTTAGTTCATGATTCTCTTCTTTCTTTGTCCATTTACCATACATGTGGTATGCATATGTATGTATTTATGTTTGAAAAAAATGACAATTCCAAAGAAGATAAAGTGTTGATGGCCATACACAAGGTACCTGAGCATATTTCAGTGGAAGCTGTGCCTGAACACCGACTCTTCACGACTAGCTATATAATGTCAACAGACCACTTCTCTGAATCTCGGCTTCCTCATTAGTGGGGTGGGATTTTGCAATAATCTCTGAATAAGAGTATGCATAGCAAAGTGCTGGCTTCCTGAAAGTTTGTTCAGAAAATAATTATCAGAACTGTTGGACATGCTTTCTAGGAGAATAATACTAACTGGAACTGGGCACTCATGAACAGACCTCCTCAGGTTGGCAAAATGACATTGTCCTTGGGTCTGGCCATGCCAAGGAAGTGGTGTGTGGTGTGTGTGTGTGTGTGTGTGTGTGTGTGTGTGTGTGTGTGTGTGTACAGTACCGAAGTTATAGTGGGTCAAGGGTAGATTTTTCAGTCTTGTCACTGTTAACAGTTTAAGTTAAAAAGCTCTATGTTCTGTCTGATAACGTGTGATAGGAGGTATTTAGTAGTCTTCCTAGCCTCTACACAGCACATGCCAGGAGCAACTTCATTTCAAATATGACAACCCGTGTTGTCCCCAACCTTTGTCAGTGTCTCTTGGTTAATAACATTACCCCTCGTTGAGAAAATAAACTTAGCCTGTGAACTTATAAGAAGCTCTGGTGAGTGTGTATGTGCATGCATGAGTATACATGTGTGCACAAGCATGCATGTCCATGTGCATGTATACACATGCAGAACAAGGAAAAGAGTGGTGGCTAAATTGTAAATGTGCCAATGCTACAGTGAGAGAGCCTGGCGATTACCCAAGCTGATTTGTTATTCAAAAATAAACCAAATAAACCATAGGAGGTGACATACATTTCCTAAGTGCCCTAGCAGGTCTTCCTTTTGTGCTATTTCTTTGTAAGGTATTTTGGCTATTCATTTCCAGAGCTACTTCCTCAGTGGCCTAGGAGCCTTTTCTTTTTTCATATGCGAAGGCAGCCAAGCGGACCTGGCTCAGAGGGATTGGGCAAATAGTTGATAGATAATTTGGTCAGATGCTATGCTCCTAGCATAGTGCAGAAATCAGTGTGCTAGACTACATTATGGAAAAGATGAGTTTGTAGTTCTTTGATAACAGACTTCCTTACCCGAATGGAAGTTCAGTGCTCCCACCTTTGCCCTTGATAATTGAGAGCAAATTCCTTCTGACCACCTGTATTTTTGTATGGGTGGAGAAAGACGTGATGGTAGGTAGTGATGTACCGAAGCAATTCTTCATTATAGAGAGAGTAAACTAAGGTGAAGTTGGAAACAGAAGACGCATTTGCTGGAGGCTTTTATAGAGCCAGACACCACACTCATGTTTTACCCATGTTATCCCATTTAATCCTCCTCATGATGAAAGGATTATCAACCCCATTTTAAAACCCAGGCTTAAGGAAATTAAGCAACTCCAACTCCAGCTCCAGATAGAGTGGCAGACCTAGAGACACCCTGGGAAGACCTCATAAACACCTGGGCAGTCTCTGTGTGTATAGTTTCACAGAAGTCTTTCCTGTCTGACATGAAGAGCAGAGACCTGGAAGGTCCCTGTGCTCCAGTGCCTCCTCTCCACCCCAGCATGGTAAACACCACAATCTCTGCTCTGATCCACAAACGTCCATGGCAGATCCTCCTGTTGCCTGAACCTGTTCATAGCGTTGACAGGTTACAACATATGTGGCCTTGGCTGGGTGCCCACTCCATGCAGGGCCCCCATACTGTTAGGAGCCCACTGTGGGTGAGTGCTATGTAGATTTCTTCTCACCATGACTGCATGCTGCCTGTGGCTGTGTTCATCATCAGGTGGAGAAATACCTTTTCATCAGGAGCCAATCACTCATCAGTCAAATGAGGAACAAAAGACAGATGGTTAAACTACCTTAATTCCCTCCTACCCTATTCTCTAGGTATGTGCATCTTAACATATGCTTTTAACAAAACCACCCACAATTACTCTCCATTTTCAGAGATCCACGAATCATAGAATAGGTTGTGAGCTATCTCTGCCTTTTTCCAGTGATGATTGTTTATCCATTAATTTTGTAAATTAAACACATTTATTAATTAGGCTTCTGTTATAATCAGGTACTACATTAAGACTGAGGAGAAGAGGGAAAAGAGAAGAAGCTTCTGTTCCATTGGAATGGATCAGAACAGTAGTCACATACACATACCATCTGTGACACAGGGAAGGAGATGGGTGATCTGCTGGGAAGCAAGGGAGATGGGCAGAGTTGAACCAATTCAGACTATAGGAGAACACTGGGTTTGAGAAGTGAAATTTGAGTTGATGTATTCTCACTGAAGCTCTTGGGATGGCAGACTGTGGCAGATTCAGGCCCATTGGAGACCCCGTGTTCACTCCTAAGCCTTGGGTCTAGTCTTCATACAGTCATAAAGGATTGCTCTTGGTTTGTGACTTCATGGTTACTCATAAAACTTGTTATTAAATTATTCCTGAGAATCTGGCAAAAAGTTTTGGACTCTGTCCCCAGTAAGCATATAATATCCATGTGCCTATTGGTGCTTACTAAGGATTTGAAAGGGTTAATGACATACATAAATTTGATTCCAGATTATTGAGATAGAACCAATTAAAAAGGTAGATCAAGGAGAGCTGGAAAGATGACTCAGCAAGTAAAGCACTTGTCAAGCAAGCATGAGAACAAGAGTTTAGATCCCCAGAACCCATGTAAATGCTGGGTGCATGTGGCGACCCATCCATTATACTCAGAAGGAAGAGACTAGAAATCCCCCAGAGCAAGCTGCCTACCTAGACGAGCCTGTATTAGTAAGCTCTGGGTTCAACTGAGAGACCCTGCCTCAATGAATAAAATGAAGAGCAACCAAAGAAGATGCCCGATATCATCTTTGATCTCGAAACACATGTGGCTATGCATACATACATACACAAGTACCAAACACAGAGACAAATACAAAAAGAGTAAAAAAATTGTTTTTAAATTAAGAAAACAACATAGGTCCTGGTTTTCACTGCTTATGAGTGTGGATTTTGGAGAAGAGGAGCTCAGAAATAACGGATAATTATTTCTTTTCCATTGCAGGAAGATTGATATTATATTATAATTGGTCAAATTATTGTTTCCAATGTATATTCTCCAAGAGCAACGTCCAACCATTCCCCTGCTGTGGCTCATGATAACAAAATATACTTCTTCACCTCTCGACATTGAGATTAGCTAAGTAGCTTTCTTGACCAATGTGCTATTAATGGGCATTGCACATGCATGGTTGGACTTTTTCTCCCTGTTTTCATCACTGGAAAACACCATACCCCTGTATGGCTGCTGCTGTTAGTCTGTGCCTCAGCCTGGGGCTGTGTGCAAACTCCATTCACAGCTTCAGGGACTATCCAAAGGGGCCAGTTCAAGTCCGTCAGATGCACATCCATAGCCTGAAAATCTATAAATAAAAATGAAGGCTGACCTGGAAGGCACCGTCTTTGGAGGTGGTTGTTTTGTAGAATTCTTGTAATAAGAGAGTAGGTAACATAAATGACCCACCATCTGGAACACAGCATTATTTAGCACATATATGTCATCAAAAACGTGAAGAATCTCGCCTAACTGTCATATTAAATCTTCACTTCACAATCCTGGAATGATGTTTGTGTACTTATTCCTTATAAGTTGTTTTTAATCTAACATGGTAGATTACAGGAGGATGAAAGTAAAGAAGGCTTAGAAATTAGGGGGATAAAGAAGAGAGGTCAGAACTATTACACACTGGGGAAGAGGGTTGTTCCCAGCTGGAATCTCTGGCTACCTTGTGAAAGAAGAAATGGAAGAGACAGAGAGAAACTTGACAAATATTTATTGGGCCTCAGGGACCACAGCAAATGCTTTTACACGCAGTGTCTAACGTAATTCTTTAAACAACAAGCACATGTACACCTCTTGGCTCAAGCTAACGTCCACCCACTGTCTTTCTCTTCCCCATGAACTTTAAGACTAGCTTCTATTTGTAGCCTCCTTTCTTAACTCCGTAAAGATTTTAGAAGAATTTCTCTAGGAAGGGATGTTCCATCGCCTTTTCTAACAGGCAGAGGTGCCTTTCCTGGACTCCTGGGACTTCTTTCATCTTTAAGCCATCAGTGAAGTCTGCCTATTCGCCTCTCTCTTGCCTCCCTCCCTCTGTCCCTTCAAAGGACACCTGTGATCACATTGGTCCAACCTGGGCAATCCAGGATATTATTCTCATCTCCGTATCTTGTATCTTGATTAACTAGATCTCCAGTCTTCTTTGTATATGAAAGAATACATTCACAAGGTCTAGGAAGGAGGATACAGACATCTCTGAAGAGAATCATTCATTCTATTATGCCATCTTGGCAATAACTATGTGCTAGGTTTATAAACCTAGCTAAATGTATCTGCTAAATGTATAGCAATTTCCTAGTTCTCCCTATTCACCCCAGTTATCCTCTCACTCAGGGCACTTGGGTATCTGATGCAGTTGCCTCTGACTCAGGTCACTGCAGAGCCTTCTCTGATACGGCATCATTTCTTTAAGATGCCTCTCTCCTTGTTGCAGCCAAGAGAGCCTTTCTAAACATATTACTCACACCCTTAGCAATTCCCTTTTAAACAAGACCTTGTTGACTCTCGCACTGCATTCAATCTGATGCAGAAACTCACACTGCAGCGTTAATGAGACCTTTCATAAAATAGAAGCTGCCATCCTGAAGTCACCGTGCACATCCTCCAGGCCTTTGCATATGTTCCTTTTCATCCTTTGGCTCTCAGCTTAGATGTCACTCCCAGCCACTCCCCCTAAACCATTCAGATTGTGTACAGCTAGGCTGGATTAGAAGCCTGTATCCCCACCATTAACCCTCCTTATGCTGACTGGATGTTGTTCTTAGTTACTGTGGATACTTAATAAACATCTGTTGCCTTAAGGGGTGGAATGAATAAATGAATGGATGAGACACATCTTCACTGTAGAAACACTGTTTCTCTGGGATCCACCATACTCAATTTGTTCTCAGCTTTGATTCACAGAGTGAAATACTTATTTGAGAACCTAGTAACTAGGAAAGGTGGTGGTGGGCCTCTGTTCTCATCATATAGGCATATAGATGCTTGGTATGCATAGCGTGTGTGTGTGTGCGTGCGTGTGGATGCATACAGAGGCAGGAGTGTATCTTCAGGTGTCACATACATGAATGTCCCAAAGCCTTTTAACAGTGCTTCATTGTTAGGGATTAACATTTCTCTCTTATTCGTTGTGTAGAACTGGAAATAGCTGGAGGTAACAGTTCAGTAAGAACTATTCACTAGTGTAGGCTTACTGCTCAGTCATTCTGGGACAGTTCTTGGCACCAACACATTTTCTTTTCCTCTACCTCTCTTTTGGTGGACTATTACTGATCACACTGAAGTTAAGATGTCAGTCCCCTGAGTTGAAACTCTCCTAGAGAAAGGAAGAGAGTAGAGCTAGTGAGTCTGGCAAGAGGACATCTTCTTCCTGTCCCGGACATGCCAGGGTAGGCAGTAACCACATACAAGCCAGTTTTACTGGAACAGGCAGGCCCAGTGAAAAGCAGGACATGGTGGCATCTCTTCGGGGCAGGTTACAGTTTACAATATTCCACTATTCTAATGCCAGCCTGGCAGGGAGGTGGTGAGATGGGCTCTGTTACCAGAAGAAAGCTCTGCTTTGCACAGGAGGTGGATTACAGGAAGCATGTAGATACCCAGCAGGCAGTTCATACCAGGAATTCTTCCACAGGAGAGAGCAGACACGGTTGTTTATCAGAAGAACTTGCTTTATAAATAAACAAGGCACGTTTGGTTCAGGCCAGCAGCTCACTGTGAATTTAGAGGCAACTATTGACTTCCTCTTTCTTTCCTAACTTCTCCAGATTGGCAGGCTGTGGGCCTATCTCACTGTCCCCCACATCTGAGTAGGAAAAGTCACTTTCTTAAGTGGGCGTGGACTCAGGTGTCTTACCCTTGAGACGCAATCTTCCAGAATAACCATCCTATAGCAGACACTATTTTGAGTTGTCTCCAGATCTTATAATCTGGGCATATGCTGATGGGGAACCTAAATTAGAGGCTATAATTTCCAGAAAAAAAAAAAATCAACGTAGGCTTCACTCACTCTCTGTCTGGCAGTAAGTCTTCATGACTAAGTCCTGGCCCCAGGAGTACAGCTCTCCAAGCCTGGATGTCTCATGCTAACGAACACAACAATCATTACTAGGATCCTTACATTCTTGGGGTTTGCCCAGCCCTCATGAATCAGAGTCTTTGGAGGGAGGTCTAAAGAATTTGCATGCCATAAAAGTTACAAGAAGAGATGGAGAGACATTTTGAGCCCATTCTCCATCACAATTATTTTTGTAGTGGAGTATGATCCCAAATAGAATCCATCTGGGGGGTGGCTTAGCTTCAGAAAGCTGTTGGTATAAATCTTGTCTCTGCTATAGTGTTTGTGAGACTCTGAGAAATTCACCTCTCCTTTTCTAGGGATGACAATAACGGGACCTACTTCCCTGAGCTACTGTGAGCACATATTGGTCTTATCTAGACAAATTAATTTATGCATAGAACTGTTCCATAAATGTTTAGGGTCACTGTGGGTCAGGAAGGATAGCCAACATTGTAGGGCAGGATGCCATTTGGCTCTTCTTCCTAGAAGTTTCTTATGATCCTTCATATCTGTGTCATCAGCTGTAATTTCTCTCTCTTTATATATATATATTACTTTAAATTAAATATATTGTAATATCTCTAATTACTATATGTTATATTGTAATATCTATATAATATATAATATATGATATGTACATATACATATACACACAATGCATTACAATTGTATGCAATATATATTACATTGTAATACAATGTATATATGCATTGTATATACACTACATTACATTGTAGTATATATTCAATTAATTGTATATTTTTATCTAAACTATATAAAATTTTCGTATATAATATATGATAAAATTTCTTATTTAATGTATAAAAATATGATATAAAAATAATATACTATATGATAAATACATATATATAATAAAGTATTTTAAATTATATATATCATATTGCTATATATATTGCAATATGATATAATACATTTAATTTAAAGTAGTTATTTATTTAGTGTGTGCACTTGCATATGCCCAGGAGCCATGGCTCATACAGACATCCTAGGACAGCTCTTTAGGAGTCACCTCTGTCCTTCCACCTCACTTTTGAAGCAGGGTCTCTCTTGCCTCAGCTACTGAACTGTGTATGCCAGCTTCCAAGAGATTCTCCCTACCCTCTCTGCCTCTCATCTCATGGGAGTGCTGGGACTGCAGATGTGAGCCATGGTTCTGCTTTTTATGTGCATTCTAAGGATTGAACTCTGAGGCTTACACAACCTGTGCCTTTACTGCTGAGCCATCTTCCCAGATGTACTTTTATTTATTTATCAGAATTCTTCTCCTCTCTTAGTCGAGCTGAAGACTTGTTGGTATTACTTATCATTTTAAAAGTTTAGCTCTCACTTTCATTGCTCCCCTCTCCCATTGCTTTTCTAAACTGGGCTTCATCTATTACTGCTCTGACCTTCACTATTCCCCTTCCCCTTTGTTTATTCTGGTTTATTGTATTCTGCTTTTAGTTACTTGATGTAGATTGTCAATCTAATACCCTTTGTGGAGCAAGGAGAGAATGTACGTGTGTATGAAATGTGTATGTGATACATGTATGCATGCTGCTTGCCACACATGGAATCCAGAAGAGGTCACCTCATGTTCTGCTCTCTAACTCTGCTCCTATGCTTCTCATTGGACCTGGAGCAAGATTGGCAGCCAGCACGCCCGGTGGTCCTCTGTCTCTCTATCCTGTATAGTGTTGGGGTTGCAGGCCTGCATATGACTATGCCTGGCCTTTTACAGGGACCATAGGAGTTTGGATTTGGGTCCTTATTCTTGCTCAGGAAGCTCTCCTAGCCACTAAGCCATCTCCCCAGCCACATCTAACATCACTGCTCTATCTTAAAGTAAAAGATGAGAATTATAAACTTTCCAGGAATTGTCTCTCCTGCATCGCAGAGACTTTGTAAGTTGTATTAATATTTTTGCTTGACTCAAGACATGTTTGATTTAAGTTGTATTAATATTTTTGCTTGTCTCAAGACATGTCTGATTTCTTTTTTGTTTCTTCTTTGACTTTTTCAGGAGAATGTCATTTAGTTTCTACATTTTTATGAATTTTCCAAGCTTTTCCCTATTATTGATTTCTGGTCTCAGATCTTGCAATCAGGAAAGATAATTTAAATGCCCCTTACCTTCTTGGATTTGCTAATGCTTGCTTTGTGGATCTATCCACGAGAATATTACTGTGCACTTGGAAAGAATGCAGAGTGTGTTGGAATGTTGCGTGAGCTTGTTTCTGCAGTAGTGTCATGCACAATTTTTGTTTCTCCGAGGCTTTTTTATTTGATGATCTACTCATTGTTAAAAGTTTCAATACAGTTATCTATCTTTCCATTTGGCAGTATCTTTTTTTCATTATGTCTGGCTGCTCTGCTCTTGGCTGCTTGCACAGATGCACAGTTACTCTCTGAAAAATTAAAACCACTTATCACCATGTACAGTGACCCTGCCTGTCTGGTGATAGCTTTTGTCTCTGTCTGACTTAGAAACAGTCAAACTGCTTCCTTTTGATTCTCATTTGCATGGCATGTTGTTTACAGACTGGCTGTTACTTCCAGCTTACATGTGTCTTTAAAGCTAAAGCAAGTCTTTTGTAGACAGCACAAAGTTGGTATTTGGCTATTTTTAAATTATGTCTTTTGCTTTGAGACTTTAATAATTTTACAGTGAAAGCAATTAATGACCGTTAAGGAATTCCTGTTTTTATTCTGTAAATTTTTATTTCGTAGTTTCTTTGTTGAATTCTGTCTCTCTTGCTGCCTTCCTTTGTCACTTGCTGAACATTTTAAAGTGCCCTTTGCTTTTGTCCTTAGTATGGTTTTTCTCCCTTTGTGGTTGACATGAAACTTACGTAAAGCATTTTTTAGTTATAACAATTTATTTTACAACTTAACTTCAACCATGTATAAAAATCCTTGTATTTGATTTCATATTTTGATGTGAGAATATACATATTTTAGGTATTGCATTTCTATTGCCAAATTATTGTAGGTATGGTTATTTTTAATACTTTGTCTTTTATTATATTGAGGTTGAAAATGTTTTTTTACCACAACTTTAGTTTTAGAATTTTCTGAATTCCACCATATTCTTATTGTTTAGAATTCTTTGTCAAATAATCATAAATATCCATATCTTTAAAGTTGAGTCACTGGCTCTTTTGATAACCTTATATTTCCATAATTCTTTGGTGTTATGGCCATGCAGTCTTTTCACTGTATGAAGAAGTAAGCCTCCATTATCTTCTTGTAGAGTAGAGTTTGCAGAATGATCACATGACCAGTCAGCCAGCCTAAGCATCCTGGGTCTGTTGCCAGTCATGTCCATGACTGAGTTTGCTGTTGGTGTCCTTCAACAGAAAGGCTCCATACCTGTATTAGGTAGGAAGAAACATGAGGTGTGTCTCCCACTGTTTTTCTCTACTCTGCCCTGGCTTCAAGGAGAATAATGGAAAACTGTCCTTCCCAACCGCTTAAAACACCTTTATTTTTCTAGTGCCCCCAGGGGTAGCCTTTCACCTCTTTCCTTTTAGCTCCTATGAAACTATTTTCACACTTAGATAAGTGTCCAAATTGATGATCCCATGAGGATGAGAACCCTTCTTCTGCCACACTGCTGAGGTCTTTCTCCTTACAAATTTTAGTTTCTTCACTTGAGAAATAAACAGCGCTGATTCCAAATGCTTCTCCACTGATGGATTATATATGGTTAATAGTATTTACGGGAAGTGGGGGATTTGCTAGTGCTTAAATTTTTACTTATTGATGAAATGTGCATAGACCTGGAAATGCAGAAGGTTATGTACTGACCTTTGGAGAGATCATGATCATTCAGTCATCATGCAATGTACAGCATGTAAGAAATGCTCACTAAAGGCACCGTTTACATACATGTGTGTTCACATTGTTGTGTGTTCACAGAAGAATCAGCTTTTAGTATACAAATAATGTCATTGTAGGGGAGTCATTCCCAGGTTTTACATTCCAGCCCTTGAAGCTCAGTGACTTTACCTAAGGCACTAACTCTATCCATGCTTGGGGTATATTGTCTCTGTAATAGAACTTTATACCTGCATTGACAGGGCACTGTAATAAGATGATATACTATGACACAGAAGTATACAGTAGGCACTCAGCATACATGCACATTAAACACCAGCTCTCTGCTTTTCTTAAATATCTTATAAATTATTTTGGTAAATCACTTTGTTTTACAATATAATAACTTTTCTGAAAACATGGATGGCTTTTGGTCACTATCAATAATTTTTTTTCAATCAGTCACTTCTCCCCCCTCATTTTATTGCAGATATTAGGACTTGCAGATCAATAATATAAACCATAAAGATGTCAGACTACTTCCTCTCAGAGTGAATGATTCTGATACTTATGTAACCATTAGGTTACACACACACACACACACACACACATATACACAAAACTCCAGTAATGTTCTCATACGTGATATTTTCTTCCATTTTTACTTTAATAAAGTATGTTGTTGTCCTATCAGTGATAGGGTACTTACTGTCTGCTCACAGCTTTAAAAAATTCCTCCCCCTCTTCTCTGCCTCTCCCCCCCCCCTTCTCTCTCCTCCTTGTCTCTGTCCTTGTCTTTCCTCCTCTTTTTGCTACTAACTGGCAGGACCAATGCTCTGATAGCAACCATCTGGCAATACACCAAACCTAGCTCCTTCTGTACACGTGAAACACTCTTCTCTTTTAGTCACAGGTCCTATCCCAGTATTGCTTGCTCTCTCTGATGTCTAGCTTATCCTGTCTGGAGCAGTACTTTAGGAAGTAGGAGAAACGTGAAGGAACTCCCGTTTGCAAGTACACATGGATGGAGACTGTCATGGCTCTAGCTGGACTACGTAAGGAAGGAACCTCTTGAAGTTCTGTCTGCTGTTGACACAGAGATAAAGGGTTTGGAAGGTTCTGTGCCATCCCTTGCAAACTGCTGCTCCAGCATCCCTCACCAGCTGCCAGGCACCTGACTTCACGTCCTTCTGACCACAGTCAGCCACGTCCCAGGCTGCACAAGCCTGTTTCCATAGAAATGCGAATACACAGCCAGTGCTTCCTCTTCAAGGTACCTTGTCCCTTTCTTCCCTTTTGTTTCTAGATGATTTATGACGGTTGCTTGGATTTCACAACAGGGAGATGTGTCACAGAGTCACGCAGTTCCCTATGAAGAAATAACTTTTCTTCTCTCGTCTAAATTATTTTTTGAAAATGTTTAAAAAAAAGAAAAAGAGAAAGAAAAGGAAAAATTATCCGATAAACTTCATCTTTGTGCATTTCTTCTACAAAGGACATGAGGACATAGAGGGAATAATGTTAGCGAAGATGGAGATATGGGTCTGGTTTTATGTTGGCCAGATAGAGGGTGAGCGTCTCGTGGTGCTTTTTAGGATGGCTTTGGTCCTGCGTGATCCTCAAAGGGAGGAGAATGGACAGACCTCCCTGGTCTCCAATTATTTCAATGAGAGCAAACTCAAAATCTATGTTGTTTTCGGTTGTAGGAAAGAGCCTCCTTTGAATAAAAGCCCAAGTTGTGTTGCTTAGCTATTTGTGTTTTGGGTGCTTGTATACAGTTCTCTGCATGACCAGGTCTGGGTAGGATAGGGTATAAGGAATGAAGGAAATATCATCTAAGTTAGTCTGCACAGAATCAGACCTTTAAGTATGAATCATTTGCAGTAAACCAATGAAGAAAAATCGAAAAGGGCAAGGACAGAAGGGAAAGCCAAGTAAGAGTACAGACAAAGTCAGTCAGAGAGTAAATTCATATTGATCTCTTTTTAAGAAAAAATAATTAAAAGTATTTTATACTACATATGTTAATTATATTCTTTCTCATTCCCCAATTCTTCTGAGCCTCTCCCTTCCCTGCCCACCCCAATATCATGTTCTCTCTCTCTCTCTCTCTCTCTCTCTCTCTCTCTCTCTCTCTCTCTTAAAATGAACAAATAATTGTTGTGTTTGGTTGTTGTCTCTTGTAGGCCTGGTGCTTTCTGAAGGGAAATGGAGGGGGAGTGGGTCTGGGAGGAAGAGTTGAGAGGAGAGGAGGGAGGGGAACTATGGTTAGGATATATCCTTTGGGAGAAGAATCTATTTTTAATTCATTAAAAGATATACACATAACACACGCACACACACGCACACACCCCACAACCCCTGAGCAAACAAAATAACCCACAACAAACCAAAATAAAGGGAGCACAAAAAAACCACTTATGAAACCACCACCACCACCACCACTAATAACTACAGTGTCAGTAAAAGAAACCCATGGAGTCCATCTTATGTTTGCCAACTGCTCCTGAGCATGAGGCCTGGGGAAATGGCAGAAGCTCACAGGTATCCTGACTCAGTGCAGGCCAGTGTGAGTTTCACAGGACTTCACCTGGCAGTCGCTAGTTAAAGGTTTCTAGGGTGTCACAATTTCTTAGGAAATTTTACCTTTTCTATGCATGTCAAAGAACATACAATGTGAGTAAAAGGGCATCTGTAGAGATCTGTAGAGGACACCAAAGTGGTGCTTCCAAGAGAGATTAGTCATGCCATAGGCACAAGTTAAACAAGTAGACTCCCAGGTCCTCCACCTTTGTCTAGCTCCAAATGCAATCATATCTCTTCTCACCGTGGGAAACCACTGCTTTAAGTGTTGCAACAGGCTGAGGATTCTATCACTGCAGGCAGCAAATCGGGACCAAGGGAACAGGAAGCTCAGCTCTCTAAGAAGGAAGAAAGATCAGTGTCTTTTGAAAATCAGGGAGCCTGTGCAGTCAAATTCAGTTGCATTCTTAGTCTGGCCCTGGGATTCTGTGACTTGGAGAATCTACTTTGCCTTTTGATGGACCCTTCATTGCTATGAATTGTATGACTTCATCCACAGAGCTCTAGACAATATCTGTGTGCTTTGCCAACCACTTTTATAGATTCTGGGGAATATAGAGAAAAAGTGGGATGTGTAGAATTCCCATATCCATGGAGCTCAGGAGATGTGATGTCACCACCACATACTGGAATGTCAGAGTCTTGCTCTCTTCTCAGCTGCCAGGCACTGTTTATTCGTTCCATCACCACCTGTGAACTCTTCATCATTATTTGTTTCTTATTTCATGGGGCTTAAGGACAGATGCCAACACTTCTGACTTAACGACAGAAGTGTTCCAGTCTAGCGCCTACCAATGCTGTAGAAACCCCATCACTATGAAAATGAGGACAACATAGTACAGGAAGAATTTTCTATGAATAAAAACCATATTGGAGGTGCTAGCTGCATACACAAAGCTAAAAGGCTATTTGATAATCAAAAGGCAAAATTGAGCAGATTTTTTTCAAATGATTCTAAATATTACAGCGAAGAGCAATTTGAACTAATTTATTCACACATTTTTTCATGCTTGCCTTGAGTAACTCAAATGTCGAGGAGCACAGCACGCTGAGATAGGGATAGGTGCCCTCAAGTGTCCCCAGTTCCATGTTCCTTCACAGCATCTTGCTGCATTTCCATAATCTCTCTGACTCACGGCCTCCTGTTCCCTACCATGCGATCATTGTTTTGAACCACATGGATTTCGACGTCAGAGCCAGCCACTTCATGGTTTGTTTTTTCCACCAAACAAAATTAACTGACGTACCAAACCGAAATAACCACAAGGAAAACTCAACCATGTGCTTTTGCTGAACTTGGGTGGAGGACGCCTCCATGACTGGGACATCAATTAAAGGGATAAGTGAGTCCCATTCTCCAAGTGACAGTATGCATCATAGGGCTTTGCTAGCTGGGGACCACTTGGACTTCTTCTTTTCTCCTTTAGAACACTTCTAATCTTATCAGTTCAATGGACACCCATGGACTTCATAGTTACAGTTTCTTTTCTCCGCCTTAAAGCTAATTTGGAGTTTGTTTCTTAGGACCACAAACTTTCTCAAACATCAACCTTATTTATATCTTTGTCTTTGGGATATTAAGTTATTTGTGTGAGAGAGTAGCTAAATATGTCAACTCACCACACAAACAAACAATCCTATACCAGTTCTTTGAACCGGGGCCACTTAGCATGATTACCTTGTATGAAGATTGTGTCTTAGCCCCACATGACTTCCTCTCTTGAGTTTGCCTGACTCTACCCTCACAGCTTAGTGAAGTTAGTCATTCCCTTCTCAAGGGCTACCGAGCTCTGTATACTTTGTTTCCCCTCGAATGTTGTTATTAACACACTAGTTCTCACAGATGCTCAGCTTTGGCTGACTTTCATTTCATTATTCCAGGAACCAGAAAGAAAGGATAAAGTAATTTTTACCTCCCTGTCCTCTAAGAGAGCTGAGGTCTTGAAAGATGTGTTTGCTCCCCTTTGTCTAGAAGAGAACTGGCTTTGATTTAGGAATCCAAAGCTAATGGAGACTGACTTTGCTGGGAGTAACTCCCTCTGGAGCCCAGTTACAGGAGCCCATTTACAGGAGCCAGATAAGCTTCAGAGCTGGCCTGGCTTTGGCTGGCAGCTCTAAGAGGCTACCTGCCTGGTATTCAGATCCTACTTTCTCCCGCCCAGCATCTTCTCTGGTCACTGTGGTTAATAGAATGGCTCTGCCTCCTCCTTGGTGAAGTATTTTCAGTCAGTGAATTTCCAAGGCTTGGACTTTACTCTCATCTCCAAGGCTGAGCCTGTGATTCCATGGTCGGAGTATATTCTGTATTTCTGGCCTCAGTTCAGAGACAAGAGTGGGAATGAAGCCAGATGAAGGAGGCTCAGCTTCTCACACTGGGAAAACACTACTCATGACTGCTCGGTATTCTCTACTCCCACAGAGCATGTGCTACCGGTTCACACAGAACCCATCTCAAAACAAAAAACAAAACAAAAACAAACAAACAAACAGAAAACCCAACTCTCTCCTTTTTGCCTGTCTTCTTCTGGGCTGGGCAGTATAGGGACAAAAGTTATTTTTAGCTCATCAG
The DNA here is from genome assembly GCA_019843965.1 of Rhynchomys soricoides. Taxonomy (NCBI): domain Eukaryota; kingdom Metazoa; phylum Chordata; class Mammalia; order Rodentia; family Muridae; genus Rhynchomys; species Rhynchomys soricoides. The sequence continues at coordinate 3,035,568 of JADRCH010000106.1, read as the reverse complement.
AGGGAAACTGCCCCACGGTAGGAATTCAGGCAACACTGGTTGACTGAGGGGAGGGGTTGAGGAAGGGAGCTTTTATCTGGACACTGGGAAGCTCTGGTTAAGCGCAGTGACAGGGCTCAGGACCCAGGTTTTGGTGACATGACCCTTTGAATCTGATCTCCAAAGAGCCTTATTAAGAAAACAGTAAAGCTGAGAATTGCGCCAGTGTCTCCTGTGGACTCCCAAGTCCCCATTAATGACTCCTATAATAGCTTTCCATTGCTTCCTGTTTCCCTAAGAAAGTCTCACATTGTCATCCCAGCCTGTTAAACGTTCTGTGGGCCCATTATCAAAATAGCATTTTCAGCTTCATTGAACACATGTAGGAAATGTTGTCGTGTTTAAAAGGAAAAAAAAAAAAGCCCACAACTCTGAGAATAAGCCCAGATTATATTGGGGTAATTATCTCTTCTCCAATAGCTTTTTGGAAAAGCGGATATTTCTAATTTTTGGAAAGCCAAGCTGTACATGGAAAAGGCTAAAGTTGTCACCAATTAGATTAGTGACTCAACAATTGAAACTTGACATTCAATTAATTTCTCCTTTCCCCATCTCCTGCTCTGTGCCTCTCCGGACAACCTTTCTCCGAAGTAATAAAGACAGATTGTACACAGATTTCTGATGGGTGTTTGGTGCAGGGTCATTTCTGACTATGTTTCTGTGGGAGTGGAAAGCAAGCCTGCAAATTTAAGTGGCGAATGGATCCCAAACATATGATAATTCTGGGGTTCAGACCAGGGTCACTCTCAATAGAAGGCATGGCTCAGAGGAATGCATGTGTGGCAAGAAAAAAGAGACTAAAGGGACTGGAGATGCTCAGCTGTAGAATTGCTTCTTTGGTTCATCATCAGCTGCTTAATGACCATTGTCTGAAGCTCTCAGTGTGATACCTTAACAACACCTCTGCACTCAGAAGGGCCGGAGGCTCAAGCCTAGCTCTGCCATTAATCAGAAGCACAATGAGTGCATTACTGCTATTTTTTTAATAGGCTTTGTTATCCTCACCTGCAAAATCTGGATGGAAACATCAGTCTCATAGATTGTTATTTTTTTTTCCTTTCTTACCTATCCTTCCACCCTCTCATACAATCTAAAGCAGAAGACCAGGCCTAGGTGGCTTGGGATTCTCTAGCTTCAGTGAAGAAGAGAGGCTATATCATGTAATGATGAGCAAGGGCCTGTGAGGGACACAGAGGGAGCATGAACACAGGTCAGCTTTTCAAAGCCAAGGAAGGCTTTCTAGAGGTATGCTAAGCAAGTTGCCAGGGAAGAAGGGCAGGCTTTCCTCAGTGATAAGGAGAGAGGGCTTATGGCTAACATGGCATTTCAATGGCATACAAGGAAGGTGAGGGTAGAGAAGGGGGTTGGCTTTAGTCCCAGGTTTAAATCCACATTATAAGTGGTTCTCAGATCCCCATGGACTTTGAACTGCTTGGATACTTCATCAAGAAGTAGTATCTTGAACCGTGAGAGAACTGTAAACAGAAACCTCAACAGGATACCCTCTCATGCCTCTTAGTGTGGTGCCACTATCATCAAAAAGGTAAGGATAAGCAAGGCTGGCAGAGACAGGGAGGAAAAGAAACGTTTGTCCACTGTTGGTGTCCATGTTGATTGGTACAACACTATGGAAAAAATATGGAAGCCTCTAAAGATGTAAATGACAGGACTACTATATAGCCAGCAAAACCTCTGCTTGGTGTGGTCCCAATGAAAATTAAGTCAGCAGCACATAAAAATATCTGTGCCCACGTGTTCACTATAGCATGATTCACAATACCCAAGATATTTAAACAGCATAAATGTTCATCAACAGGTGAATGGGTTAAGAGATTGTAGTGTAGCTATCTGTACACAGTGCATTGCTATTCATTCTTACAAAAGAAAGACATCCTGTCATTTACAGCATGGAGGAACCTAGAGGACATGCTAAATAATGCAGGTCAGGTATAGAAAGACACATATGACAGGACCTCACTTATATGTAAAATCTTAAAATAGCAAACACATAGAAAAGGGTAGAAACATGGGACCAGATAACTTGGGAGTAGAAGATAGAAGTCACTGGGTACAGCCAGTAACACAGGACTTATCAGTCTAGAGGACAAACATAGCACAAGGTCAGTGGAGTTCCTAATACTGTGGATTATGGGGAGGAACTCTTCAAAGAGTAGATTTTAGGAAACTATGGGAAATGGTGGCGATGCTAATTTGCATGAGTGGATAGTTTTTGTCCTTGTATATGTAATACCATGTTGTCGACCCTAAACATATGAAAGCAGGTATCCTGGAGCAGGACCCAACCCTGTTTCCAGCAGCTCTTGTGGACAGTAAGTATAAGGTGCAGATGTGATCAGAGACATGATGAGGACACAAGGATTACAGGAGACAGAATGAATACAAGTAAGAGCTTAGACTGTCGTCCCTGGGTTGGGGGTGAGTCTTAGGCCTCAGAATATTGGGTGCTCCCATCCAGAATGGACTGAAAGCATAGAGGCTGGGGGAAGAATAGTCAAGAAGTAGCCTTTAACCCTTGATGAAAGATGCTGTTAACTGAGACAATGGGCAAAGGTGAGGGGAGAAACCACCAGCCTGACACTGTGTTAAAGCTGTGGAGGATGGCACCTGTCTTGTGGGACAACCAGGGCCCATGCTTGGAATCACCTTTCTCTTTGGTGTGGTCATGGATGGGAAACTGTGGACAACTCACAATTAAAGATATGGAAGAAAACATGAGAAAACAGATCTGGCAGTAGAGGTATCAGAGATAAAGCTGAGCCTGCTCGCATGGTTGGCCAAAGCTACAAGACAGAATTTAGCTCTTAGAGACTGCAGCATGGCTGCTTCTTAAAAGAGGAGGGCTCAGGTGATCCCACAGCAGCCTCTCTGACCTCGATCCGGCCTCTCATTCAAGAACAGTTCATGCTGGAGAACAACTTGTGTTCTTATTGACTTTGGAAAAGTTGCCTCATATCCCTGAGCCTCAGTCTTCCCTTCTGATAAATGCCAAGATGGACTGTGGTTTGTCTGGCCCCTGTAGTGGAAGCATTTCCTGGGTGAGTGAGAGTGGACATTATTGCATTTCCTTCAGGGTAGATATCCAGTGGGTCCCAGAGAAGCTAGGGCCCTTTTAATTTAGAGGAGGACGCTCTTTGATTGGTTGGAGTTAGTCATGTTGCTCTTATGGAGGAACTGTACTAATTAGGAGAATCCACTAGGGGTTTCTGGCAAGGAATAGCATGAGCAACGAAGAAGCTTAAAAGCAAAAATGAGCAGTGTTCTGGGTGGATGTCTGTGTCGTTGGTTGTGTGGTTTGTGTGAAGTCACAGTGAATAATAATTGGCTCCTTCGTGTTTTCCAGCCTAGATAACAACCAGGGAGGTGGGGACAACCACTCAATATCGGAGACAGCCCACAAACATGTGCCACAGACTCTAAAACAAGCAGAGGCTCACACTGAGCCCAGACAAGTCATCAGTCAGTAGTGATCATCAGAGTGTAGCTTGCTAGCATGTAGTGGGGGAGGGCGGAGAGAGGGCCAGACAGATGTGCAGACCTGGGTTTTACATGGCCTCAGAGGCTGTATGCAGGACTGGGTCTTAGTATTTGTAAGCAGCTCACAGAAGAGTGCAAGTAAAGGTTTTCTATGATCAGCTCTATGTGCAGGCAGCTGAATGAAGAATGGATAAAATGAGATAATCCATGCCAAGGGCTTTCCTCAGACCTATAGTAAGTTTCCTCAGGGCTATAGTAAGTGCTCAGGAAACACTATCTAGCTGATGTCACAGATCTGACAGCTGTTAGGTATTAGCTCAGCCAATGGGCCTTAGGTACTTCCTTCCAACAAAGGGATGAAGGTGTGCCAAACCTGCCTTAGCCTGGCAAGTTTTTATAACCAAGCACTGGATACTTAAAAGTGTAGCTCAGTCAGGCTTGATATAGAAGCAAGAAGACCCTTCTAATACAAAGGAGAGACACTTTCCCCTGAGTGTTGAAGCTGTAGTTGGGAGGAAGTCCCAGCAGGGAGGCTGTGCCCTCTAGTGGGGTAGGGAAGAGGAAATGTTATTTGTTGATTTTACCCCAGAGACCTCAGCTCACAGAACTTCTGCTGTCCTGGGCAACTTTAACATTCATATGTCTGGATTTCCGCTGGGTGTGTCTAAAGTGTGAGCACATGGAGAGTCTGAAGCTTGGTATACTTAGGCACTAACAAGGAGTGGCACCGGAAAGGTTGCAGTCTTCTTAGTGGATTAGAGACTCTAATGGGGAAAATAGCTGATCCTATGTTGTGATGCTACCAACATGTGTCTCATCCTGCTCCAGCAATATAAAGAGAAGCTAGTCTTTAGTTGATACCCAGACCCCAGGACAGCACTACAGGCTTCTTGCTGTTCTGTTTATCCTCAAAACTGACTGGTCCCACATCTCACACAAGCGGGGATTCTTTCTATGACATGCACCGTAGTTGTTTGATGCAGTTGTTGAGAGAATTAAGCTTAAGAATGTTTGGACCTGGCTCAGACCAATGTACAGATTAATGACCCTTTGAAAAGATGATGTATGTGAAAATCTTTTGCAGTATGCCTGGTATATAAAGGGTACTCAACAAACTCCCAGGAGAGGTAAGCTGTTATGTATCAATGTCAATGAAATAAGAATAGTGGTTGTGAGAGTTTAGTAGAGGCCAGGAGGAGCTTGTGAAATGCAGACTCCTGCTGTGTCCCCTCTTCTTATTTGATTCAGTAAATCACAGGTGCAGATATAGTCACCAATGTTTTAATACCTTCTAAGTGATTCTGATATAGGTGCTCCCTTTGGATTAATTTTCAAAAGTGTATGGGATGAGTGGGTAGACCGTGTGGTGCAGTGAGCTCAGCAACCTGGGCTAAGTTAACTCATGCGAGGAAAGAAACAAGAGTTCCAGTTCATCTGTAACCCCCTTTGTGAACCATGTGACTTAGTTGCTCGACAATTCCTACAATGATGATTTTCTTCGTTAGTTCAGTGACCAAGGGCTGGAGTAAAGAAGGCGCTTCATCAGGGACGGTGAAGAATAGGATCATTTTTCTCCAGAATAACTAGCAGACAAATCAATGTTAAAGATGTTTCTTAAAGAGGAAGAAAGAATGGGGAGGGGGCGGGGAGAGAAAGGAAGGGAGATGGAAAGGCAAATCAGTAGAAAGAAAGGGCAGATTGATATCATCAGCCTTTACTTCCTACTACATGATTTGTTGCATGATTTGTTCTCACAAAACAGTAACCACTGCTCACAAAAACAAGATGATTGAAACTTGGATGTGAAGTCAGCCAGGGCTACACAGAGAAACCCTGTCTTGAAAAAAAAGAAAAGAAAAGAAAAGAAAAGAAATCTGTCAAAGGCCACACTACCCATGTAAGCAACACCTGAGATTTGAATCCAACTCTTTTGGGTTGGTACTGTGTCTCCCACACTGTGGATTGCATAATGAAGGACTCGAGTAGTGAGTGTGTGTGTGTGTGTGTGTGTTCACCATGTAGCCATGCCAGATACACCTGTGTTTTGCAACATTAAGCCCTTTAAGACCGTGATCTTTCTTCATACCAAGCTCTTAGAACATACTAACCTTTCTGTTTCAGACTAATACAGGTGTGGATATACACAGCCAAACATTGGACTGAGTGTGGGGTCCCCAGTGGGGAAGTTAGGGCAAGGACTGTAGGAGCTGAAGGGGTTTACAACCTCATACATAAGAAGAACAACAATATCAACCAACTAGACCCTCCCCCCAAAGCTCCCAGGAACTAAACCACCAACCAAAGAGTCCACAGGGGCTACCCATGGCTCCAGCTGGATATGTAGCAGAGGATTGCCTTATCTGGCATCGCTAGGAGGGGAACCCCTTGGGTCCTGGGGAGGCTTGATGACCCAGGGTAGGAGAACACTAGGCCACTGAGGCAGGAGTGGGTAGGCAGGTGGGGGAGCACCCTCATAGAGGCAGGGGGAGAGAGGAGGGGATAGGGGAAACTGGGAAGGGGGATAACATTTGAAATGTAAATAAATAAAATAACCAATAATTTCATTCTTAAGATCAGACTTCTTTATTAGCCTATCTAAAATTAACTTGTTCTAGAATTCAAGATTTATTTCCAGTGGCCATTCCATTAGAAAATCTTGATATCCTGGCTATACCACCAAGGGAAATAAATTTAGAAGAAAAGAAAAAAAAAGCAAAAAGAAAAAGACAACTGTAGTATTGAATAGTGTTTCTCTAAACCCAGATTGTGGATTAGAATATCCCAGTAGCTATGAAGGGGGAGGCAGGTAAGCTGTATTGGTAGGGAGAATGAATAAGAGTAACACAATATATATGATAGTACGCAAGTTTTTGAGTAGTTACTATAAGCCAAAGACTTAGGACAGTGTAACACATTGCTTCCTTTTCCCTTTCTGGTTTACAGGTGAAGAGGCCAAGGCATAGGGAGGCTAAGAACCTTGTCTCAGAAACTTAGCCAGTTAGAGCTGATTGAAAGTGAAGAGTTAGACTCTGGGTGGTTACTGGCTCTTCATTCATCATGGAGCCACAGCACATGCAGGGTCTGAAGGAGCTGGCCCCTTCAGATACCACAGCCACATGTGGCATACACTTGTGGTCATTTCCAGTCTACTGCGGCTGATGAAAGGTTGAGGGCTTATGGGCTGAGATAAAGATCCTGATTCTGGCACCACTATGGTTTATTTGGAAGCTGGCATTTCTCTTCAGCAGTGGCCACACCCTTTCTTACTGTCAGGAGTGAGGAGTCCATATCTGGACTCAAGGAGAGGAAGTTGCTTCACACAGACATGAGTGGGCAGTAGCTCTTGGGGGACCCCGGGATCAGTAATTGAGGGATCCCATCCTTCCGTTTCTTCTTTTCTGCCTTCATGATTTGATAACAGGAAAAGGAATGGGCGTTGGGCATCCCCCTCATGGCTATCTCGACTTTGGTGAATTCCCCAGTGGCTTTGAGGAACACCCCATTTAAATAGCAGCAGCAGACATGGTTTAGGGAGGAAGCATGTTTATTTGACTCCTTGTTGAGTCTCCACAAGGATCACGTGTGACTTAGCATCAGTGATGGGGACCAATAAAGAAGCAATTGGCTGGCAACAGGAAGGCTGATGTGTTCCCCTGAAATAAATTGCCAGCTTAGTTCAAATCTTCCTCATGCCTCAGCTTCTCCAGTGTTCTTGTTGGCTTGTAGCAAGTGATGAATCAACTGGGTTTCATATAGACCTCCATAGAAAGCCAAAAGAATGTAGTGTGAAGCCAAAGAGACACATTTCTTCTAGAACCTAAAATTTTAAAAAAGATATATTCAAGGGCAAGGTTGGAATGAACCCCAATTTAGGAAAACATCAACAAACTTACAAATGTTTACTTGTGGTTCAAAATGAAGGTCAGTTTACTGAATTGCACAGGGATCCTAGGGTGTGTTTTTACTTACTGTGTAGTTTTCTGTATTAGCAGGGTGCACATGACAGTTGGCTTTCTCCTGGCTGGAACACACATACAGAACTCTAGGTAACCTACTGTAAAAACAATGGGTGGCTCCTGTAGATCCATGATACCCAAGAAGACTCACAGTGGTCATCTCTAAGGATCTTGTTAAAGATGCAGACTCTCAGACCCCAGCTAGGACATTTTGAATAGGCATCTGCATTTTAACAAGCTGCCCAGGTGATCTGTATGCACATGGTAATTTGAGACATGCTGATGCAGATGTCTTTTGCTTTCTCCCATCTCTTAGGTTTGAGTGAAAGTTTCCATCTAAAATTAAGTTACAGACCTATCAGGGAACTACCCTGCCTGGGCATTTCAGAACTTAGGTGCTGATCTCACTGCTTGTCAAGGGTTTTCAGAGGGAGAGGAGCTCCAGCTGCCATTGCTGTGACTCTAGATTCTCTATTTGCTATATTAGAAATTGTTGATCAGATGCTTCTTGAGCAGGAGAAGGACTTCCATAAGAGGTAAGGAGAGGTGGCTTCACTCTGGGAACGTGGCTTAGCCAGATCTTAACATTGCTGACCGAGCACTCTTACTTCGTGAAGAACTACTTTGGAGTTAGAATTTGAGATCATCTGGTGGATCATGAAAGGAGACAGAGAGAAAAGAGAATTGGCTTTTGATGTAGTGGGGTTTAGAGAGTCTGGTATAGGAAGAGAGATTAAAGGGCAGAGTTTAAATGCCAGAGACCTAGAGTCATGAAGAGGTGAAGAGGGAAATATTTATCTTAGGGAGGTGCGGGGCAACAAGGCATAGAAAGTCTTCCCTCTGGGATTAAAGGGGGTTAAATGCCTAAACCAGTGTTAGGTTGGGTTTCTGTGATCTGGTCTAATTATGAGCAAACATATGCAATTACCCATGCCCTGAGCTCTTCCACAAGAAAGATATGACTACTTTCTTCTAGCATCTTCTCCGGTCTGTTGGAGCAATGCAGAGTCCCAGCCAAGGATTCTGATTTGCATAGAATCCACCCAGAAGACTTCAATCTGTAGATCTGTATCGGAATTCTTTTTTCCCAAAGGTATTTTCAAGTCCACATCTCCAGCACCTAGAGATGTAACCCTATAAGGAAGCAGAGTTTTTACTGGTATAATCAAGTTTGGAGGAAGTCAAGGGGTGAATGAACTCTCTAACCCAGTGGCTGTTATCCTTACTGGGAGAAGGTCATGTGACAGTGGAACTAGGGACCAGAGTGCTATAGCTACCACTGAAGAAATACCAAGGACTGGTGGTCCCTACTAGAAGTTTGGAAGACAAAGAAAGCTTGATGTTGGACCTATTGCTCGTGGGAAGCTTTTCCTTCAACTGGGTTGCCTCAACCAGCCTTGATGTGAGGGTTTGTGTCCGGTCTTATGGTATCTTGTTGTGTTGTGTTCAGCTGATGTTCACAGGAGGCCTGCTCTTATCTGGGGGCAGATGGGGAGGAGATCTGGGAGATCTGGGAGAGAGGTGAGGTGAAGGGAACTTGGGGAGGAGTGAAGGGAGGGGAAGCTTTGGTCAGGATGTATTGTATGAAAGAAAATACATTAAAAAAAAAAAAATCTCTGCCATTTCGCAACTGAGCAGAGGATTTTCCAATACCAAACAAGGCTACATCTTCAGAGGATGTGTTTATAGAGGAACCTGCAGTCAGTCCGGTGTGTAGACTGTGGAGTAATTCTGATATGTGACCCTAACCACACCATTCCTTGGGTCCATTCTCTCTGCCTATCAGTCTGCACAGCCAACCTTGCCTAGGCCACTTCACAAGGCTCCATTCTTGAAAGCCCTGGTTCTCTGCAACTAGCCAGAGGAAAAAGTTACTTTTGGTTTTCCAGCAATTTCCCCTATTCATGATTTCGCAATCACAGAAGGCAGCCTGCTGTGTATTTGCATAGCCATTTCATCTTTTCCTTTCTGACTCTGTAGGCTGTTGTGCACCCTCTACCCCACCCCCACCCCCAGTAGAGATGCCTCCTGTAGCTCCTACACCCTCCCCAGGAGATCACCCTTAGCTCTCTCCAGAGCTGTGCTTCCTTGGCTGCTGGGCAAAACTCAGTCTTGCTGTAAATTTGGTGGCTGCCTGTGTGTGTGTAATTGGGTTGGATTTACATTAAGAGGGTTCCCTGTGGTGAAAACCACACTGCTATTTCCAATCCGAAGCTGCATAAAACATTCAATTTCCTAAGTATCTGTCAGCTGTTAGTGCTGTGAAAAATGCAGTCAGCCTGGATGGATGGGAGGCTCCCCTCAGTTCCTTAACCACTGCCACCTCCTGATTATTTGTGCTAACAGAGGGGATAATATGATACGGTGGTGGATAATGGGGCATTATTTATCTAAGTATCCACTGATTCATTCGACAAACATTCGTGAAGATCTGATGTGTGCCAGACAAGTTTCGGTGTGTCTAATCAAATGTTTTCTCTTGCTTAAAAAAATATCTTCCAGCCGACTTCTGGTTGCATACTCTAAATCAGGGGTCAGCATACTTTGGGGTCAAGGGCAAGATTATTAACCTATCTCTATACTTATAGCCATATCTGTCTATATGTATCTAGGCTTCTGGTCTGGTAGTTATTGGAAACAACCAGTCATTCTTGCAGTTTACTTGAAAATAAGTATATAATGAACATGTTATATATAATATATTATATGCATACCAATGGGCGTAACTATGCTCTAAATTAACACTCTGGTAGTCTCAAAACAGACAGCAGGTTGGACCTGGCTTGTGAACCATCGTTTAACCTAAACATTTGCATTATCTTTCTGAGCCTCGGAATCTTACCTTGCCTTGTCCCTGACCCCTTACACATTTACCATATATAGTTCTTTCTCTGTTGTCACCTGCCTCAGGATCTTACTCCTCTGCCTGGAGAAACTTGCGGCTCTTGACTTTTAGCAAAGGTGCTTCTTTTGTAGACTTCATATCCTTGTTTGTGCTTTGGTGGTTGACTCCTTGAATAAAGCATGATTTGAAAGTTGACCCTTATCTTAAACATTTGACTGATATAAGCTTGTCTCACTTGAAACATCATCTTCTCTTGTCTTGGCCTATTGGCGTGGGTCCTTAGATGGTCACATTGTGAATATTGTCTTATGGCTTCTTTGTATTTTGATTTTGGCTTTTACTTTCTTGTTGCTACACTTGCCCGGAAACACAGAGAAGGCAGGTCCCTTGACTGGCTCATTCAGTGAGGTTCCAGTGTATCTAGAGAGCAAATGAGCCTGGCTTCCGGATCTCTCCTTCGTGAAGGAGAGTCAATGAATAAAGCCACTGTGACACACCCTGACATTCCACAAAAGGAGGATGCTAGCAGGTATCCATCTGAACAACAGGGCACTTAGGGGATTACTGAACAGAGAGGCTGCCAGTGCCAAGGGATCCCCATCAAGGGGGAAGAGCAAAGTCAGAGCTCTAAGGAATAGACACCCAGAGTGGAGGGGGGCTGACAGAGGAGAAGGCCATGAGAAACACCTCCATCTTGTGGGGCAGAAATACAAGGAAAAGGTAACAGGAAGTTTGAGCTTGTGGACTGGATGCCAGGCACTCTTTCAGACATGGCCTACCTTCCTTAAAACAGCCCTTCTGCATCCGTGGTCAGAGTGTCCCCATTTTGCAGGTATAAGACTGATGCTCCAAAATATAATAAAGACACATGTTCCACTATGTTCATAGCAGCCATATTTATAATAACCAGAAACTGGAAACAACCCAGATGTCCCTCAACAGAGGAATGGATACAGACAATGTGGTACATTTACACAATGGAATATTACTCAGTTATTAAAAACAAGGACTTCATGAAATTGGCAGGCAAATGGATGGAACTTGAAAATATCATCCCGAGCGAGTTAACGCAGTCACAAAAGAATGAACATGGTATGTACTGACTGATAAATGGTTATTAGCCCAAAAGCTCGAAATACCCAAGAGTCACTTTGCAGCAACAGTAGGGTTGAGTGTGAGGTCCCAGATGGAGGACTTGGAGAAGGGACTGAGGGAGCTGAGGGAGTTTGCAGCCCCAGGGAGGGAGCAACAGTATCAACTGGCCTGACCCCTTGATACTCCTGGAGACTGAATCACCCACCAAAGAATACACATGGAGGGACCCATGGTGCTGCCCACATATGTGGCAGAGGAGGGTCTTGTTAGCCATCATGGGGAGCAGAGGCCCTTGGGCCTGAGGGTGTTAGATGCCCCAGTATAGGAGAATGCCAAGAAGGGAAGATGAGAGTGAGTGGGTGGGTGGGTGGGGGAATACCCCCATAGTGGCAGGGGAGGGGGGAGGGAATGGGGAGATTCCAAAGGGGAGATCTGGAAAGGGGGAAACATTTGAAATGTAAATAAAGTAGGAAAAAAAAAGACTGAGGGCGAGAGAAGTTGAATGAGCAGTCAAAGGTGGAAGAGCTGCTGAGTTGGGACATGTTCCTGTTTTCTGTGGTCTCATTCCTATGATGTGTGATGTTGGATAGGGTAAGGGTTTCTTTCTTTCCAAGTCCTGCCCTAAGGTCAATCATTTTCCTTTCACCCCCCTTTTAAGAGTGAGGCTGTTATCTGCATCTTCCTGGTAAGTACCTCCTCAGGCACAGAGTGGCTACCTTCTTGGGATGTGTACTGAGAGGCAGGCAGGATGGGGAGCTGCAGTGAACACCTCAGGAGTCTGGTGTCTGAACACCTCAAGAGCCAGATGCATGCGATTCCATTAAAATCCTCTTTACATCAGGAAGAAACCCATTGTCCCAGGGAAAGGACTCCCCCATGGCTCCACATGTTTTACTGCTCACAGTTAGCCCCACTGCAAAGAGCCAACCTTTTGGTGGGTTTTGGTGCTAGAAGTTGTGGTCAAGGGCTCTTCACATACTAGGTAGGCTCTCTGCCTCTGAGCAGATCCTCAACTCGAAAGAGCTGAACTTCAAGTTCCCAGCCCTGTGATTCCATGAACAAGCTTTGTTCAGTGTCCTCAAGCGTATGCAGCTTGTAGCTGAGAGGGTCCAGGACCTTGAAAGGGTGACTAGGTTGCTGGCTTCAGTTATCCTCCCTGGGCTTGTTGACAGTCCCCTTCCAAGCTGAGCCTCAATCAGCAGGGAAAATGAGGTGCACTTGTCTAAGCAGGGATACCAAATTGCCCGAGGAGAAGCTATTAGATATATGAGGAAATTCTTGGTCAATTCTACTAGCAAAAAAAAAAAAAGTGCTTACCACCTTCCCCCCACCCCCAACTGAGTGTTCATATAAACCTTATGGGCAATGGGGATCGGAGCATTCTTCCTATGAAAGGCAGCTGGCCTCCTTCCCCCTAGGGGGATTGGAAGTGATTTGATTCTGCCAGCTAACGTTGTTCAAGGCAGACTTCATCTCCCCTAGCACTCATCAGGGCTGCTAATAGGCCCTTCAGAGCTCATAAAGAGATGACCAAATCTGGGGCTAGGGGGACTCCAGCTCATTTATCTTCTGCAGGCCCTATCAGATCTGATTTCGTACGATGACTACTGGATGCTCAAGCATGGTCTGGCCCACTTCTCAGACACCTCCTCAGCGTGGCTGGGCTTGAGGAATCCCAGGAGGGGGCAGAGGTCCTCTGACCAGTGGAGAGCTCTGTGTTCTGATGTGCTGGACATTTACCTGCCAGCCCTATCGATCTGTGGATGAGAAAATATAAGCATTTAGACTTGGAAGGGGAAGAGGAAGCCAACTAATGGGAGAGTCAGTTACCGCTCTGGGTCCTCTGCATGGTGCACACACACTGTGGTCCCTTTGCCCGTTGTAACACCCATGTCCATCAACTTGTAAGCTCATGTGTTGTGAGAATGTAAAACAAGCAGGAGATAGATCACAGACTCACACCGACTGATGCTCCCTCCTCCCATCCCAAAATAAAAATCCACCATCTTGGTAGACAAATTACTTTCAGTGAAAAAATTGGAGTCAGCTTCTTCACAAAAATATGTTATTCATTTAATTAGTCAAAACAATTAGCAAAATGATTAACTAGGGGCTTTATATCCATCTATTTACTATCACTGTTAACACACATGGGATGGTATGAATCTGCAGCATCGAGACCTTGCAGTGTACCAAGTGCAGAGTGACCATTTATTCTTCATAACACTATGCAAGACATGCACTATTAATAGCACTATTTTACAGTTAAGCAAACTGAGGCTTATGGAATGCTCTAGTCAGCTATGGCTGTATTACAAATGATCACACTACTTGCTAGTGTGGAGTCAATTGTTTCAGTAAACCCATGGGTGTTACAAATGAGGAGTCTGCTTTCTGTAATCTGAGCTGCAAGGTTTTTTGTTGTTTTTTTTGTTTTTGAGAACATACAATCTCCTGGCACAATGAGGTGGGTTACACGAGCTGGTAGTCAGGTTGAGCTGCTTGGAGACTTCACAAGGCTGAGTAGATTGTGGGTCGACCGCATCAGCCCATCTCTTCGGAGCAGTTGCTTGAGAAAAGGAGTCTTGGGCACCCATTTAGAAGCTGAGGAAGTTGAGGTTGAGAGAGAAAAATTCACTTTGGTTAAAGTCATTCCTCAGTGGAATTGCTGGAGTTTGAATTACAAGTATGACCCATGAGTCGAGAGCTCATGGCTTTACCCAGCAAAGCACTGACTTATTACTGTTCACAGGTAATGGTCCATGAGCTCTTCTTATTTGGGCTAGGCAGAAGAGTTCAGACCAGAGGAGCAAGAGACACTGTGATCCCTCAGAGCAGGGTCTGGGTTAAGGAGGAGACCTTCCAAATGCGTGTCTTAAGAAGGAGAACCAGATGAGGGAGCATGTCAAACTAGGGGCACAGAAGCAGTCATCGGCTGGGTACAAGCAAGCCCTTCTTTCCATTTTGCTAATAAGAATGGGAGTGGGAGACAGAGGAGTTAAGATTCAATTCAGGCATTGAAGGTACTGGCAGGAAGAAGACAAGGAAGAGGAGATCCTCCAGGTTTCTGCAGGGACACATGTGGGTTTATCAGAGAGTCTAAAGAAAGAAGAAAAGGTGAATTTCTGTGCTAGAAGTCAGAAGGAGTTGGAAAGAAGTGAATGAAGAGGGTAGGAGCCAGTGTGGCTGATGAGCAAATGAGCAAGGAGCAGGGAGGTGACATCAACGAGGTGTAAAGTGCAAAGAAAACAGGTCATGAAGGGCTTTGTGGTTCTCACTGGACAGCTTGAGCTATATCGAAGGTACTTGCTATATGAACCCACTGGAAGCTGAGGTGTGGTGGTGTACACCTGTCATCACAACACTCTGGAGGAGGATGCAGAGATAGTGTAAGCTCATGGCTAGTCTGGGCTATGTATCAAGTCCTCATCCCAAATAAAAACAAAAAGAAACCACTGGAGAATTTTCAGTGTAGTGGCTAAACATAATTCATAATTGAAAGAGACTCATTTAAGTTAATCTGTGGAGCTGAGACTAGGCATGGGGTGATGGTTTAGAGGGTAACTGTGCTTGCTGCACAAGTGTAAGAACCTGAATTCAAATCTGCATAATGTATGTAAAAGCCAGACACAGAGAGAAAGCATCTGCAATCCCAGGACTCCTATGGACAGATAGACAATAGAGACTGGCAAACCCATGGAGGCTTGTGGGTCAGCTAGCCATAAACAGTAACAAAGGAAGAAAGAGATCTTAACTCAGAAAAAGTAGAAGGCAAGGGCTGACACTTCTGATTGTTCTCTTAACACCTCATAGCATATGAGTACACGCATTCACAAAAATGCAGGAGTGTACACACACACAAATACACACACACACACACACACTTGTAAAATATATTCCAGTAGAGAAAGTGTGGATAGACACTTTCTGCTTGAAGGCTGTAATCTGTTCTATGGAAAATGAAGATGGTCTGCTCAGTGGCTTTGGTGTTGGGGATGGAGGCAGGTGACCAATCTGAGATGTGCTTTGGAAGCCAAAGTAGGATCGATGAGGAAAGAGCACTGGAGGACATCGGGCTGACCTTGCTCAGCAATCAAGCCGTGGAAATAGTTTGCTCCAACACAATCCCACAAATAAACAATAAACATTTGAAAAACCCCAAAGCTTAAATCACATTCAACTCTGTGATGAGGAATGGACCCCTCCCTTTCCAGGAAAAATGTATGTGCACACCTATAAAAATCCTACACAATTCCGGTGGCTCTGAGCTACCTGAAGATCCTCCATGCATATATACCCAGGGCCACTCTCAGTGGGCTAGGAGAACTCTGTCCTTAGTGGAAACAGCCTAAGATTTAAAGTTTTGCAAGCCAGAAGCATTGACTCCCCACATTCTAGAAACATGGCATCCAGAGTAGGCAGCGGACAGTCTTCTTTCAGGCAGGTTTATACATAATCAATGTCTAGTTCAAGTTCTCCAGGGACAAGCATCCCATGCCATCTCCTTCAGGGTCCCCTGTAGTGCTCTGCCCTGGTTAAAATGCTGCCAGGTCCCATTACCACTTGTCTGGCATTCTGATGAAGGGATGGGCCATTCAAGCTAGAGCCCTGGAAGAACACACCGTTATTTAGCTAGTGGTACTATGAGTTCCCCCATCCCAATCTGACCTTTCTGAATGCTTTGTATAACTGTGCTTGAGCACCACACTATAAAAAGATTCTGAAAGAAGATTAGAGGTGAGAAATGATCTCCCTTTTCAGCTTGAATAAAGAAATATAACATCAAAATAAATACTCAATGATACATGTATAAAAATTCTACACAATTCATGTGACTCTGAGCTACCTGAAGATCCTCCATGCATATAGACTCAAAAACAACTATTTTTTTAACTAACAGATTGATTTCTCTTCGGCTTACACTTTTTTCCCTTTCTATGTTATTTAAATGCAGGAAGCAAACCCAGACACCCTAGTGTGGAAGACCATATGCTTAATCACTAGAACTGCCCACTGCAAGATTTTTGAAGTCAGTTTTATCTCCTCGAGCCTTATGCATGCTGTTCCCCTTTCCTAAAATGCTTTTCCTGCAGTATCCTCGCAGGAAACACATGCTTGCCATTAAAAGGAATTTGCGTAATAGATACTTAGTGTTTCTGCAATACACTAATATATCTGGGAAGCGTGATAGACAACAATCCTTCTGTCTCTTGAGTTGAGACTACAGTCATGAGACAGGAATATTTTCAAGACAGAAAATCCTACTCAAAATAGCTGTGAGCTGGGGCAGGGGCAACTTGGCTCATTTAGTGGTGAAAAGAATATCATGATTGTCAGACACCTGATGAGCCAGGAGGAGGGGGGCACCCTGGGATGAATTAGGAGAGGCCAGCAAGAGTCAGGCCAATGACTTTAGATGGGTAGCAATGGAGGCTGCCATGAAGTTATTGGCCATGCAGTGTCTTGTGTGGATGCATCCTCAAGCAGAAGGGTGAAGAAATACGCATTCGCCTTTGCATTCATGTGTGTATTGATAACAAGGGGGCTGGTACAAGATGCTAAAGATGCAATCAACAGAGCAGGTGATAGAGTCAGAGAGTTAGCATTTGTAACTCATTAATGCAATGCTTTAAGCTGGAGGATGGACTTCCAGGAATCATGTCACAAGTAAGGAATCCATAGATATCCTAGTGTCCTGCTGGCAAAGTGACCTTATAACATCTGTGTTCGACAATCTAAGCTTTCTGGGTGTGAAATTGTAATTTAATAAAAGGGCACGGGCATAGAAGAGAAATAGAAGGGGGGTCTTGTTTGAAGCTTGACCATTTACAAGTTAAGAAAGTTGGGGAATTGGAAAAATGGTGTCTCCTTTAGCTAGCTTCAGTGTCTCATTTTGAAGATATCATTTGTATCAGTTATCTTGGCTTCAGTAACAAACATCCCTAAGAGCACACTGACTTACAATAAACTTTCATTTGTTGTTAAGCTACAGGTTGCCTGCTATGGCTCAGCACCACATACTTTCTTTATCCTATGAGCTGTCATGTCACCATACCATGTGCCCTGCTGCTCTTGGGGCAAAGGAAAGATCCAGAGAGGAGTAAACACTTCCAACCTTTTAGAGTTACAGGCAGGGCAGATAGTGCTTCTGTTCTAATGTCAGGGGCCCAAGAAAGTCACCTGTCACAAAGCTTGAGTCACAATGGAGCACCATCTGCTGCATGGAATTTGGTGGGAGTGTCCGATAAGCGAAGGAGTGCATTGAGATTGCTAGCCACTTGCAGGGTCACTTTGGGAATGCAGTGGGTAATACCAACAAAGCACCTAATGGTTAATACAACAAACACCCTGTAAAGACTGATTCTTGTTAAGCAGCTCAACTTTAATTTCTACATTCTGTGCAAACAAGTGATTAAAACCTGCCCTCTTGCTCTGTTCTACCTCCCTCTCTGCTCTCAGTAACAACCTTGCCTATACACCTGTGTGCGAGAACAGCGGGCAGGGGGTGGGGGGAGGTGTGCTCCAGCAAAATAGGGAGCTTTTAGTGCCAAAGGATTTCAGCTTGAGACTCAGTTGTGCTAGCTGTACCTGAGGTCACTCTCTGAATCTCAGTCTCCTTGTTTGTACAGTGGGAAGGAAGCCCATATCATTTGATTGAAGTGCAGTGATTAAAACCCAGGTCATTTGACTTCTCTTTCCTTGTAAGATACCCCCTTGTCCCTGCCTCTGGTGAGAGCTTAGGAGAAAAATATTTTCTGAATAGTGTGATTTGTGGCAAGAAGAACCCATCCTCATGCTGGGCCATTAGGGAAAGGTACTGTTACTCTCTCTCTCTCTCTCTCTCTCTCTCTCTCTCTCTCTCTCTCTCTCTCTGTGTGTGTGTATACAGTGCTTTGCTAGCACATATGTCTGTGCACTCCTTGCCTGTCTGGTGCCTGAAGAGGCTAGAAGAGGGAGTTAGAGCCCCTGGAACTGGAGTTAGAGCTGGTTGTGAGCCACCATGGGACTCGAACCCAGTTCCTATAGAAAGCAGCCAGTGTTCTCAGCCATTGAGCATCTTTCCAGGAAGCTTTCTGCAGCAATGGCCAGCAGTCCTGTTCCTGGAAGGGGCCTTGAACTTTAACTGTGAAGGTTGTGTCTTGAGAGTTCCTGAACATTCCATGCCAGCCCAGGTTTCTAAACTCTTGCCAAACTCTTTGCAGCGTCCACCCTTCAGTCTGGAATGCCTTCAGTTTCTCTCCTGTGTCTTTTTGCTGATGGCCCCAGGTCTTCCCCATTACCTGCTCCCACAGGAATTAGTCCTGTGCTCTTGACTAAGCGATGGTAAGTCAGGCTAACTGCGCATGCCTATGCGGTGGATCAGGGTGCAGATTCATGGGGTCATGGCTAGAGTTAGTGCCAGCCTTCTGCTTACCATAAAAAACTCAGTTAGGACTTCCACTAGAGCCTCAGGAACTGAAGCAAACTAGGGCCAGTTTGCTATAAATGAGATGCTAAATTATGCCCAAGGTACCCTGAGGTATCAGGGAACTACCCTGTGTCAGGTAGGAGAATGGCTGTTACTTATATGTTTTGGCCTACTTTCTCCTGGGTCTGTGAGGAAAAAGTGCTGGAAGTCAGCAAGGTTGTGGTCAAACTGATCACTTAGACAAGAGACGGTGCCCTTGTTTTTTGAGAAGCATGGAAAATACTTAGCTACATTTCTTTGCACAGTACAGAGTCTTGCAAGCGTTCACTCTCCTCAAGAACTGTGCTACCATGAGAACAGATGTTCACACAATCACACAAGAATTTGATATCCAAGCACATTACCACTTTTTTTCTAGTGGCATATTTAAGTGTTATTCTTATATATTGAGAGGAGAAAACAATCAATACAATGTAAAGGCAGTCCCCTCCTCAGACAGTAGAAGAAACCCCTCGAAAGTTCCACAGCAGAGGCTTTCCTCAACACTGTCCCTGGGGGTGGGAGGACTTTGTGCTCTTTCCCTCAATGCTGGTAAAATTAGCTCGTACTGAAGCTGAGTTGCAGCTGCTTCCAAAGTTTTGTGCTCAGGGTGTACTCTGGGCCACATTTTATCTGATTGCCCTCTGACAGTAAAACTCACCAGTTTTATTTTTCTGGAAGAGGAGGATGATTTTAGTGCTTAATCCCAAATTACCATGAATGACTTTCCTTTTCTCTCTCTTAAAAATATAAACTTTATTTGCAGAAGTGTCAGGGTTATAGAAAAGTTGAATGGGAAGCACAGACACTTCCCTCTTTCTCCTTCCGCCAGCCATGCACAGTTCTCTCTGTCCTTAAGTTCTTGCAGTACTTGGGCCCACTGGTGACCAGCATGATAGTGACCATCTGATGATCCAGTGCTGGTATGTTCTACTAACTAAGGCACATAGATTAATGTTAAGGCTCACCCAGTGTCTTGTACAATCTGTGTGCTTTTTAAATTTTTATTTTATTATTTATTCGTGTGTGTATGTGTGTGTGTGTGTGTGTGTGTGTGTGTGTGTGTGAACATTTGTGCAGTTCCCACAGAGGTCACTAGAGGTCACTAGAGGGTCTAGGATTTCCTGGAACTGGAGTTGCTGGTAGTTGTGAGTCACCTGGGAACGTAACTCAGGTTCTCTCTGGGAGAACAGCAAGCTCCCTAACTACTGAGCCATTGCTCCAGCCCCACTTTATGGCTAATGACCCTCTTATTCTCCCAACTCCTGGCCACTTCTCATGTTTTTCCTACCTCCATGATTTTGACTTTCCCATTTGACAGTCCTTAGCATTTTTATGTCTTTTTTTTTTCCTGTTTCCCCACATCTTCTGGTCTTTATATCTCAGTACACATATACATGCGTGCACACAGAGTCACAAGGACACAGCACCTAAATACATATATGCACTGTCTCTCCAAACCCAAGAGAAAAGAAGACAGAAGCCTGTAACTAGCTTGGTTTGCGAAGTGTCTAGCTGGGCAGGGGTCTTTACAGCCTCCCTCTCCTCTCATTTTCCCAGTGGGCAATGTCTGCTTCCCCTCTTTAGAAGAGTCAGCCTCTCTTCCTGACTGTGCCAGCCTCCTCCTAACTCTGTTTGGCCCCTTTCTGTTTCTAACAGCCTGGTTCTCATTGCCCATGCTGAGTCTGAGCAGTAATTACCTGGTGTCTGTTCTGCTACCTTCAAATACGTTTCCCACCTCAGAACAATTGCCCCCTCCCACACCTCTTATCTCGACTGTGATGCTCTACAGGGCACGAGGGACCTGTCTCTCTTGACTCTCAGATTTTTGCTTCTGATGTTAAAAAGTCCCCTTGAACTTACATTTTACAGACACCAGCAAAGCCCAAGTGTCTTCACAGAACCTGACATTTCCCCGGGGCAGGGTGTTTGCAATTACAGGCTGAGCTGGCTGTGGGATCAGAGAGCTGCTGAGGCCCGGGGAGGGCTGGCCTGTAGAGAATCTTTGATGAGTGACAGAGTCATTATTATGAATGTTATGCTGGGATGCCCATGAAGTCCTGTGGCAGAAGGGCTTTCCTTCCTTTAGCATGTCTTAGCTGGAAAGACAGACATATATAGAAAAAACATATATGCATATCCTGGGACATATACCCAGTTAAATGGGGGTAAAGAAGCTAGATAGGAAGATTTCTTGTACATTCTGGAACATTTTTTGCATGGTTTCTGACCTCCTAGGATCTGATCTTTCTTGAAGATGGCCTTCTACTTTGAAGGGGTAGGGGTCTTGCCCAATTCCTAATTGAAGCTTAGCGCTTCTTTCCCAGCGGTTTGACTCTGACAACCCTCTTTTCCAGTTTTCTATTGAGTTGAGCTTTGTGGATGCTCCCACTGGATTTTCCGCTACTCTTGTCTCTTACAGGAGAAATGAATAAAACCCACAAAGGCTAGCAATTCTGGCCTGGTCCCCTTCACCAGCAGAGTGCTTCTCAGGGGAGCTACTCCTTTCTCCCTCCTTCACTGCATGGGTCTCTGCTCCATGCTGTCACTGGTAAATGTCCATGTTGTTCTGTAAATCCACATTCTCACTGGTGAGCTTGGGCTTCCCATCCAGTGCAGCAGAGAGGCACACCCCGTGTTAATTGTCAACTCAGGGAAGCTATGTTTACTAAGAAAATTCTACCTTAATTATGGTTTGGCAAGGGGCCTCCTCACCTCTATACTTCTGATTTACACTTCAAGATTGGATGTTTTGGGGAGAATGCAGGACTTTGGGGATGAACCACACTTTCTTGAGGTAAATAGATATGGGCTCTAACAGTATGTGCCACAGCAAAGGTGGTGAGCCTCTCTCATCTTGCAAGTAAGCATGACTGCTTCTATCTCCCTGATCATTCTAGTCAACTACTGTTTCAAAGTCTATTCAGAACCTTGGAAATTGGTCTTGGTAGCATGCAGAATGCAGGGAAATGCCTTGTCACATTCTGAACACAGAAAGAAGTCATCATACCTCCCTAAATCAGCCAGCGCAGCAAAGAAGTTTCATATCTGAATCAGAATTTGTGTCTGAAAGCATGACTGGTATTTAAAAATTGTTTCCATGTGCCTATCATGTTTTATTGTTTATGAAAGGTCTTTTCTGATAAAGGTTTTCTGGAACTTTAAGACCTCTCTCAATCTGGCAGTACCTTTGCTCCCATGTGATGGAGATTGAACATCTGAGATGGGGCATGCAACTGCCCATCTGTATTGAAACTGCCCAGGCTCCATAAAGTCTAAAGGATCTGCAGTGTGCATTCAAAAGGAGATTTAAATGCTTTTATGATGTGCGAAGCACTTGCATATTTCTGGTCTAGCTTATGGTTATGTGTGTGTGCGCGCGCGCGCGCGTGTATGTGTGTGTGTGTGTGTGTATGTGCGTGTGTGTGTGTGTGTGTGTGTGTGTGTGTGTGTGTGAATCAGAACAGAGTTGTCAATAGATGGAGGATGAAGGAGATGGAATTCAAGACAACTTCAACTTCAACCCTGGGCTAATTTCTTAATTCAGAATTTGGTCATGTATGGAAATGTTCAGGTAGAGGCTCCAACAGCACAGAAGAGAATAAGCAATGACTCTCCCCCCAAAAACCATATAGAATACATGCTAAATTACACAAGCACACATTTTCCTGTGTCCGGTTCTGCATGTGTTTGTCCATCTGTCTCGATACCATTCTGGATATGGCTGTAAGGACTCTTACTAACAATCCAAATAGCTCATTGAATCAATGAGTAAGTTTTGTCAAAGCGCCAAGAAGGTGTGATGAATTGGTAACTATATGGGTACTTTGGTTCTAAGCCTTCTTTTCTCAGGTCACAGAAAATGGAGGGAAAGAGAATTGCCAACTCTTTCCTTGTGTCAAGGTTTCCAATGATTCTTCTCATCCTGTGCTGCAGCCATCACAAGCTACCAACAGACCATAATACCCTGACCATTCCTGGATGCTGGAAAAGGAGGTGGATCTTTTTAAAAATAAAAGACCTTGACCACTTTTATAAAAAGAAATCACCTGCTAAATGTGTGGTCCCGGAAAGAAACGTCTCTGTAGATGGTGAAAGGGCAGCCAGAGAGAGGCCCAACCCTGGCATTCTAACCAGATTCCTGGCCACTTGTTGCTCAGTCACTGGGCTTGCATCTCACATCTGTTACATGCTCTGGGTGTGACAAGAGGGAATGTGCTTCCCCTCCCTGAGCCACAGTTCCTCATTTATAGACTGCAGAGTTTAGATTTTTGAGATCTCTTCCCTCCCCATGCCTTAAAAAGCATAGGCTATGAATTCTGAGACTCTGTATAAAAGAAAAGGAGGCAGTCAAGACTGGACAGGGCTTGTATTTAGGTGCTAAGAAACTGGGACAAGTGATCACAACTCTTGCCAGTCTGGAAACAAATCTACAGGGATCGGATCTGGGGCTCACAGATGACAGTGGAGTGTCCTACAAGGGGTAATCAGTCACACAGGGTCAGGTTCTAGGCAGGTCGCCTCATTTAGAGAATGGCACCAATGTGTAGGCTGGACAGGTGTTTGAGGCCCAGCCAAGTGGATTGGAGGTCAGGATGGGGCTTCAGATCTAAAAACAGTACCAAAGTGCAAAGCAGGCCTGAGGCAGAGACCAACCATCCAGACGCTCCAAGATTGCTGGTGTGGCCACTGATGATCAGATTCTGGGAGGAGGGGTGTTGCTGCATCTAGTGGAGAAAGAGCATATCTAGGATTACCTACCTTTTCAGGGCAAGGACAGCTTGGAGTCCAAGATGGAAGACTGGATAAGCTGGAATGGGATATTTAGAACTGAAATTAGTGTTTCTTTTTAAAGAGAGATTAAACTTACAATAGCCTGCACAGGGAGGCTCTGTTGCTAACTTAGTCTAAGTGTGTCATCAGAGTGAATGTGTTAGAAGGCTAGTTTAGGTCTCTGATTTATAAACCAATGTACAAACAGGCAATTATTTAATTAACCAAATAAGTTATTTTTGGTTAAGCTAAAAACATGAGAATATCTAGACTTTAGATTGTGACCACCTCCATAGAAGATTCCAGGCCAAGATATCATGGGAAGAAGGCAAGAGTAGAAACCTTTGTGAGAGAACATGTAAACAGTAGGAGGCCTTTGCCTCACTTCATATGTGTGGATTTCATGTCACTCTCATTTACTTCAGGCTCAGGGGATTGAAGCTACTGCCTTGACTTTCCAGTCGCCTTTGCACCTTTCCAATTAGGATCCCACATCTCTAAACTGAAGATGATTGGGTGACTGTGTGGTTTGAATGGGAATGGCCCCCATTGGCTCAGTATTTGAATGCTTGGCCACCAGTTGTTGGAACGGCTTAGAAAGTATTAGGAGGAGTGGCCTTGTAGGAGGAGGTGTGTCATTAGGGATAGGCTCTGAGGTTTCAAAAACACAGCCAGGATATAAATTCTCAGCTACTGCTCCAATGCTATGCCTGCCTGCTTGCTGCTATCCTTCTGAAACTGTAAGCAAGCTCCTTTTATAAGTGCCTTGGTTATGGTATCTCTTCAGAGCAATAGAGTAGTAACTAAGACAGTAATGAGACTGTAACTTTTTTTTTTAAGTTCTAGACATGGCTCATGAGTTCCTCTAGGCTTTGACTTTAGGTGACTGGAGAAAATATTAAAAAGTTAAGAGGAATTTTCAAGCAGTGTCTTAAATGCATTCAACACATGTCTGAAAGTGTAAGAAAGATAAATTCTACTTCCTGCCCTGTTGAGAACCAGATTTACAGACACAGACTGCATCTAAATGTACTGAGATGTGCTGGCTTTGTATTCTCAGTAAGTGAGGAGGCTAATTTACCCCTCTGTTCCCTTACTCTTCAATCTGCCCTTCACTCTGTGTATTAGTTACTTCCCTCATAACCATTACAAAATAGCCAGACAGAAAAAACTTAAGTAAGGAAAAGATTTATTTTGGCTCCATCAGTCTTCTCAGTGACCACCCTCACCTGCAGACTAATACTTAGAATCCATACCTCATGATCCAGTTGCCTATGGTGTGCCTTTACACTCTTTCCTGCCTTAGCACTCACTCACGTTTCCCATAATTCCAGGCCCAGCAAATTGGAGCATGTTCTCAATCTCCTCAGCTTCATCTCTCCCATCTGTCAGAAATAGGTTTCTCTCCTTCTACCTGTGAAGTAATTCATCCTGGGTAGTGGAGCTCTGTGTTTAGAATCCATGTTAAAGGCCACCTCCTTCTAGAAGCCTTCCCGTACCTCTAAGTTTCAACATCATACTTCATCACTAGGAAAGATCACATCTACTTCTTGGTTCCCCACTTCAGATTTTTAAAAATGTATTCTTTTCTTATACAATACATCCCTACTGCAGTTTCCACCCCCGTCTCCTCTCACTTCCCCTCCACCACCTCTCTTCTTTCCACAGATGCACCCCTCTTTTGTTTCCCTCCAGAAAAAAAGATTTTTTTATTTCCACATCAGTGTTTCTCAGGATCATCCGTGTTGATGCCTACACTTTCCACTGGCTGGAACTGTTGTTCATAAATCACCATATTGCCTCACCAAAAGCTGTCCCACCACATAACAAACACATGGAATAGTAGTGGTGTGGTATTTATGCACACACATACTTTGCAATAGTCATACACACACGTGATGTTTCACACATATACAACACGCATATACTTGCACTGAATTGTGTTTGAAAGCACAACTGAGGAACTCTGTGAACTTCTAGGGCATATAGAAGTGGGGTAATACAATGTAGGCAAAATCACAATTTGATGTATAGGTTCAGTTCTCATCCCTGAAAGTTAATGGGGAAAACATACTGAAAATTGGATGTATTTCTATTCAAAACAGTGAGACCCTGTCTATGTTACAGAAGACCAGAGTGTCCTCTGCCAGAAACTTTGTACTGTTTAGAGACAGATGTTTCTTCAGATCTCTGCAAGGAGTAGGATTCCATATCAGAATTCACTCCTGACTCTAGGTTTTCACATAACCATAAACGTAGTCTTCCCAGGAATGCTGTCTTCTAAAACATAGTGACCTTCCTCAAGGGTACAGGATAGATATCCTGCCAACAAACAAGGGGATAGATACTAATTCCTACAAGTGTATCACACAGGTGTGAACTTAAACTTTAATTTTTATGCTGCCTCTGTTTCTATGTGGGAAAAATCACCATTTACTTTTCAAAATCTACTTCCCTGTAACTAAACACTTAAATCTTCCATGTTTTCATTTTTATTTTTACTTATCTTCTTAGCTTTGCTCAGAAGTTGTAAGTTTCCTATGTGTTTGCTTTTGTGATGTACATTAACAAAAGCAAATCTCTTGGTATATGTGATAGTTCATAGCAATTGTCAACTAGGCAGAATCTAGAACCACCTGGGAAGAGCTTCTGACTATACCTTGATTATGTTCATCGATGTGGGAAGATTCATCTTAATTATGGCTGCCTTGACTCCTCTCTATGATGAGCAACTATAGCTTGAACTATGAACTAAGATAAATCCTTTCTCCTTTAAGTTGATTTTGTCAGAGAGTTTTATCACAGAAACAGGAAAAGAAACTAAAAGAGTCTATAGCTTTAAACAAGGAAACTTGTTCATTGAAATTATTTTGAGAATTTCTGTGGAAAATAGCTTGCTATGAACACACACACATATAGACACACATATATACAGAGAGAAAGAGAGAGGGGGAGAGAGAGAAAGAGAGAGAGAAATTTGGGAGAACCACTGTTAATATCAAGTCTTATAATTCATGTACATGGTATGACATTCAACTTATTTAGGCCTTTAATTTAATATTGCATTATAGTTTTAGGATTATGGATCATGTACATATTTTGTTAAACTTTTCATAAGGCTTCTGTGTTGTTTTTAGTGATAATACAATTTTATTTTTGTTTTCTTTCCTGATGCATACATTTAAATCGATCTTAAGTGCTGAAGTCGCATCCTGTAAAATCGTTACTTCTGATACCCTCCTATTCTTCAGGGACTTCTTAAGCTCAGAAAGGACTTCAGGATTCTCTGAAACTGACCAGATATACTTGGCTCCTCCTTCCCTAAGTACATACAAGTATTAAGGACTGTCACACAAGCTGAGACACCTGGAAGAGGTAACGGCCAGCTGAACTGCCTAGAAAAGACACTTGCTAACCTGTTTTGTCACCAGCAAGTTCCACACTATGCTCCACAACTCCAGATCTTGTGAGTGGTCCACATGCTGGGTTGGCTTTTGGAGTAGCAGATGCTTTGGAGTCCTTCCTGGTCCTTGTTAGTTATCTCACCTGTACTCCTGTTAGAACCCAGGAAAAACTCACTGGCCCATAAAATTGGATTTTGGTGCAATCGTTTCTTTGGTTTGTCATTGCTTTTCTTTCTCGTGTGTGTGTGTGTGTGTGTGTGTGTGTGTGTGTGTGTGCGTGTGCGCACACACATACAGATTATGTTACACCAGGTAAACTTTGTCATACAGCTCTAGGTATTTTGAATTGATTAAAACTCCTTTTCTATTTCACAAAATAAAGCACCTTGTAGTCATCCATGTGTACTTGAAAAGAACGTATATTCTTCTAACTGAATGGACCATTTGGAAGATTTCAGTGAATTCTAGTTGCTTTATGAAATGATCCAAATCAGCCATATCGTTAATGCTTATTGTGATAATTATGGAATGAATGTATATTGTTGAGATATCAGACTGTAATTGTGAACTTATCTCCTTTGCATGCTGGTGTAAACAGTTCTTCCTTGTTGAATTACTGAAGCTCTGTTGTTAGGTATTGCGTATGTGTTAGCAGTTGTACACCCTCTGATGTACACTTGCTCTCCTTACGGAATTCCTCACTTTATCTCTCATGATATTTCTTACCCTAACATCTCCGCCATAAAACATTGATCCAGGCCCTCAGTGTAGGCCAAACAGTTGCAGATCATATAACATTTTACTCTGTTACTAGTTTTTGACCCCTTTATGATTTTAAATTTAGAGTGGACTTCGTATAGTTGACCTAAGTTTGCCCTTTTTTCTGCTTTAGCCACTTCTCTTTGAATTGGATGTAAAGGTGAGCTAAATTTATCACACTCATTAACATGGTAGAATAAATCTGTAATTTGCTATTTTAAAATTATTTTATTTGCTTTTTGTATTAATTATTTGTTGTTCACTTGTTTATGTCAGAGAATTATTAGAAATGTCTTGCTTTCACTCTTGTATTTCTCTAGGGAACAACACAGATATTTTTAACTGATTTCTGTCTTTGAATCCTATGATATCACTCCACAACGTAAAGATCCTATGCCTATGAACTCATTTAACCCCTGCCTCTGAACTTATCTATGCATCTTATAGATAGCATCATTTTGTGTCCTTTAAATAAGAGAAATATGTGAATATACATGCACATATATATTCACAAATGCTTTTCATTCCTCTTGTAGAGATAAACATTCTTAACTGGCCTCTTCATTCCATTCATTGAAGGGAATCAGTTAATTTATCCCAGGCAGATCTGCTACTGATGAATTGTTTTCACATGTTTTTATCTGAGACAACATTTAATTCTGATTTTAGAAACTTAATTCTATTGATATGAAATTCTAAAGTGGTAATTTTATCTTGCATTTTTTCCTATAGAAGAAACTAGAAAGGTTTACTTATAGGAGCTTATGAACTGTGACTGCATTTGCTTCAGGTCTGTCCTTTGGAGAGTCTTAAGGATTATTTGGTTTATGAAAAGTTTGAAAGTGACCGAAAGAACTAGGAAGCAAATTCATGCAAAAGCCCAGACAAGGTGTCACACACCTGTAATTCTAGGACTTAGGAAGCTGAGACAGGAGGATCATAAGATCAAGGCAAACCTTTAGAGTAAGACTCCATCTCACAGAACCAATCATCATCACCACCATCACCACAATCACCATCACCACCATCACCACCATCACTACCCCCATCCTAGGAGGATATTCTGAGGTTTCAAATGAGTCTACCGGGAAGTATGGAAGTACAGAGTATGGAAGTAGGCTGGGACAGTGAATTGCCCATCAGAACTTGGGGGATGTAAATGCAGATGTGAAGTGTGGAAGTAGGCTGGGACAGTGAATTGCCCATCAGAACTTGGGGGATGTAAATGCAGATGTGAAAACCCTGTGTTTTGGTTATGGCTTGTGAATGAGATTAGGCTGTTTATCAAGGTGAAAATTTATGGACACTGCCATTTGTGAGGTCAGAGGTGACCATTTCCATGATGCCTTAGGCCCTAGAGATGGACACATCCAGCTCAGATGCTCTCCCTGGAGATCAAATTTCCTACTGGGATTTACCACTTCTCTGTTGAAAAACCAGAAATACATCCAGCTTTTGCAACTGCTCCACCCATCAAAGAAAGCATTTTTTTCCCCACAAACTACTGAGGACAGATTCACACTCTAGATTCTGATTACCTGATGTTGGGGGTCTCCCATTCCTGGACCCCTGGGCTAGGTACTTAGGAATACATTTCTTAGGCTATAGCAAGCTCAGGTCAGTATTTCTGCCATGGTGCTTGGCTTGTGGCTTTTTGTTAGAAACACCCCTTGAGGGTACAGGCCTCATTAGACTCTGGTTCTTTCTGTTTCCCCTGTCACAGTGGCTACAAAAAGTCGATGACTGAGTTCACCCACTAAGTTATAACATCATTTATACTTTTCCTTTCAACTTAAAATATGAAACAAGGATAAATCATTCAACCTTTGCCATCCATTTAACCCCTGTGTAAACTGTCTGAGAAATATAATGATAATTACCTTTTCCTGGGACAGAGCTGGGGGAAGAGTCAATTAAGGGTTGTACTGTGCTTTGAGATCTTTCAATGAAAGGCTCGGGGTTATTATTGTTAACAAGATACTGGAGGGATATTTGCCAGCAATGCCTCCCTTTGAGCCAGCATGTCTGTCATTAGTAATTTGGGGGCTTGGCACAGAGTCATGGGAATGTTTTAATGGCTTTTGTTCAACCCCAGAAATAGATCATGGAGTTGCTAAAAGAAATGTTGGTTTTCTTCTTTGCTCTCTTCTGGGTGTCTGCACACGTGGCGACTTTCAGAAACCTCAGGTTTCCTAACAATAGTCAAAGAAGTGGACAATGGGGTCTTATGTTGTCCCATAAACCCAGACAGAAAAGTGGCAGCTAGGTGTGCTCCAGAGACTGAGTTGAAGACGGGTTAGTCCATCACATTGGAATTTTGGGCTGAGCTGACACTCTGAAGCTACCTGGAGGTCTTGTTAATTCATTGAGATCCAAGAGTGAGCAGGGAGATTCTCTTCCTCTAAGAAGTATTTGGGAAATGCTGGTGAGTTTCAACAGGTTATTTTCTTTGCAAGCCAGCTCCCAAATGCTTTTCAGGACTGACTTGATGAGTCAAGGTGGTTTTGCTTTTAAGAAGCCTGGGCTTGTTTTGTGGACATAGGTACAGAGCATGTATGTCTGACCAAGGCTGTACCTGGCTCCTCTTTGGAAGAGTCCATGCTGTAGCTTAAGTTCTAATTGATTAAGAAACTTCTTTTAAAAGCTCCCATGTGTCCATGTGCTCTAGTTTTGTTTCCATCACCTTTGTTTCTTGTTTGGTGTTTATCAATTCTTCACTCTGCTTGTCAACATAGCAAGACAAGCTTGAGGGAAATAGCAGACATTTTGGGATAAGGATGACTTTGACTCTGACTGATGGTAAGCTGAGGTAAGTCCCTAGCCCCTCCACGCTTCATTTCAGCATCTGACGGAGACAGAGAAACAGAACAGTCCCAGGTAGAATTCAAATAATTATGGTGATTTCAGGCACAGAGTGTAGCTTAAACCGGGAAGGGACTCTGACTCTGACTCTAATCAATAAGGTATAGTAGGTACTGTGACTCAAAGTTCACACCCTATCCACAAGGGTCAGCAAATGTTTCTGTGGAATTCCTTTCTTTTCACAAACCAAACCAAACCAAACCAAACCAAACCTAAAGGGAACCTATTTGCTTCCTTTCTTTTGTCAAAACAAAAAGGAAACCCAAAAATGTGTAGATAACATTTGCTGATTTATACATGATGTGCTTAATTTGTTTCCTTTGAAAAGATTAGAAAAGTTAAACTATCAGTGCAGCCTGGGTTAGGTGAACCAGTTTAGAGCTTATGGCTTTATTCGATCCCCTGTTGACCAATTTCTGCTGCCTTCTCTTTCCTTCTTGTCCAAGACTACTTTGGCATTTCTCTTTCATCCCCCCTATTTCCGTGTGACATTAACAATATCTTTTTTCATTTCCCTAATGTAAAGCCAGACTCCTTGCACGAGGCACATTTTCACAGACCACACAGTTTTCCTGCTTCAGTCTCACACAGAGTCTCACCTTTTTCTCGTTTCCAACAATCCAGGAATGGCAACTGAGTCCACAGAATATAGGACAATTCACCCTAGACTGCATTCCTAGGAGAAAAACAGAATAAATCTTTCTACTTGTACCTAAAAAAGAAACCTAAAACAAAAACAATCCCATGTGGCTGTGTATACCATCATTAGGAATGCAAACTTGCCAGCATCTTGGGGCTGCCTCTGTGGATGGGTTTGCCAGTTGTAGACCCCATAATTGATGCTACTGCTGATCTTGGTAAGGAGCTATCATTAAAGGAGACATGACAGGGGTGCTTCCATTGCCTTTCCAGAAAAATATGCTGAAGAACCCAACCACTGAGGATTTAATAATTATACTGGAAAAGGTATGTCCTTCTGCAAAATGCCTGGGAGTCTTCCTAGTTGTAATGATTGACTGTCTTTTAATAAAAATTATTTCATTTTTAATTATGTGAATGTATGTGTGTGCTCTGAATGGACACACACACATACACACACACACAAACGAAGATGCTCATAGAGGCTAGTGGCATTGATCCGATGGAGCTGGAGCTATCTGTGGTAGTGAGCCACCTGATATGGGAGATGGGTAATGAAGTAGGACTTTATGGAAGAATATTACATGCTCTTAACCACTAAGCCATCCCTTCAGCCCATGTATCTTCTTATTGCTGCTTTTGCATGAGGAACATGGCTACTCCACTTAGGGCAGTGTTTATATCTAACATGTCCTCACAGACTCATGTGTTATGGCCTGGTCCCCTCAAACAGGGAGCTTGTAAGACTGGTGCTCATGAGACTGGTGGCTTTTGGGAGGGAAGAACAGATAACTGAAGAATCACCTTGATGCCAATGTCTGGCCTAAAACCCCACACAGAAAATCATCAGTGCCTGATTATTGATATAATATTGTAGATGTGAACATCTATGAGCATATATATACATATATATATATATATATATATATATATATATGTTATTTCCTTATGATTTAATATTAGCATGATGTAGATAGTGTGGCATTCCTGCTATGGCACTGTGTCGTTAGTGTTTCCAGAAGGTATGAAGCACTGGGGGAGGGGGTCGGTGGGATATCTCTCTCTATTATTGAGTCTAGTTCAGTAAGTAGTAACAGTGAATATACACATGTGTGTGTTGAATATGTTTGGCTGTGTAGGTGAGAATATGCTCAAGGGTTGAAACATGCATAAACACACACACACACTCACTCACACACTCATGTAGACAGACACAGACAAACACATAGCAAGTCGTTACATACAACACAGACACATACCATACAGATACCCATACAGGTATTGAAACATCACACACTCAGACATGGACTTACATAGACATTAATAATAGATACAAATACACAGTCTCACAGATACGTACACAGACACACATATGTACACACACACACACACACACACACACACACACACACATCCCTCAGTTTCTTCCCATATTTCATGAAGTCCTTGTGGGGCCACAACTTAGCTCTTCTGAGCATCTCTGAGATAAGGACAGTAGACCTCATCTTCTGAAGTTCTAGAAGACTATGTTAAAGACCTGGGCTAGTTCCAGAAACAAAATAGCTGCTTCCTAAATGTGTTTTCCTGACTTCCACTCTCTCTCTATCCTCATCTATCAAGTCTAAGATCTGTTTGGAGATGGCTGAATCTAGGCAGTAGATGCTCCAATGAGAGTTGTCTGATTCTCCGGCTAATTAGATATAAATGCAGGAAGCCCAGGCCACTTAGCTTGTAAGAGAACCCTGCTGTGCTTAGTGAGTTAATGGACTCTGGAAGTGATGGGTTCCTGGCCTCTTACCCTTCTTTGCTTCTGTCTTTGGTCTGAAGGATTTGTCAGAAGGAGTAAGGACCCTGGAGAGACTTTAGATCCCTGACAATGAACATTCCTTGGTATGAAGAGATGGTCACAATGACAGATGCCCCCAGGAACCCACCTGTCCCATTTATTTCACATTTGCTCAAAGAGTCTACATTTTTGTTGCTGCTTTGGAGCAAGCCAGTGCCTTGCTCTTGCTCCATTTGTCCTATAAGTCACACTCAGACATCCCTGGCAAGACTGGACGTGGTCTTGCATGGCCACACACACTGATGGACAAAAGCAACTCTAGTATGTTGCTTATGTGTGAATGCTTTGTTCTGAGCCAATAGAAACAGCTGTGTGCTGAATATTCTTTTCATTTTGGGGTATGTGTGGTATATATGTATGTATGCAATTTCACACTCGTGTGTGTGTGTGTGTGTGTATGTGTGTGTGTGTGTGTGTGTCTGGAGCCAGAAGTCAAAATTATACACTTTCTTCTATCAATCTTTATTATATAATATATATTTTTAAAATAATTTTTTAGAAAATTGACACTACAGTGTAACTACATCATTTCCACTTTACCCTTTCTTCCCCTACATTTCCATGTACATTTGTGTGTGTATACATAAAGTTTATTTTTATTTTATTAATTCTTTGAGAATTTCATCCAATGTCTTTTGATCATATTTACCCCCACTCGCCCAGTTTCTCCCAGGTCCCCTCTTCCCTACCCATCCTGCTTTGCATTGTCATCTGCCTTTTCACAGCAATCAAGTTCAGTTTGTGTTGCCTGTGTAGCCTTGCCTGTGTGGCCTTCCACTGGAGTTTGGTCAAGTTACCAGAAGCTCTACTCTTAAAACCCCCCTCTCTCCCTGTCTCTCTCTGTGTGTCTGTCTCTGTCTCTCTGTCTCTCTGTCTCTCTCTTTCTCCTAGAAGCCAACAATTTCCCATAGCTCCTGGAATAAGGGCACAACTTTGTGCCCACCTCCTCCCTACCTACTAGGATTTTGTCTAGCATGAACTCTCAGAGCCCCTATGACTTTATATGTGCAGTTACCCAATGAAGACATTGCTTCCTTGTTTCCTCTGACTCTTCTGCTCTTTCCCTGTTCTCTTCCACAGTTGTCAATGAGCCTTCAGAGGATGGGGTATGATGTAGATGTTTCATGTAGGAGTGAGCATTTTGCAGTCTTATATTCTCTATTCATAGACCAGTTGTGGGTAATCATCTTCTGCAAATAGAAACGTCTCTGATGAGGGATGAGAGATGAATTAATCTATTGGTAAGTGATGAGACATTAAGAATAAGTTTACTACAGTGTCCATGTAGAGAATAATAACAGTTGGTTCTTTCTGGACTCTGTGACCTTTTTAGTCACAGATTCTTGGCCCAATAATGATGCCAGATATGGTTTTAGTTTTGTGGAACAGGATGTAAATCCAATCACAAGCTGGTTGGTGAATGGCATGATGTTCGTGCTTCACTCTTATAAATGTCTGTCAGCATTCTATCCTACCCAACCCTCCACACTGTTCAGCGACACCCTATCACTTAGCGGATGCTCTGTTTATTGCTAGCTTTACATGTGGCCTAGCACATGTATATTCATGAGCAATTGTAATTAATTTTGAAAAATAAACTTTTCAACACAATTTAATTCTGAGCAAGGTATCTACCAGTCAAGGACCTAGATGTGATCCTGATAGGAATAAGGAATAATTGCTTTCTACCTCCTAGAGTTTGTAATAACCCACCATTGCATTTCATATATGTACTCTCTTGCCCCTTTCCTTGTCCTGACCCTTAATAATGACTTATAGATAAAAAGCTAGTGGCTCGAGGAAGTATATTAACATGAACAAGACCACCCAGACTCTTGTTTATGTAGCTGGGAACAGCCACATGTCTGACTTCCAAACTCCCCACACTGCTCGCTACCCTTTCAATGACTAGTACTTAGTAGCTCCAACCAATCAAAGCCGAATGGGTCAAATTTAGCTCTAAGATATTAGACTGAAAGCATCAGTCACCCAGCCAGAGAACAAAAGCAAGAGGGTGTGTGTGTGTGTGTGTCTGTATGTTCTCTCTCTCTTTCTCTCTGTGTTCTGAGTAGTGGATATATATGTGTTATATGTGTGTGTGCATGTATGTGTGTTCTTCACGGGCACATATGTAGATGTAGATGTAGATGCATATATGTGTTCATGGAGGTCAGAGGAGAAAATCATTCTTCAGTCACTCTCTACCTTGTTTTTCTGAGAAAGGCTATCTCATTGGGCCTAAGGCTCACTCATTTATCTAGATTGTTTATCCAGTGAGTCCTATGTTGACAATTTTTACGTCCCCTATGCTGGGATTACAGACACATGCTGCCATACCTGACTTTTAATGTAGGTTCCAAAGATCAAACTCAGGTCTTCCTATTTGTTAAACATGTTAATAGATGAGCCATCTTCTTACCCCAGCTTCTTCTGTTTAAAGCCATCTTACTATGGCCATAAGCAGAAGCACTAAACAGTCTAGTTCTTAGTCACTGGAGGGGCTGTCCTGCAGTTAAATACATCAGAACTTGATCTTCAAGTATGCCATTTTGTTTTGTATCTGAAGCTTTGCTCAACTTACATCCTTATTTGTAAAGTAGAATCTATCAGTAATCTACCTTCCTGTATAGTTGTGAGGTTTTTATCATCTTTCATGCATTAGATATACTACACACCTCCTGAGACAATATGCAAATTCTCAAAACCTCAGCTATTATTATTTTTTTTTCTTGTGATAAATCTGACTGCCTTCTGGAGTTCCCAGCCTACACTGTTGACCCTGAGCCAGCCACCTGCTCTGTTACCACCTTTGTTGTCCCCAGAAGCCCTCGGACAATTCTTGAACCTGTTTCCATAGTAGGAATATGTGAACATGATATGTTCCAGATATAGTCCAGGGGTGCAAGGTGTCTGCTAATTGGAAATGGAAGGCTGGGTCCAGATAATAGTTTTCCAGCTAGCCAGTTATATTCACAGGCAGGGGAACTGGGTGTGATTTCTTCTTAGAATAACACCATGGAAACTTATGGTTTGTTTGGATCTCATCATCATGTCTAAAATCCCCTCTGTCCTCTGAAGGTCCAGCTTGGGAACTTGTCTCTTTGACTTGGCTCTTTCTGCCAAGCTAGGCAAGTACAGATGGTCCTTGTTGGACCTGGGTCAAATTGCTTAAGCCAGGACACTTAGCACTGGGCCACCCCCTCACTGAACTGAGCCTTTGGCTACCACTGGAAGGATGTTGCTGAAAAAGAGGCAGAGATGAGCATAGTGTATGGGGGTGATGCTTGCCAGGAACTTGGGATAGCCTACAGCTATTAGGGCAGGATTATTTATATCAGCCCCTCCCAGGCAACAGGTTCAAACAGGAGGATCAGGGTGCTACCCTCACCCAGGTCAGAGGAGACATTGGCAGACAGGAGAGCAGGCCCTCCCACGTCTGGGCTCTTTGGGGCCTGCCTATTCCAGCCTGGCTGTTGGGAAACCTGTTGGGTAGGCTTCTGTGTACTTCCCTGTAAGATTATTCTTACAGTCAGGCAGAAAAGTGGGGTGAGAGAAGGGAGCCATTTGATGACTCTGACATGTAGTTGAGAAGCTGCCAAAGGGTGGTTTATGTTTCTTAAACAGAGATGTGTTATGATAGCAAGGTTGCCTCTGTGACAGTGATAGCCCAGCCCTGCATAAGGCTGGGGCTTCCTGGTAGGTCCCTGTGCTATGTCAAAAGGCAGGATGGTGGAAGAAGGGGGTTCCAGATTTGAGGGGGCAGAGAGAGGCACACATAACTGCCCAAGATACAGAGCATGTGACCTTGGAGTAGACATACCATCTCCTTGACCCCCAGTCTCCTCCTCAGCTAAATGGTGAGGTGGTCTACCTCCCTTGGATCTATCTCCTTGTGGCACAGTCTTTGTGTGACAATTCTGGTCATTCTACAAACCTACCCTCACTTAATCTTATGCTGACAGCATTAGGCAGGGGCTATTTGTATTCTTGTTTCACAGATAAAGCACTGAGGGACCAAAGGACCAGGCCCAATATCACCCCAATATCTCTAGCCCAAATCACAGTGCTCTGCTTCTAGAACTTTCCTAGGACCCTCATAAGCACTTACTTCAGTTTGGAATAGCCCATGAGTTGACCTGCACCTTGGATGAATGTTTGTGTCCTGTAGTCTGAGCTATCCCCCTGGCTTTTATTCACTACCTTAACTTAGGCACCTGCCTCTGAAACTAATAAGGGTTTCATGTGTCAGATGTTTTCCAGAGAATCATGACAAAGAATTTGAAATAACAGGTGGCTCTGTAGGAAATCGTCCACACCTGTTGTGGGTTCACAGTGAGTACTTAGGGAATGTTTATGCTCAAGGCAGTCATGGGGTGGTGAGTTATCTCATTTCCAGGAATCTCTCAGACCTGCAGGATTGATCATGCATGGGAACCCCTCACATAGCAGCCATCTCAGGACTCAGTTGGATTCATCCCCAATAGGATGTGGGTCATGCACCATATAACTTTTCCCTCACCAGGGAGACATCTCTCCATGCCCCTACTGAATGACCCTGATAGAAGAGTCAACCATCTTTCTGTCTTGAGAAGGAGGCTCGCAAATCACTTTTCTAAGCCTCCCAACTCACCTTCACCTTCAGCTTGGGTCTAAAGAGGAAAATTTTTGAGGTGATAAGTGATTAAATGGCTTCAAGGAAAAAAGAGCCTGGCCCTAGGCTGTGTCCTCCTCCTCCTCTTCCTCCTCCTCCTCTTCTTCCTCTTCCTCTTCCTCTTATTCCTCCTCTTCCTCTTATTCCTCCTCCTCCTCCTCTTCCTCCCAGCCTCTGTGCTTTCAGAGCACAAAGGAATGAGAGGAGTTGAGTGATGGTTGCTGTCTGGATACTATCTGGAGCTTCTTCTTTCCCAGGAGCCTCCCACTTTGGCTGCTAGCTGCAAAGTAATCATACATGTGTCTATGGTGTGTGTGTGTGCAAAGACATGCCAGGCATCCCGTCTCTGGGCCAATGAATCCCATGCCTGACATCTTCTAAAAGATGCTCTTTTGTTCTCTTTTTTCTCTCTTTCCATCATGCTCATTGCAAGCTTCTCAGTTCGTGTTTCTGAGTGTACTACATCTTATCTTTGGCCATGATGGGGGTTGCAGACTGGCGGCATGAGGGAAATATGCCATCAGTTTATTTGGAATGTACAGATAAGCTAGAATGAAAGAATATGTCTAATTGGTCCCTAAGTTGGGATGTGTAGTTTACTTATATGGACCACAAAAAGAAAGATCTTGGGAATACTATATTTAATGTTCTTATCTCCTATTAGTAATGAGAATGTTATGGAATATTAGAGCGTGTGCTGGTTGTTGTTGTTGTTGTTGTCTTGGTGGTATTAGGTAGTAAGTAATAATAAATGTCTGATTTATTTGCTCTACATGAAAACAGTCCATCAGAAAGCCTGTATCAATTTATGCAAGTCCATTACACTTCTGAGCCTGCCCCAGAACTAGAGATGCTCTCTTGTCGGGACTTAGTTTCCTTGTCTTCACTGTGCACCTGGAGTGATGATAAAACCAAAGAATTTTACTAGCACAAGAAGCACATTTCTCCCCTCTGGCTGAATGTCTTACTTCCCTGCTTAGAAAGCTCACAGGGTAAATCTTACTATTTAAGATGCAATGTGAGCTGAACCTGGGATCGAGAGTCTTCTTGGAATTTGGAGTTGAGAACTTTATTTTTTCAAGGAGATATTCTCACCCGGTAAAGACAAGTTCTTGGCTTAGGAAAACCAACTCAACAGTCACCTGTGTCCCTTGACAGGACTATTGCTC
The DNA here is from genome assembly GCA_019843965.1 of Rhynchomys soricoides. NCBI lineage: Eukaryota > Metazoa > Chordata > Mammalia > Rodentia > Muridae > Rhynchomys > Rhynchomys soricoides. The sequence goes on along the minus strand of JADRCH010000106.1, from coordinate 2,996,588 downwards.
CTGCAGCACCTGAGTGTGGTCTAGGGGCCTTTGCCATGGAGCATGAATATCTTTATCTACTCAGGGTGAGGCAGTGGCAGCCTCTTCACATTCCCCACAGGTGGCTTGGCTCTCATTCAAACTCCCTTTGATCCTTATGGAAACTCTTGTTCTGAAATCACTGGCAGTTTGCTCTGAAGTGTCTGTTCTGTCCACTTGGCTATCTTGTGAATCAGGAGGTACCTTGAGGCTGGGCTCTTGCCAGCCAAAGGAGTTGAAAGTCTGTCTGATTGACTTAATAACTTTATAAAGCTTCTTGTATAAACATCATTCCAAAAATAAAAGAAGATATTTTGTTAGATTATATTAACTTAGGAGACAGTATTATTGTAGAAGGCAAGTTGGACGAAATTGATTTTAGAAGTGTTAGAAATTTTACATTGCAAGTGAATCTAATGACCATGAGTTGCTTGCTCTGTCCTGATTCTTAGTGGCTAGCATGCAACTGTTTATGCACACATGCAAACACACTCTCACATGTGAACAAATTTTTTACTGTCTTTGGGCCCCATGTTCAATCGCTGTACTATCATGTCTCTTGACATTCCAGGACCTGCACATTATTTGTACAAAGGCCCAGATAGTAAATGTTGAAAGCTTTGTGGCCATCTAGTCTCTGTGGCCACCATTCAACTCTGGACTTGCAACACCTAAGCATTCTATGACAATATGGAAATTAATGCTGTGGCTGGATCTTCACAAAGCTTTACTTATGAATAAAAGCCATCCAAAGGCTTTGACCCCTCTGAGAAAGTTTGCTGACACTTGGCATAAACCAAAGAGGAGATTGAAGAGTTGGATTCAACAAACATTCATTGGAACACTTATTATGTGTCAGGTGCCTCAATTAATTTATTTTATTGAACCCTTCAAAAGCTGCGAAGTAGAAAAGGAATTCCTGGTTTATAAATGAGAAAACAGAGGCTTAGTGAGGTTCACTTTCCTACAGACGTCCAGCTAGTAAATGGCAAAAGAGAACTGAACACAAGGCGACATCACTCAAGTTCCTTTGTCGTTTTTCTCTGTAGGCTTTCCAAGTAGACTGAAGCCCCATAAATACTCACGTCTCCAGAAGCTATATTGCTGCCCTTTTTCTTTTTCAGGGAAGTGTGAATGTGTCATAACTTGGCCGAGTCTAGCTGCAAGGCATGCTGGGACCTCTGGCTCAGGAGACATCTGAAAGAGGAGACAGAACCAGGAATAACATTGAGTGGAACTCGCCTAGCTGGAAGACTGGCTATTGTTGCATGGAGGGGGCCCTCAGTGGTGCAAATGTTGAGGTTTCAGGTTAGTTTTGGGCTTGAGAGTCAAGAATTCCCCAGTGCTGATTGGGTGAGGGAGCATCCTAGCTTGGTATAAGACACTGATCAGAGGTTCTTAGGAGGAGGAAGGTAGAAAGATTTGGCTACTTTTTGAGACAGATAAAGCAGACTGAGTGAGAAGCAGGAGTTCTAGAGACAGCCTTGGCTCTTCATTATCAAGGTGTAGTTCTTAAGCAGGCTGTTGCCGGACACTCTAGTAGATGCTCCTGTGTATCTAAATTCTAGGGTTAAAATGTATTTACCCCAGATTTCAAGGCCCACACTTTTCATCCTGGAGTACTCATTTCCCAGATATCTGACACTATTCTCCCCTTATTTCTTCACTACAGAAGAGTTATGCTCAAGGAAGTATTCCTTGGCTATCTCATTTACATTTCCGGTCTTTCTCTTTCCTTCCTCTAATAGTTTCTTTAGTTCCTTTGCTTGCTTTACAGTCCCCTCCCCCCCTTTAGCGTGCACCATTAACCTACAAAATGGCTTACCTTGTTATCTTGTTTCTCGACTGCTCTCCAGGAAGTCAGGAGATGCAATATAGCTTTATTAGTATATACACAGTGCTTGGAACATTGTTCACACTCAATAAATATCTGTTGGATTAATGAATTAACTTACCATGAGTTGTAATTATGCTTTTGATCATCTTTCTATCACAGACTGAGGTCTGTGAGAGAGTAGACCATGTCTATGTTTCCGTTACTTGTATTCCCCACACCTAGCCTATATTTGGTGCTCAACCAACGTGTGAATAAAATGAGAAACAATTAGAAGTGGGTGTCACCCAAAAAGCAGAGCAAGGAGAAAAACATGATTTCCTCTCACTAACCTCATCAGGTTCAGTTGCACCTATTATCATTATTTGAAAAGTTGATTTTTCCCATCAATCTAATGATTCCTTATGGAGAACATGCTGTTTATTGGTCATCTCTAAACTCATGTTTCATAATGTCAGCTGTCACTTAGTAGGTGATGGTTGCTTGCCTAATGTATAAGCCTATATTTCAGTAAGCAAAGAGGTCAAGCATTGGTAGGATTGAGCAGCCATTGTTTAAGACCAGGAAATGGAAGGCAAGGTTTTATTTGTAAACAGTCTGACTGTCACTGTAAACAGTCAGAAACAGTTAGGGTTTCTATTGCTGTGATGAAATACCATGGTCAAGATCAACCTGGGGAAGAAAGGTTTATTTTATCTTATAACTCCATCACCGAGGGATGACAGGGAAGGAACTCAAGGGGGGACCTTGAGGCAGGAACTGATACAGAAGTGATGGAAGAGCAGCGCTTACTAGCTTGCTCCTCATGGCTGGCACAACCTGCTTTCTTATAGCACACAGGTCCACCAGCCCAGTCCACTGTCCACACTAAGCTGCCCCCCCCCATATCAATCATCAATCAAGAAAATGTCCTCATAGGCCAGTCTGCTGGGGGCATTTTGTCTTCATATAAGGTCCCCATCTCCAAAATGACTCAGCTTGTGTCAAGCTGACAAAAAAAAAAGCAAAAAAAAAGCAAACCAGGACAATAACGTTCAAGCTATAACTAGGAAGGGCTGAGAAGATCAGATACAGAGGAATGACCCAGAGTCCCAGATCATTAGGTCTTTGCAGACACTGACGGTGTTAAGGGTATACTCAAGGAGATGAGGCAGGTAGGAAGAGGGGTGTAATGGAATAAAAACTAGACCAAATAAGAGCCCCAGTCCCCCGGCTTAGTAACAATCACTCAGCAAGCTGTGGGAGACTCTCTGAGGGCTATGGGTCCCTGTTTACAGAAAACAAACTGAGAGTGGATTTGGTCTTTTGTACAACAGCATAGATGGCAGATAAGACATAAATGCCATTCCCAATGTAGCTCATGAAGCATGGGTGATAATTTGCTTTTCGCAAACCTCTAAATCCCCATCCAACGAATAGGTGGCTGGTATATGGACTTGTTGCAAAGAGTTGCTAAACTACAAGTTGCATACATGGAAAGATGGAGGGTTTAAGAACTAGTGATCTGGAATGCCTTTGGCTGCTCATTTATCCTAACTGTGTGATCTGATCGATGGATGAATGGAGACGGGGGTGACTAAGTGGACAGAGGGGTTGATAAGTGGCTGAAAGACAATTTTGCAATTTTATTTAAAGACAGAGAATTAAGGAGGAGTTCGTTTAGGAACCACATAAGCTCTCTAGATGGGGGGTAAAAGCAACTGTATCTTGGAGAATTATTACTGTCCATTTTTCATGAGCTCTATGACAAGGCTCTTTGAATGAGGCAGATCCTGAAAAACACGGACAATTAATTAGCATTCTGAATTTGGAAGCTACTGAGGTTTTCTGTGTGGGATGCCATTTGGATGATATTTGTTGCTGTTACATGGCTGTCTTTAAAAAGCAACACTTTTTGTGTAGGGTCTAGGTATATTTCCTCGAAGGACAGAGAGGGTTGAAGGAGGTGAGTTCATATTGCCCGCTTCCAATGGGTGCCTTGGTATTTCTGTAGTTGCTTTCATTATTCAGGATGATGCTATGCTATCTGGGGTCTAAAGATATATAAGCACTTGTCATTGTCACTGCAGAGTGGTCAATATACAGACAGTAGGGAAACAAGAAACATGACAGATACAGGTATTGAAGCAAAGGCACTACACACAGCCCAGGGAACAATCAGAATCCTGGGGCTTCTGTGATGGGCAATATGGCATGGCAGAGAAAGGGTGGAAATGGGTACTATATAGTCCTTTGTGTTGATTGCTGGGTACTTTGACTCCATTTTTTCTCTTTTTAAAGATTTGTTTTTATTTTTAATTTCGTGTTTGTGTGTTGAGGGGTTTATGTGCATGGGAGTGCCTGTGTGCAGAGTCCAGATCCTCTGGAATTCTGAGCCATCAAATGTGGGGGGCTGGAACTCTTCCTTTGCAGAACAGCAAGTGTTCATCATTCTTAAGCCATCTCTGCAGTTCCCAGCTCTTTTTTTTTCTTATCAAGCTTTACAATGAATAGCAATGGCCTATTTCTCTCTGTCTGTCTGTCTGTCTGTGTCTGTCTGTCTCCGTGTCTCTGTCTCTGTCTCTCTCTCGGGCATACACACACATAATAATTTGACATTTCCCTGTTTTGAGATGGAATATGTTGCCAGCAGGAGCAGACATGGTGGACTAGGAAGAAAGAGGATATGAACAGAGAGGTGTGGGCTTGTGAGAAGTCCAGAGACCAGGAGAACCATGGCTGGTGGCTTGCGTGTACCAAGCCATAAACCAACCATAGACCATCTGCTTTTATCCTAGCTAATTCGGGAGAATGGATTGGCTATACAGAAACCCCAGGGATGAAATTCAGATGGAAGCTGAGAAACCAAGAGTGAAGAGGATGGACTGGGAGCAAAGAAAATTAACCTAGTACCCAAAGATGAAGAGGCTGAAAGGTGGATTAGAGTTAACACTTAGAAATACGAAATGACCTTGATTTTAAAGAATTTGAAAGTATGAATGGGGACATCTCGGATCTCAGAGGGTTTGGAAAGGAGAGTTTGCATGAATTTTGTTGCTGATAGGATAGTCAAGAGAACACATATACTCTAGTAGAATAAAATAAAAGATAAAATCCAGTGCGCAAGTCTTTCATTTGGTCTTTCAAATCTGTCTTCTAACCATCTCTGTAACAACTATGAAGCATATGGCATGGTCCCCATTTACAGAAGAGATGTCTGAGGCTCAGTGAGGCCAAGTGGCTAGCATAGATCAGACTGCAAGTCCATTTACTTCTAACTTCAAATTCTAACCTACAGCCAGGCATGGTGCCATATGCCTTTAATCTCAATACTCAAAGGCAGAGACAGGTGGGCCTCTATGAGGCTAACCTGGCCTACATAACCAGGTCTAGGCCAGCCAAGACTACGTAAGGAGAACTTGTCTCGAAAACAAAACAAAACACATCAATGAACAAAAACAACAAAAGTCTGACCTATAGTGTGACCAGAGACCATCAGGCACGCCCTATATATGAGGAACAAAGGAACATGGTGTTTGGCTGGGATAGTACATAGACTAGCTAGAGAAATATCTGATTCTTTTAGGTGGAGATGAATTAAAAACCCACCCAACAATGAAAACAGGACTGAGTGCTGAGTCACTCACCCCAAGCAGCCTGCAGAAGGTAATTATAAACAGCTGGAGCACACGTCATGGGACTCCACAGAAGGGCCCAGGAGAAGCAGGACCAGAGACTGGCTCTCAACAAGGGAAGTTTCTGCAGAGGACTGGGGCCCAAGAGAAGAGACTCTGGCCATCTTGAGCGTGGTGGCCATGGCTCAGACAGGCCTTGCCCTACTCCCCGATTCCCTCTGTCTCACTCGCTAAAAACCGCTAGATTCCATTCCTAAAACTAGCCACAAAGGTTTACTCCTTTATTTGGTCATGTCCTCCTCCTGAGGATAACTACCAAGGACCAGCTATCAAAGTATTGAAGTCTAACAATCAAAAGGCCCCATTTGGCTCACCTAATTAGCATGCCCAATTGAAATGAAACACTTCATCTGGGCACAGGGCTTCCCCTCTTTACAAAACACCATTTTCCTATGGGCCACGACTGTCTCCTCTGTATCCAGAGGCAGACCTGTCACGCTCTCAGACAAATATCCCTTACCCTTCTCCCTTACCCTGCCTCTCCTCTCTCCCTTGTTTCCTTCCCTTCTCCCTGGTTCTCTATTTTCTGTCTTTGTCTCTTGTTCCCTTCCCTCTTTCCCTCTGGGGCAAGTAAATCTCCTTTGTGCTGAGAACTTTGCCTTGTGGGTTCAGAGCCTATATGAATCTCTCACACTGAGCAGGGCCAGAAAGAATTTGATTGAGCCAAGCAGAATGGGCCCAACCTGGAAAGCAAAAGAGAGCTAGGAATTCCAAAGCTCCAGAGACCCTTGAGCTCTGGTGTCTCTCAGGAGGGAGTGAGGTACTAGACACATGGCCCGGAAACCCTGATGCTTTCACCCTCCATCACAAGAAAATAAGTTGAGAATCGAGGCAATAAAAGCAGCAGAGGCCAATGAAAAATCTCCAGGTAGAAGGGTAAGGCTGAATGATGGAATGGCCCGTTTGGACTCAGAGGTTATTTTTTTTCTTCGTCTTATAAGGTACTGGTGGCTCGTTTATCTCGAAAGGCCAAGTAACTAATGCCTTTTTATTGATGGATGGCCACTTGCCTTCTGATGTACAGCCACTTAGTTAATTTTCCCCCTCCTGAACTTGCTGTACCTCCAAGTTGTCACACCTGCCAAGCTACCTCCATTGAGAACCCAAGGGCCCTTAGGAAAGCTCCTGAGTCTAGGTCCTGAGCAGGAGAGGCCTTACATACCACTGACCAGAACCCCATCAGACAGTCAGAAAATCACCCCCACTGAACAGAAAATAGGAAGTCAGGAGAGGAAGTGGATCAGGAGCATGGGCTGAGGGATATTTGTTTGTTCTTCAAGCTATTATTCCTTGGTACCAGCCCTGCCCCGAGGATTAGTTATAATGTCAAAGCCAAGTTGTACCAGAAGCATTTAGTGTCAAGTGAGGAGACTGCCAAGGTGCTTTGCAGTCAGTCCTTGTGACTTGGCTCAGTGAGTTTTTAGATACAATGATGGTTTGTGAATAAGTGGCTCAGTTATATGTACAAGATCTCTTTGCATAGAAGCTCAGTGTGGAACAGAGAAGGCGGAGTGTGCACCAAGGCGCGTAGGAGGTTGCAGCTCATTTTGAGTGAGGTTGTAAGGATGTATGTATGAGCTCAGACAAGGGTTGGATAGACTTGGGTCAGCATACAACTCTTCACAGCAAAAGTGAGTGCTATCAGAAAACATTTGAAATGTCCCTGGGACGCACCCGTATGTGAATTAGCAATGTGCAAGATGGGAATGAAACCAGACGACTGTCAACTATGTGCTCTGGAGCCTGGGAGCACAGGAGGCATGGTACAGAGTAGATGTTCACTGAGCGTCCGTTTGCTTCTCCTGTTTTTAAGGAACCATGTGAATGGTGAAGATACCAAGGCCTGTGCTTGGAGTTATTTTGGAAGATACCATTTATGTATAACAGATCAACAAGGATGATTTAGTGCTGCAAAGTGGTAATACCAACGTACAGCCAAGAACACAAAAAGTCATGAGTGTGTTCTGGAAGGCAAATTTAGGTTCTCCAAAGCTGTATTATAGGTAATCTCTGAACTCCTCCTTCGGCTCATCTAGCTAAAACCAGAAAGTTCATGTTTAATGAAAACCAAAAGCTTCTGTTTGTGAGCACACCTTATATCTGCGCAGTTATAGGCATACAATGGGTTCTTAGCCCTATAAGATCAAGAAAGGAATGACAGCAGTTGCTATCCACCCTACCTCCCTTGGATTCAACTCTCTTTGGCAAGTCTATGAATTAATTTTGGTGGGATTCTGAGCTGCATTCAGCTGGCCTGTATTACAGGGCTACAGATTCTTAGAGGGGCTTCCAGGACAAGGCTGGGTGCTGGGCTTGGTACTGAATAGAGGCTGCCCTTAGCTCTCATTGCTATCCTTCTAGGTCAAATGATGACATTTGTCCAGTGCATCTCAGGTAACAGAATAATTGAATTTGATTGCAGAGCTCTGGTGACTGAGCGTATAGTTACCTTTTGGGTTCAGACAATGAGGACTCTCTGCAAAGCCTGGGGTAGAAGGAGGAAGCTCCCTCTAACAACATCTTTCTGTTACGTAGACACATAGAGTGAACTTCCCTCTATTGCTTACTGTCTGGTCACGTTTCTTAGCAATCGAAAGAACCAGTTGTCTGTATGCAAAAGGACCAACTTTAGTGACCTTCCTCCTACCCTCAACCCGGTCTATCAGAAGCCATGAAACTCAATGACCTGAGACTCTTGGGGACACAGAACCAACTGTGTATCAGACACAAATGCATTAAATTACCAATTCTTTCAGTTCATTGACCTGGGGAAAGTACACTCTGGCTCTGAGTGTACATTTCAGCAGCACATTTTGTACAGTTGATCTAAGTACTGCGCATGCACTGTTGGTTTATAGTATATGCTCAAGAAATACCAGATAGGAAATCCCTTGATGATTTGAATTCTCTCAGGTATAAAATATGATGACTGTCCCACTCTGTCTTCCTAAAATGACAGCCCCACCCACCCACCATGACAGTCTTCGTGGAATTCATTTTCTGTTTGTTTCTGAAGTTTTACATAATGTCCGTTCCATGGAACTCTCTCTAAGGCATCTCTGACAGAAGGCGGGTTGTAGGGATTGGAAACTAGGAAGCAGAAAGCGTTGTTCTGACCCTAAGATCAGTTAAGCAATAGGAAGACTCCCTTTGAGATTGACTGCTGACAAGAGTCCTTCCTGTTCCAAACCAGAGGCAGACACTGGAGCAGAGGGATGAGCCAGCCAGCAGTGTTTTTGGTTTTTTTTTGGTTTTTTGGGGGGTTGGGGGGTGCAAGATGGCTCAGCTGAGTGAAGAGGGGACCTAGTGCTAGGTTCTCCTCTGCCCATGCATTCTGTGAAGGAAACCATCAGGATGGGAGGTCACCATATTGGCCAAAGACTTGTCTCCTGGGACTTTTAGAATGACAGAAGTGGCCCAGAATTCCCATTCAGGGTGGTCTCTGACGGGAATGGGAGAATCTAGGGAAAGTTTTGATGAAAAGAACATTAAAACAGAACCATACTTTGGGGGCTGAGATTTCCAATTCAGAGTCCAAACAGAAAGTATTAAAGGCTCTGTACAAAGAAAATGCCTTCTTCCTTCCCTTTGGGGCGGAGATGGTAGATGTTTCCTTGCTCTTACTGTTTGCTTTCTTAAACACAAAAGCAAGTTTAGCTCAGAACTCCAGGATGGAGCTGGGGAGAGAATGATCCATTTATTAGCACAGAGGAGACACTTTCCAGAAGATCTGCAGGGAAATGCCCTTTGCCTGCAGGCCCTTGGCGCCCAGGCTTGGCTAAGCTGATTAAAGCTCCATTCAGAATCGCAATAACCCAAAAGCTATGCTGGGGCCACTGATGGGCCTTAAGATTAGCCACTAAACTGATCGCTCTCCCTGGGATTGTGGCTGTTGTATTTTTGGAAACTGAGCACTTAAAAAAAAAAAATTCTATTTTCTCATGGCTTTCCGTGCGAACCTCATTAATATCCCGAAGTCTCTGCAGAAGAACAATTGCTGTAATTCCATCTGGCAAGGTTCTAAAGCCAGAAAATTTCTCATAGAAAATAAAATATATGGAAAATGAATAGACACACTTATATATGACCTCTGTAATAGATGGCCCAAGTATACATAATAGGCTACACTCTATATACAAACACACACATATGTGTATATAAATATTTTTTTTCCTTGCCTTCCTGCCCTTATCCTGGAATTCTTAGCAATTTGGCCTGTCCCTGCTTATTAATGATGTTTCCAGAACAGAGCTCATTGGTGCATTTTCAGCAATGGGCTGATTAATAGGTGGGCACCGGGGAGCTCTTTGAAAGCCAGGGCATTGCTGGCTTGTTGACCTTGATGCTCAGGGGATAGTCTTGCTTCAAACTATGGAATCTCAGTTAGCATCATAAATTGTGGAGCCACTGGTTTTATTACCCTTCTACCTCCTGCTGGGAATGTTGTTTCTCTTTAATAATGGGCTGAGCAGCAGCAATGAGCGCCCCTCCTCCCCCTCACTTGCCCTGTGCATTCTTCTCCCCCACCTCCACTCTCCACCTCCTGCCTTGATCATCAAAGAGGAGGCACAAACACACTCCCATGCACGTACAAATAACACACACACACACACACACACACACACACACACACACGGACTCCTAGGATTGCACACATATACAATATCCATACCCGTCACCCTCCTTCTGTTTGGCTACAAGACTTAGTCAGGACGCACCCCTCTTTCCTGGCTTGGTGCAACTAAATCAAGCAGGGATTTTCAAAGGCTTAAAAAAAAAAGACATCAAAGCAAAACAGAAAGTAGCCAATCTGAAGAGATATGGAAAGCATAAAAATAGTCTTGTTTTCACAATACAGAATTCTAGAGTCTCAGTCAAAATAGTGACAAGTGGCCCGCTTTCTTAGTAGTGTTCTCAAAAGAGAAAAGGCGACTCTCTGCTCCCTCTGTTCTCTACCTTTCTTTCTCTGCAAGAACAGTCCTGTCCCTGCTTCTGGGGCCTCAGTGGTTAACCTCACACACAGGCTCCCTGATCCTAGACCTAGGCAAAGGGAGCCCTCTGACTGATCTAAGCTCTTTCTAGCTCATGCTTCACATTTCTGCTTCATTGCCACTCTTTGGGAGGTGGGGGTTGGGAGTTCTTGTCCATCAAATACTCTTTCCAGTCAAGAGTATTATGTTTTCTCCCCTCTCACAATAAGAACACAGTTGTAAATTTGTGTTTATTTGTGGGTGCATTTGGTTAATGTCTGTCTCCATCTCTGGAATGTAAACTCCTTTAGTTAGGGATCCCACATCTGATTACACTCACGCCTCAGATCCTCAGTGTCTGTCCTCTTACCAGGAATAGAGTTCACATTCAATAAATATTTGTTGATGGGATAAATAACCCTTCTGTGTTAGATTATATGCAGTGTAGAAGTGACTCCACAGATCTTACTTGGGTCCAATGTCTAGAATGTCTCTCTGTTTTCTTACATGTAATTGCTGCCTTTTTCAGATCTTACTTGTTGAGCTGTGTTCAACTGGACTGAAGGTTAAAGATTCATTGACCCTTCTATAGAGTGGCTTTGGGATCCAGTGCTATCTCATCCTGAGATGCCTGGGAAGCTACAGTCTCCCCAGAAGGCTATCAGTAGCTAATGGCCAAGTAATATGGAAGTAGAGAAATCAGTCTCCCTGTTTCAAGGTGGGAATTCTGAAATCCATTCAGAGCTCCTAAGGTCCATATTGTTTAGGCTGAGACTAGACTTCAGCTGAATATGTATTAGTAAGTATTTCGTTTTGTAACTGTAACAAAATAACTGAGAGAGACTATTTATAAGGAAAAGAGGCTAATGTTCAATGCATCATCCCTTATAATACAGAGAAATGAAAATCAGACTTGTAATATTAGTAACTGTCTTGATGAGCTGTTCTGTCTTTTTTTCTAAATACTATATTTTTGTCTTCACAACTCAAAAGCTTTTATTATTGGTACCTCCATGTGTTAGTTATAAAGGCACAGCTCGCATAAATGCTGTGATTTATCTAAGACTACACTAGTAACAAATGTTGGGGCTGAGATATGACTCCAACATCTGGACAGGTAGCTGGGTAGTGCCCTCTGCTCAAAGGTAGTAACTATTCCGCTCACCTGGGTAGAATTTTGTACTCAGAATGACTACTGTTTTACATTGTAACTTAGTTTTTTTGGTATATTTTAATGGCGTATAAGTGAATGGCATAGAACAAACATCTTTTAAAGACAAGGATGCTGACAACAATGATGCTACTGACTCTTTTCAAAGGGTGTGAGGAACTCACAGCTGTCTGTACATCAGGGCTTCTTGTGGTTCATGTGTCTTCCTGGTAATGTTGCCCTTTCCGCCTCAGAGTTTCAATCATTAAAGACAACCACACTGCTGTCTAGGCGTAACGAGGCTGTCACTCAAGGAGCTGTGTGGAATATCACTCATTGATTCTTTAGTGTCTAATGAGTGTCAATTTGGGTGACCTGTAAATTCACAAAAGGAAGCATAGCCAGAGTTCCCTGGCTGAAGGGTAAGCTTGTTCAGTCTGCTTTGCTCTGACTCTCTGTGCCTACCTGCCTGGGAGCTCCCCACAAGTTCCAGAGATAGTGGCTTGCTGTAACAAATGGGAAGCATCTAATATAGAAACTGCATGTGAGGGTCAATTGATATGTCTATCTGGGTCCTCTTTTGGTCTGTGTTGGCTAAAACAGTTAGCAAATCCTGCTAACTCCAGCACAGTTATGTTCCTGTGGAATGGTGCTCATAGGACATCTAGGCCTGCAGGGTTTGAGTTCATCTTTTTATGACATTTTATGGGCAATGGAAACTTTGCCAAGCTTTGGGAATGCCCAAGCATTGGTGATTTGACTTAGAACACAGATTGGATAATCTACATTGTTCAAAAGGGCAGATTGAAAATATCTCAAAGGAGAGAAGTTTAGTCTAGTCCTATCAGCATCAGAGCTGGATGCCTGACTCTGTTGGGCTTGCCATGGCAACTGCCATTATTGCTGTGGAATCAAGTAGTCTAGGTTTGACCTGGGCTCTGTCTTCATGTTCTTGGCTAACTTATTTGCTCTTTCTTCATTTGGAAAATAGATTAAAAATAATCTTTAAACTGCCTTCTTCAAAAAATAACATTATTCATTATCCTCCATCTACCCCATACTTGGTCCCTTAAATGTATTCATTGGTGATATGAATTATTAATATGATTATGATCATTGTCATCAAATTTAAAATGGGTTACTATTTTTCACTCTTTCTACTTCTCAGAGTTGATAGTTATAGCTTTGACAATCTAAATGAGACTCTGAGACCTTTTAACTAATTTTCTTCCCCTTCTGGTGGAAGACCTCCAGGAAAAGAGTCACCTTTCCCAGGCTGAGATTGCAGTCAAATTAGGAGATTAATAAGCAGGATTGGAAAATATTACTGGGCTTAGTGTTCATTTAACACCTGTAAGTCAATAGGCATTGATTGGGAGGGTCTAAGAATTCCCTGAAGCACTGTCTGCAGAGCCTTTAGTGTACAAAAGAGCATACAGAGAGGACTCGAGGATAGGTCCATCAGTAATTACACAATTAATACATTTTACCCTTTGATGGTCTTGTGACAGCTACTGGTCACCTCACCTCAGAAGGGACAAAAGGGATAATGTAAGGATTTAATTACACTATTTTACCCATACTTTTAGGTTAAAATTAGCCATAGATTTCATTATGGGAATCTTTCAGGTCAATGGACACTTGGGATAACCACTAGGGATGGGGCTGTGCCAGTTATAGTGATCCATACAGACAAACCTATTTCACCCTCTCAAGAGACTGCTATGCTAAGGCTAGAAATTAAGAACTTGATACAATTAAAGCTAGAAGTGACCAGGGTCGTGTGATGTGGTGGTTGTGGTGGTGGTGGTGGTGTGTGTATGCACATGCACGTGCGTGCATGCCTTCCAAAGGCTATGGGTTGTCCCCAGGGTAAGAGGAATGTTTCCTGGCTGAGCTTGGCTAGAAGTGATGAGATGATTTGTTAAGTTGATGAGACACACAAGGGCACACTGCCCTTGCTTTTTCCTGTGGCTACTCTGGGTGACAATATCATCTTGTCAGCCTTGGAGCCAGCCTTGACTATGATTTGCCCATCTAAAAAATATACATTATGTTCAGATCAACCTTCCTCCCCATCTCAGGTTTCCCAAGAGAGATCCAAGAGATGGAGGGCTTAAGCTGGACTTTGCAGCAATCTATCATGTAGGAGGCACTCATTGGTGGGCAATGGTCCTGATCTGAATCTCCAGTTTTGCTGATTTGCACAGGATAATATCTTGGAGTACTGGAAGGCATCTCAGTGTGGGTATTGAATGAACAGACTTATACAAAGTTTGCAGAATGAACACTAACAGACAGGTGCAAATAACACCAAGGATCTTATAGCAGACTATTTTCCCTTCCTACAAGCAGTAGGGCTGTAAGGTCGCTGAGCTCAGGACTAGTGAACCTGAGCTTGTCATTAATAGCAGCAAGGGCTCAGCCTGGATAACTGCCTCTGCTCTCAGATAACTCACCATCAAGAGGAAAAGTTCTGAACCTTAAGGTGGAAAGGCAAGGTATGCATATAGTGTGTGACCTGGAGGATCTCCACAGAATAGACTGGCACACAGTTGCAAGGGAGAATTTACACAATCACTCTTCCCTATCCCCTGGTCTCTGGGCTCCAAATACCATAAAGCAGACTCCTAGGAATTCCAAGGTCCTGTGTGGCTGTGGAAGATGCTTCTTCCATTTTGGATTCTGCCCTAGAGCACAAAAGGAAGATGGCCGTCAGAGACAAGGGCTGGTGCATTTGGTCTTTCATAGATTGATGTCTAAGATACCACCCAGCAGCTTCTGTTAACAGCTATGCCTCCTGTTTGTATGGTAACACTGAAACTCCATTCCCGTTCTTGGGCAAGCTAGAGACAAAGTATAATCTCCTCTGCAGAACTTCATACGAAGTGTCCCAGAGAGTGGAAGCCCCATACAGTACATTGTATGTCTTTAGAAAGGCATTATTTGGGTTTGCCTGAGTAGCCACATAGTACATACATTTTCAAGTATCAAAATAAGCTATGCATAGTGACATAAGCCTGTATTCTCAACACTCAGGAGGCAGAGGTATGAGGATAGCTCCAAGTTTGAGGTCAGCCTGGTCTACATAGGAAGAACCAGTCTCAATGACAATAAAACAAAAACAAAGGATTCAAAGTTAAGTATAACAGGGGTTTCTCAGGTTCTGACATGTGCTTGTTCTGGGTCAGAGGGCTAGTTACACATTATTTGTGCATATTATACTTCTATGTGCACATATGTGGCATTTCCGTGTGCAATAAAATATGTGATATTTATATGCACATTAATATTGAGTCTTAGGAAGAATGACATGAGCAATATAAAATGAGAAATTAGTTACTAACATAATGTACAATCCATGGTCACCATCAGCAAATATCTATGATGTTGGTTTAAAAGTTTGTGTGGATCAGCACTGGGACCACTCAGCATAGGAAACAGACTGGACTGGGGTTCCATAAGCCTCCTTTACTCCTTTATGTCCCATCGGAGACATCTGATTACTGGCTCTGTAGCCTCTTTTGATGCCCAAGGTTCATTCCAGCCCCCACTGCTCTTTTGGATCTTGCTTCTTACCCAAGGTTCCTCAAAGCTGAACCCTTGCGGCTGTTAATGACAAGCTTACTAGTTCTGAGCTCAGGACCTTGCACACCCACTGGCTGTGGAATGGAAAAGTAGTCTGCTGTCAGGTCCTCAGTGTCTCTTACCTCGGTATAGGTACCAGGATATCTAGATTCTTCTTGCCTCCGTCTCTGTTTGCTCACTTCCAAAATCTACCATTTTTATACACTCTCTGTCTTTAAACAGAAGTTATCATCTGGACCACCAATAGAATCACTTTTGTGCCTGACACACCATCTCAGGTCTTTGTTTCATCTTCTGCAGGGATTTCGTTCATGCGTCTTCTTCATTTTGGCCTCTAAGGAGGACCCATCTCTCTCCCTCCCAGTTAGCTCCTGTTGTTTGGCAACTGAGTTTTGACATCCTGTGTCCCAATGCTTTAGGGAAGCTCTCAACTTTAGAAATGGGAAGGTCTGACTGTAAGACAGGAGGGAGGGTACCAGAGCAGACCAAAGACCCTAAGTCAGCAGCAGCAATATGGGAACATGCAATAGATGGCACGTGTCTTGGGCCAGTGGATGGAGGAAGTACAACACGCATAGGGAAGGGCCATCACCCAGCCTACTGCCAGGCAACCCTGGAAACCCAGCTCAGCTGTCTGTCTTTTGGGGATAGGGAAGAATGGAAAAAATTCATAAGGATATATTTATCTGCCTTTGTCTCTCCATCACTGGGAAAATTTCTCAATATCTGATTCAGGCAATAGCTTCCCATTTTAAAAAGTTCTTTTCCAAAAGGATTTACTTAAGGTGACTCTCCAAAATGGTTACAAGGGTCCAAAATGCCCCTCTAAGATCTTTCATAGAGCATTGTTTCTGGAAATGTATCTCAGAAGGCACAATCTTCCCATCTTGGAGCCTGGCAGAGAATAACAAGTGGTGTTGCAGGATGTCAATAAATCTGCAAGCCCTTGGACACATTATTTAGCCACTCTGAACCCATTTCCTCCTCATCTGTAAGTGGAGATAATGATCGTGACTCTGTCTGCTGCTTGCTGGCAAGGCTCAACCAAGGTGGAAGAGAGATCTTGGTAAACTACAGAGTAAAGAGTTATGAGCAGAGTGTGAGCAAATTCAGGAAATGAGATTCTGCTGGGCAGTGAGAGCCCCGTGACATAGGAAGTGTCTCAAAGCCTGGCCTTTTAAATTGTTATCAAAATGTCGTACTTAACATCTCTGTGACCTGACATAAGGTGGCTTACTGGGAGGAGACATTTAGAGGGTGGTGTCTACCACAGCTGGGAAGGTGTGGTGACATTCATGGAGGCAGGGGCATACAGCGGGGACTCCTTAAATCTCAGAGACCAGAAAATGGAAGAGGAAATGCTAGAAATTTCTGAGCTTCCTCCTTTCCCTCTTTTTCATCAGCTCAGGACCCAGCCCATGGGGTAGTGTTACACACATTACAGTCACTGGCCCCCATCTTGGTGAAGCCACTCTGAGAGTTTCTACAAAGCTACAAAGTG
The DNA here is from genome assembly GCA_019843965.1 of Rhynchomys soricoides. NCBI lineage: Eukaryota > Metazoa > Chordata > Mammalia > Rodentia > Muridae > Rhynchomys > Rhynchomys soricoides. Next base: position 2,979,853 of record JADRCH010000106.1, on the reverse strand, counting down.
TCTCTGAGGTGATTTCACATTCACAGTGAAAATTACCTTCACCCTTCCTTGGGCTGAACCCATGGGTTCATGTTTATTCTGCCTTCCTCTCTTCTCTCTCTGTTCTTTCCATGTTCCTGACTTCATTACTTTTCTTGTTTTTTTTTCTTTTCTTTCCAGCATTGAAAACCTTTCTCTCTTGTATCTTAAGAATTTAGCTTACAGTGGCTTAAATACTACATCATTCTCATGCTTATGTATTCACTTCTTTATAACCTCTAAATGTATAGTAAAATCATACCTTCTCCCTCATACTAAATCTGCATATCTTCCTGTCAGATCTTCTTTTAATCTCATGGGCCCCTTACTGGTCACACGGACTTCCCAGCACATCTCTCTCCTCTGTCTTGTTCTGCATTTAAGCATTTCTGTGCCTTCACAGTCCAAACCAGAGTGACTAGCTGAGATGAAACAGCCTTGAGGTTAGCAGTCAGACACCTACATCTTTTTGTTTTCATTATGGAATTCTTACTGCCACGTGCATCATATGGGCTCAGAAATTATTTTTGAGTTGATATTCAAAATAGTGGGTTTCATTATAACCTTTTACACATATGATGTCACATGCACTCTCCCACTGCCCTCTTGAATCTTTCTCCACCCCTCAAGTGGGTCCCTTTCTCATCTCAAATGATCTCATCATACTTCCATGGCATATATATGCCTATCTGGATGAATATATGTGTGTAGAGCTAAATAAAAGTTTATGCATATGAGAGAAAGTGTGATAATTTTTCTCCCCCATCATAATTCATTTTTAAAAAATTTGTATTCATTGACAATTTCATAAATGTATTTATTGAATTTCTGCTCATTTTCCCTCGCCCTACTACTTTTTCCATTATTCATTTGTAATGTGTAATACTTCATCTTCACCTGACTGACTACTACACCTGGATCTTGCTTATGTCTGAAGATGGATGTCTATACCCAGGATGTGGGCTGGCTGACACAGGTTAGGTCTAAGGTTTTCAAGATGACTCCGGACACCCTGTAGCTTCACTATAATGTCTCTCACATGTTAAATGGCATACCTTGCAGTACCTGAAATGGACAATCACTATGGCTGAGAAGAATCATCAAAGGAGAGAAAAAAGGAAGACATCTAATTCTCAGGAAACAACTCATTCCAAAAGAAATGAATAATCCTCTTCATCCTTAGCCTATTCTCCCATGTATTTTTCTTTCCCTGTATCTGTAACCTCATGACATCTAGAGTTGAGCAGCTGACTTGCAAGTTTACCTATGCATATATGTTATCTAGCTATATATTTACATACACACACATATAATTTTCATTGTTCATGAACTAACATAGACATCAAAAGTAGAAAAGCATTCATACACAATTTCCAAGTAATTTACAAAATAAGAATTTATTTAGGTAGATAAGCGAGTAAGAGAATAAATAAATAATTTAATGAATAAATGCACATGTCACCTTTAATTCCTTTGGTAGATTTCCTCAAACCTTCTTCCTGCCCAAAGATTTTTTCCCATGTCTAATGTTTTATAGAGCTGAACATTGCTTTTCAAAGATGTTTCCTTCAGGGTTCCTCATCCATTACCCTTCCTCCCTTAAACAGCTGATTGAAAAGGATTTGCTTCCTTTGTGCAGGTCATTTTTGTCTAGTTGTAAGGCCAAATGTTTTATCCCAAGGGAATGGATCTTCATTTTTATAATGGAAGTCAATGGAGTTAATAAAGGGAATGGAAAGAGCGCACCACTGCCAACTGCTTAAGTGCGCATCCTTTCCTTCCTAAGAGAACCCCACCTGTCCTCACAGTGTACCTCTGGGGCAATCCTACCAGTAGAAGCATAAACATTATATGAGACAATGGCCATGAGACTGAGCATGGGTGTAACACTCATGTGCACATAGAACATATATGTCAGCTGAGACAGGGGTTCTTGGAATGGAGACCCCCAGTCTTTCTCAAAGTTGTGACAAAACCTTGAGGTTGAATTTATTTCCTGTTTCATTTCTATTTAACCAATTTATTAACAGATATACATGAACTTTCATGGTACCTAGTTCTGTGCTCTATAGGAAACACAGTGGTTATGCAGCTCAGGCTGGAGCCACATACTCTATGAATTAAGTTCTAACATCAAGAGATCTGAGAAGGTTACTTGCCCTTCCAAGTGCTGACACCTTCATCTGCAAAGGATCTGAGTCCTTACGATGCACTCATCTCATGAGTTTGCTGGGAGAATTAAAGGAGATAAGGCTCATTTAATTAACTGAGTTCCATCCTGTAACTACAAGGTAGGGGCTCCAAGTGTATTCTGGTTGAAGGTGTTGAGGATAATAGTGGTGATGACGATACAGAAATAACTCAGTCTGTTTTTAGAAGACACTCTAAGGTAGTTGGGAGACAGACACACTCTCACCTTGTCTTTGCTGAGAAAGACATAAATAACAGGTGCAGTACTTCAGTTGGCCAAAGACATTCTTGCATGGAATCAGCATGAGGGTTTCAAGAAGTGTAAATACATAAGGCAGACCCCCAAATCTGTAGGACTTGAGATAGAAGGACCAGCTGGAAGGCCAGTGTTGATGAAATAAAATCGAACTTAACTATAATAACAAGTCCTTTTGAGAGTTTTAGATATTTTCAAGTTGTCTTTCCTGCGTGTTCAGCCATGAAAAATGGTGATTTGAATTTTACATTTTTTACACATTTATTTTTAGATGCTCTAGTGATATTATTAAAAACCCAACCCTTCAATATTAATGCTGGTCCTATTTGGAAAACATGTGTACCTTTCTTTCCAGTAAGCTTTCCAACTCATCTCAGAGTGAGCGGGACTGTGAAATCTAGAATTTTTCAGATATTAAAGGTATAAAAGAATGGGCTTTAGGAAATCATTTGAAAGTAAACTTTGTTGAAAAAGCCCAGGTAGCAATTATGCCCACAGGTGCCAAGAAGTTAGGAAAACTGTGTGGGGCTGGGGAGGGGGTAAGGCTTGAAATTAGAGCATGGTAAATCCACTGACAGAATAGTCTTGGAATATAGTTCTGATCATTTTCTAAGGCATGAGCGATGGTAGATGACATTTGTACTAGTTAATTTTTGTCAGTATTACCAACCTACTTGGGAGAACAAACTTCAGAAGAAGGTAGTTATTCTGGCTCACGGTTACAGAAAGTTCAGTCATGGCAGAGAAGGCGAGGTGGAACAGAGAGGATCACAACATGGTGGGCCAGGAAATAGGGATACAGACAGGAAATGGCTGGGGATAAATATTTTTCAAGAGTCCTCATCTAGTGACTGACTTCTTCCTTCTGCTTGACTCTATCCCCCAAAGTTTCCAGAACCTCCTCCAAACCATCTGGGATGAAGTGTTCAAAACATGAGCCTTTGTGGGGACATTTTGTGTTTAAACCATCTCACTGAATATTTTCCAAGATATAGCAAAGGAACTTTCTGGTCCCTAGTGGTGGTGCTATGAGTCCATGATCACATTGAATGAAGAGTTCTATGCTATAAAATGTTGATCATGTCCCATTATTGCATGTGATGTCAGCTTTATTGAAGCAGTATCAAAATGCTACCTTGTCATCAGTAGGAGTAAAAGTCTTAGGCTTTGGATATAGAAAGGTCAATGAGTTGTAACAGCACTAATTTTGTTGAATCATTTAATCCCAGCACACCAGAAGCAAGTACAGGAGCTCTCCTGTCTAAGGTAGCACCCGCCACTCCTAAAAGTCTGTCCTATCACCTGTCCCAGCCCCTTGATTTTGTTCAGCTATAGCCTTTGCTTACTGGAAGAGTGTAGTTGCTTGCTTTCCTCTTCTCTCTCTCTCTCTCTCTCTCTCTCTCTCTCTCCCTCTCTCTCTCTCTCTCTCTCTCTCTTTCTCTCTCTGTGTTTGTGTATTAGCTTTGGTATTGTTAAAATCTAGGAGATTCTCTGATGCATGTAAATCCTCAAAATCTGAACAATAAAAAATGAATAATTGATGGAGTTATTTCTATATATTCCTGGTTCCTAACATTCATCTGGTATTCTGCCATACCACTATTAATAATGACCTCTAACCTATTTTATTTTTTGTTTTCTATTCTTTTTTTTTTTCCAAGACAAGTTTTTTCTCTGTAGCCTTGACTGTCCTGGAACTCACTCTGTAGATCAGGATGTCCTCGAACTCAGAGATCTGCTTGCCTCTGCCTCTCAACTATTGGATTAAACGTATGTGCTACCACTGCCCAGTCTCTAACCTAATTTTTCAATTAGCAATAACTTAAAGTGGAACAATATTCAGCAAAGTACAACTGGGTGTGGTAGTACACGTCTGTAATGCCAATACCTAGGAGGCACAGACAGGAGACATGAAGAAGCTTAAAGCCAGTCTGGGATACGTTGTGAACTCCAGTTGATCCTCAGAAAGAAATATAGTGAGACCCTTTTTCTAAAAATCAAAATTTAAAAAATTAAAACAAAAAAGAGTAACAGTTCCCCGATCATAGAACTGAATGTGAACAACGTGAACAACTTCTCAGAAGCCAGAAGACTTCTCGGCTCATTCTTCCAGACAGAGTCTGAAGTGTCCCCTGAGCAGGAATCATACTGAACAACAGATTTCAGGGGCTGGTGAGATGGCTCAGCAGGCAACAACATTTTTTTTGCATAAGTCTGAGGTCCTGAATTCAACCCCAGAATGGACATCACGTCAGATGCAGTGGTGCCCATCTGTAATACTGGCAATCCTGTGGCGTGATGGAGGATGGAAATAGGAAAATTATCTGGAATTTCATAGGCCAGATAACCAGTAGTATTGCAGTGTAGTGGCAAGAAACAAGAGAGACTCTGCCTCAGCAAAGTGGAAGGTGAACATTGTCTGTTCTCTAATCTCCACATGAGCACCCTGGTACTTGTGTATCCCTTCTCCAGTAATAGCAAGTAAATGCTCTCCCATGTCATTGTTACCTGCTTTTATGTTTATCCACAAGCTCATTGAGCACATAGCTTTTAATTGTTTCTTTTTCCACTTAATAGTCTCATGAGGCTTTAATTTATTTTTTGTATTGTATATAGGTTGAACATGCAGTTATAAATTTATTTCTCCACTGATATCCCTTTGGTCATTTGCCAGTTGGGAGCTGTTGAGGAGCAGGCTTCTATCAACAGTCCTGAACGTGACTCTGGGTGCAGGCATGCACACTTAGCTGCAGAGCATGTATCTGGGAATGGAGCTGCCGGGTCATAGGGTTTACAGATGTTCAGCTTAATGAATACTGACAAAAATGTTTGCAAAGTTGTTGTACCAATTGAAAATTCCAGAAATTATAGAGTAGGAGAGAGTCTTGGTTTCTTTCCATCCTTGCAAATGCTCATTTTCTGTCTTTCTCATTCCACCGTGGTGGCGGCTTTTAACAGCTCTCAGAATCTCACATCCCTTTTACTCCTGTCTGCTCCTCCCAGCCTGCAGAGTGGGTGTATGAGGTCAATATCTGGTTCCAATTCTTTAAAAATAAGAATAAACAAGGCTGCTAACAAGTCCATAAGGGTTACATGGGAAGGCATCCTGCGTAGGGTAACATGGCTAGGTAGCCAGTGCAAACTAAAACCATGACTCTCCAAAGATCAATGCCTACACATTTAAAAACTGGAACTTTTCAGGGAGATTTCTGAGTTTCTTTACATATAAAGTATCTTCTGGTTGCTGCTATTTTCTCTATCCATCTTGTTGCCACCATCTCTCCAAACATACCTCTATACTTGGCCAGAAGAACCTTCCCAAATCCATTCCTTTCTGCTCACATCTCCATGACTTTGCACGTTTGCATGTCCTTCTCTGGACTCTTAGCTTTGCTCTCTCTTTGGCCTGATTCTATGTTCTGACCTTACTCAGAGAAGCTGGGGCAGCATCTTCTTCCCAGCCTCCCATGGCAGGGCTAAGGATCGAACCCAGGGCCTCATACATAATAAACAAGCACTACACCTATCACAGGGCTACAGATGATTTTTTTTTTTTTTTTTTGAGTTAGAGTCTTTGCCCAGGCTAGCTTTCAATGTCCAGTTTTCTTGCCTCAGCTTCCCTAGTAGCTGGGGTTATAGTCCTGAACCATCAAGGCTCAGCCAGGGCTTTGTAATTTGACCCCACTATGTTTCCTTGGGGCTTTGATCTTGATCTTATTTTCTACTTATCACCCATTTACTTGCTTGACATTGAAGTTAGAACCTGAGCACTGGTATTTAAATACTCAACACCAAGTTTACATTTAGATTATATTCAAGGACCTAGCATGTGTCTGGGATAAAGTAGACACCTCTACGTCCCTTTACTAAATAAAAGAATAAATGTGGTCCTGGGCCTTAGGTACATGAAAATTATTCCGGCAAATGCAACTCATCCTCATCATGCCAGATGGCATCAAATACGTAAGGGGGGGAGCAAAATGCAAGATGTTGCCTCATGGAAACATGACTGACAGGATGCTGGGTGAGACTGAACTAAGATGAGAGTGGAGGAAACTAATGCTGTCTAAACTGGGAGAACTGTGTGTCAGTAATAACAGCCTTGTTCCAGGGCTTCTTATACTCCCCTCATATACTGTATAATTTGACCGCCATAATAATGCCTGAGGAAATATTTTCCATCTTACAGATGGTGAATTTGAGCAGAAAGAGGTTAGGTACATTTGTTCTGGGATGCAAAGCTGTAGAAAGAAGATCTGAAGCCCTGGTTGAAGAGATGGCTGAGCAGTTAAGAGCACTTACTGCTCTTGTGTTGGTCCTACTGTCTGTACCCAGGATCCATGTCAGGTAACTCAGTTGCCTGTCACTACAGCTCCAGGGGCATCTGATGCCTCTTTGAGCACCTGCCCTCTTGTACGTACTCACATGCAGACATACAAATAAATAAAATAATAATTTTGTTTTAAAAGAGCATTTGAATCCTAAAAGTCTGGTCTGCCTCAGTCATCTTGAATGGAGTTGCATTTCTTTAGAAATCTAGTAACATAAGCAGAGCCAATATTGACCCCATTTCCTAGGTGAGAAGGTCGGCATCCACGGGTTTATGTACCTTATCCCATGATCATAAAGTTGTTTAATGAGGAGGGATGTGTGCCAGCATTCTTTCCATTCTGAAATATAGGTGGGTATTGAGGGGAACCCAGAGGCCAATCCGCAAATAAACCCCACATCTCTGCCTCTGTTGGCTGCAGAAGCAGCCAGCCCAGCTCAACCCTAGCAGAAGCAGAAAGACCAGAGGTCTGGCTGGCTGTGGGCTCCTCAGCTCTCAACCCATCACCTCCCCCACAGGGATCCTAAGCATTTCCCAGGACCTGACCACTTCAGGCCTCCTGCCAAGCACAGCAAAGGTTTAGTCTGCAAGAAGCCTCTTGGGGATACTTCTCCAGGGAAGCCATTTCAAAAGGACTCTAAACCATTTTGCTGCAAGCTCCCTGAGAGAGATGAAGGTCATACTGTGGTCCCCATCTGTCTGGGCGCCTATTTAGAACCTCTGTGTCACACTCTCACTCCCAGACACACACACACAAGGAGAAATTATGGAGTACAGCTATTCTCATTGGAAGAAAAACATGTTTTGGACTTGAGGAATTTGTCATTGTCTGAAACTGATTTAAGGAGCAGTGAAGATGCCTCTTACAATGGCAGCTGGAATCCAGCACAGACCCATGCTCAGCTTCACTGCATTGTTCATAGCAAGGGTGATTTTCTTTGCTGAGTGACGGGCTTGGACACTCCCTTCTCACGTTTATTTCATGCTTCAACTTCAGAGTTAGCATGTATGTTCTCCGTCCTTTAAATAAAACCCACCAAATTGCAATGCTTTGCTTCCTGATTTTCTAAGTTGTTAAGAAGGTATATATCAAACTATCCCACCTACCATACTGATCCATACACTATTTTGTCCAGCATAAGATTCTACATCCTGAAATGCAGCTATTTGAAAAATAAAGAACTACTTAATTGGTTCAAGTATCTATGTAGGTTTCTAATTTCTGGTTGCTTCAAGATGACAGGAAACCAGCAACACTATGGTAATCTAACACTTCACTTATTTGTTTTAATATTGATAATCCCTTTCAGATACACTTTGGTATGTGGCATGAGAAAAGAGAGACGGTTTAATTGCTCAGTCACCTTAGAAATACTTAGGGAATAACTCTTCACCCCCAGAGCTGAGTGCTTTAGCTATCACAGGCTAACCCGTCGTCATCCTGTATGTGTGGAGCGGTTCCTCCTCCTCCTCTCCTCTTCCTTTCCTCCTCCTCCTCCTGCTCCTTCTCTTCTTCCTCTTCCTCCTTTTTCTTTCTTCCACATCACAGCTTATTTTTAACTTGTTAGTCTTCCTTCTTGCATTTTCTTTCCTGCTATGGTATTTTTACACACAAACATCAGAACTTTTCCAAGACAAAATCCCTCTTTTGCTATTATTGATAATATTCCAAACAGCTCATAATGGCAACTTTTCCTTCACTATGAAAGTGTGCATTTCTTTCTCTTCTGATCTAAGCATCTCACCCTTCGTACGACTCACACAACTGTGATGATGGACTTGCTTATTTTGCTACTGACTTTTTTCTTAGCAAGGATACCTTTATATTGAGGTGTCTATCTAGGTAAAACTGACTTGTTTTACATGTTAAAAAAAAAAAACTCAAGGATTCAAATTAATGGCTAAAACAAGCAATCAAATATGGAACTTAAAACTGTAAAACATTGCTAACTTCTTTAGTGATCAAATTTTTAAAAATAAAATTATTTTTCAATCTAAAAGCTATATATTTGAATGTGACATGGCTTCATTCTTGAGGATGAAGTGAAATGGGCATTTAAATGTACGCTTTTGTGGAACTGAACATTGGTTTAAAGATTATAAGGAATAACTTAGAACATATAATAGGAGTATTAAATATGTTTTAAAACATACAATACATAAAGGATGATGAGTCTCACTAGATATATGTGAGCTATAAGAAACAAAATTAAAAGTAATTAAATGATAAAAGGGTCTACAAATATTTCATAGTGGAATACTGTGTACTCAGCAAGATGATGTAGAAGGGACTATCTAATGACATATTTGCTGATTTCAAGATAACAAAGCAACATAGTCCTACTGTGTGTAAAATGTTATGTCAAGTTTTTTCTTTTCTTTTCTTTTTTTTTTTATGATGCAATGATACCCCTTCTTAAAATTAAATGTCCAAAAAGGATATTTCTTGAAATCTCAGAAGAATAATTTTTTTCTAGTTGTTGAGCTTACTGTTAATCTTTTTATTTATTCATTTATTTTCTGATATTTTGCTGTGCAGGGTTGCCTGGATCTCAGCAGTACTGTCAGCCTCTCTTCCCTCAAATATCACCCTTTAGCCAGTTTACACAGTGAAAAACATTGCCAGTAGAGGGCACTGAAGATAGCAGACTGCCGTGGACTCTATCCTGGTTCCAGTATGGATTCTCCTTTGACAAGAGGTGGTCCTTGAGGCATTCAGTGGCACTCTAGGACCATTGCCCATGGGTAAGTTTCCACAGCATCCCTTAAGTACACAGCTCAGGGATTTTTCTCTATTGTTCATGAGCCCAAGTACCACTCATGATCAGAAGTGGGTCTTGGCTCTGGGATAGGGAGAGTATCCTCCATATGCCTCTTCCCTAGGATCTGCTCCTAAACTTGCAGGGAGTGGCAACTTCCTACTCTACTAATTGGTGATTTGGGGAATCAGTTCTACCAATCCCATGTTAGATATAGCAATTCATTACACCAAACTGTTGAAATTGACACATGGTTTTTATCTCTTGTTTGGATATGATCTATGTTATGCTCTATTTTGCCACATTTTCTAGGATTCTACCATAAAAGTAAATTTGTGTTTATTTTCCATTTATTATGTTCATCTATACCTATCTATATATGGGTATCACTCCAACAAAGGAAAGTAAGAATGATTTGATTTTCTTATTGTAATGAATATAAAGAAAATATGATCAATATCTTGAAACATTTGCCTTTGTATAAAATATAATTATGTACCAATATCTAGGAATCCTTGTATGTGTACTCTCTAACATAGATATCTTTTAAATATTTATTTTTATTATTTTTAATTGTGTGTGTGGTACAAAATCTTTTTCCAAAACCACATAATTATCAAACAAATCACCTTTTTAGATTACTGAGTTGGAGCTTAGGGAGTCTAAGGGTCACTACCCAAGGTGGGAAGAGTTCACAGAAAAGGCAAGATGGTAACTGTCTTAGTCAGGGTTTCTATTCCTGCACAAACATCATGACCAAGAAACAAGTTGGGGAGGAAAGGGTTTATTCAGCTTACACTTCCACACTGCTGTTCATCGCCAGAGGAAGTCAGGACTGGAACTCAAGCAGGTCAGGAAGCAGGAGCTGATGCAGAGGCCATGGAGGAATGTTCCTTACTGGCTTGCTTCTCCTGGCTTGCTCAGCTGGCTTTCTTATAGAGCCCAAGACTACCAGCCCACAGATGGCACCACCCACAAGGGGCCCTCTCCCCTTGATCACTAATTGAGAAAATGCCTTACAGCTGGATCACATGGAGGCATTTTCTTAACTGAAGTTCCTTTCTCTGTGATAACTCCAGCTTGTGTCAAGTTGACACAAAACCAGCCAGTACAGTAACTCTTCTTCTTTCTTGGAACACCATTCTTGTGAAGCACTACTTTGTCAGCTTACCATGGTTTGCTTTGACACTTCCTGCACTGATGTTTTGGGCATCCATTCCTACCTTACAGTGTGAATTAACTGTCCTTTCTTCTCTTCCCTTCCCTGCAAGGCTGTCACATCCCAATATGTAAGCAAGGGTCTCTGTAACCAACCTTTGGCATTCCCTCCATTTCATCAAATGCCACTCAGGGGGTAGGATCTAAAGCAAGTGGCCTCTTTGGAGTATTCAGAGTCACCTTATGGTCATTAGATGTGGATGTGATACCTTTCTATGTTTATGCCCTAACCTTTCTTATGTTAGCACTAACTACTCTTAGGTTTGACTCAGTTTCTCTTTAATTGTGGAATCTTAGGCTAGTCATTTCTTAAGAAGCCTCGACTTCTGAATTTGTGGGTGACAGATTTGATGCCCATGGTCTATAAGTTCTTTTATAAAAACTGCTTTGTACTTTTCTAGTAAATTCCTCATATAAGGGCATACAAAAGAGGGTAATTGGGGACTCCCTTTTGTAGGTCAGAAGGGTGACATGATGTACTGAGAATTTAAAGACAACAATATGGTTGATTATAAGCTCTTGTTTTCCCATTCTAAATGCTATTGGTGATATAAACGTACCCAAACTGGGGCTGGGGCAGGCTGCTTCCCTGCTCTCTGGCAGGCTATTGTGCCAGACATTGCTATGTTATGTCTTATAAGGAGATAGGCTGGAGGTATGAAGATGCATGTTGGAACCCATGTTGCACCAATATAATTAAGGGTTGGCCTTGCATTCCTAATATCTTACAGGTGTCTGTAAGGTATTTTCTAAAAGATGGACCAAGAAGGGTGGGGTCGCTACCTCTTCCCAAGAACCATGTTCAAATGATGACTCCAGATCAGATGACCAGACTATCCTGTTGGTAGAACCAGGAAATGCTCTCCTCAAAGCCAAGGGTTTTCAGTCTGGTGAGACCCACTATCATTAATAGGTATGATCAGCAAGTTTCCATTAGCCAGGTATAGATTCTATGTGTGTGTGCAAGCTTGTGTGCGTTCATGTGTATGTGTGTGTGTATGTGTATGTGTGTGTTTGTGTGTTTGTGTGTAGTTTTTATGAGGTAGGGTCCCACTGACCTCATTAAACTCATTGTGAAACCAGGCTGGCCTTCTACTTACGGATCTTCCACTGCCATATCCTCTCTGGTGCTGAGATTCCAGGCATGAGCTATCAGGACTGCTGGATTTTTATTTATTGTTTTTTCAATTGTGTTTGGGGGGGTCATGACTATGTGTGGATGTGCTGGTGGAGGTCAGCCTTTCTTCTATCTTTCTACATTATTTTTCTGAGATAATGTCTCTCACTGAATCTGGAGCTCACTGATTGGGCAAGACTAGCTAGCCAGCAAGCTCCAAGGATTCTCTTTTCCACACAAGTCATCCTTTTACATGGATGCCAGGGATCTAAGTTCTGGTTCTTATGTGTATGTGACAAAGACTTTACAAACAGAGCCATCTCCCAGTCTCTGTATTCTTAACTCAATGTAGGGTCTCTCCAAATAGAATTCCTTGAGAGCTGACCATACCAATTAATGACAGTGGGTCTCACCAGACTGAAAACCCTTGGCTTTGAGGAGCGCATTTCCTGGTTCTACCAACAAAATAGTCTGGTCGTCTGATTTGGAGTCATCATTTGAACATTGTTCTTGGGAAGAGCTACCGTCCCCACTCTTCTTGGTCCATATTTTAGAAAATATCTTACAGTCATTCAGCTTTGGAGACAAGAGAATTGGTCTGCGTGTGTACCTCATATCATTCTGGAAAAAATCTCTGCTCAATGGAATCAATATCACTTTGATCTGTGAATTGTTGGAAAGAGTGAGGGGAAAGATAATTTTCAGTTTCTGGCCCACAATAACAAACAATAGCTTCCTGTATCCAATGCCCTAGTTAAAACTCACAGCCAGCTCCCTCTAAATTGCAAGGCAAACCACTAGTGAAGGATCTTGCCCTAGGGTTCAGGGAGTTAGGAAGGGCTGCAGGTTTAGCTGTTCTCTGCCCCCATCCCTCAGCCCACAAGCTGAGGTTGCTGGGCAAGCAAACTGGCTGCTCAGCTCAGGAGGCCAACTACAGTTTTAGTTGCAGTTTGGAATTTCCTGGTTTTCGGGGAGGGGGTCTGGAGTCCGAACTTCCCTTGTGCTGCCAGACCCAGGCTGTAGACACAGTCATTTCCATCGGACCGCCCAGGGTGCGGCAGGAGAACCTCCTCCCAAGCTGGGCCCTCCAGCTCTCTGTGCTGGCCAGAGATGCCTGGGCAAGCTCCAGCAGCTCCTGCCTGTGCTGAGCATGTGGTGTAGACAATCACAAGCTCAGTTGGACTGGGTGGAGTTCTGTCTGCCGGGGGAACGCAGGCAGGCAAGCAGGCAGGCTTTCACACCTCCCCTAATAAATGGTTACTTATCCTGCCCCTGGGTTCTGAAATTCATTCAAAGACACTGTGGCTCTCTTCTCCTTTGACTGGTACCAGAATGGTCCTGCTGAATGACTTAGGGTTCCCAGTTGCATGAAATAGAATCTGTGCCTGGCTAATGGAAACTTGTTTTTTTTCTTCTCCCTTTTCTGTTCCATCCTTTTTGTAAGTGTACAGTGTGTAACTTACAGAAGCAAAGATAAGTTGAACCGTCAGGCTTTGAGAACAGGAGACATGGCAATTGGACCAGACGTGGCAGCTCAAATACATGCAAAATCTCAAGGAACTTCTCCAGACACTTCCATGACTTATGATGTTATTTACTTAACTTAAGCTTTAAATTTCCTCCCACAAGGTAATCCAACTGGTTAGAGTAAAGATGGGTCCCCAACTGACAAGCCACTTTAAAAAGCAAAACAAAAAACAAAAATCTTCCTGATATTGACGTGATTAGTTGTTCTGATGATCAAACTCTTAGAACACACTTGTAGTAAACAAGCTCACAAAGCACAGATAGACTAGGCAGCAAACAGCAAGCCAGTTTCTAGAATTTCCTCTAACTTAGTTGAAAACAAAAACAACAAAAAAAACCAAAGTTCTAGTTACCATCAGGAATCTTCTCTGGCATTCTTTGTTCTGATGTCGATGTGCAACCAAGCTAGGCCTTGAAAAGTTAGTCAATGAATGGAGACATGTGGTTTTTATAGGCAATACCATGAATTAGGGGAGATAATGCGGAGCCTCTTGTTCCTTGGCTCTAGTTTATCTGAGAACTGTTCCTCTTACCTATCATTGATGATCATCTACCAGATCCATGTCACAGGCTACTTACTGGGAATCCGGTTGTCTAGCACTAAGGATCAGCAAGGCATCCTCATGGGACTCAGAATTTACTACTTCCAACCCTGAGAACATATGTCTGCACCTCCTTATAACTAGAGAGTGTCTTCAGCACAGTTATTATTTCCTCCAGCTAACTTCGCACATAAGGACATTTCTGTGCATATGGGAAGTCTTCGTAGAAAATATTTTCCTGATAGGGACTGAAGAAAAGATTATCATTGTTTCAATACTTCACTGAGTTGTAAATCACAGCTCAGTTCTGTCTCCCATCCAAACAAAACCAGAAAAACAAAGCAGAAAGATTCCTTCCTGGACTATGATTCTTGAACCCTGGTCAAATGCAGCAATCAAGGATGTGTGTTCTTCAGGAAGCATAAAAGATGCTGTTCTTGGCTAGTGTGAGTGTGTTGAAATGCTGCTTGGTTGGGTGAGCACAGCCTGCTGTGTTTTTGCTTATTCAGCCTGAGATCGCTTCAAGAATTGCAAGACTATTAAAGACACATTGATAATATGTAAAAGAGACATTTGTGCAGGTTGCTGAGTTAGACAGGAAACATAAGGCCTTTGGCTGTGTCTAGTTCTGCCTGATACAAGGAGAGTAGCTTTTTCTAAACATAGACAGATTGTGTGACATGTCATGTTGAATTAAATAAAAAGCCCCCCCTTTACCCTATAAATCAGAGTTCAGACCTCCAGCAATCTAAAACATATGGAAAAGCCCACAGGTGAACCATTTACTTAGACTTAGATGGACACAAAAAGCAGAATCCACAAAATCAGTAATGGGTGAGCTGGCATACCTATGCAGAGGAACGAAATACACAGAAGATGGAGTGCTCTCTTTGACAAACTTAAGGGAGAGATATCTGTGGTATAGGACCTCTCCTACACCTCCCCAGGGCATGATCAGGAGATTGACTTGAGGAAGATGATGGGGGTTGTTTGAAGAACTCAGCATTTGCTGCTCTTAGCCTTGCTTGGTTAGTCTTCCTTTGTTCTCGTCTGTGCTCTGGGCCCAAGCAACAGACCATAGTCATAAACTCAGCAGTTCTAGGGGTTGTGCTGGGATACAGAAGGACTGGGGATAAGCTAACTTTTGTTCCTATCTTGGAAGAACTCCCCGTGTTTCAGAAGGTTTTACATGGAGGGGAGAGAGGCCAGCCCCCATTAGTCACCAGAAGATGTGTACAGGCAAATGTGATCCAAAACTCCCAAGAGAAAAATATATTATCCAAACTCCACACATGTGAACCTCAGGGCCTTGGCTAACTGTGTTGGAGGAAGCATTCCAAGATGCCTAAGCTGGGATTGCTTGATGTACAGATAACCAGCAAGAGATGCTCATATCCAAAAGGGTATTCCTCTCAAGGAGGAATGTTACTTTGCACTTAAATATTGGAACCCAGAGAAGGGTACCCAGAGGTGTCTTGCTTGGGCAAATACATTCAAATTGGGAGTCTTACATTTTCTGTCCGCAGCCTGAGAGCCTGTCACACACATAGAATTACTATTATGAAGTTAATTTTCTCTGCTCCTTCTTATTTTACCACCTTATGCAGCATCAGGGCCAGAAGGGACAAGATGAGGCCCATGGAGTTGTCAGGGGATGGGCGGGTCGCCGGCATTGAGGAGTGCCCACCCGGCACTTTATTTCCATTTTATTTCAAAGCCATTTCTGTGGGTTAATGAAGACGTAAGCTTCTAGCCCCAGCCACACTATGTAAAAGAACTACTTATTGCCTGTTCCATCTCACTGACTTTTATGGTGATACTTAAACCAAAATGGTGAACTATTACACTTCATAGCCTGCAAATAAAAGCAGGATGTTAAAAAGTAGGGGCCGTAACCCCTGATCGTGTGGAAATGGCTTGTAATCTTAAGATGACTTTGTTCAGCTCCCCAGGGCCAGGGCCTAGGGCACTGTGTCAGACACGGGCCATGAATCCCTGGAGTCTCTCTGCCCAGCCCCTGTGCTGGGGTGAAGCAAGCATCCCTTCGGAGTCTCATGATGAAGAATATATAACAGTTAAATTAAAAATGGCTAGGGAACAGGTAGAAAACAGAAAAGCAAAAAATGCAAGACAGGACACTTGTTTACAGGGCAGTGGGTGGGAAGGCCACCTTGTAAGAGCCCTGTTTCTTTTACATGCCTCTGTGGCCCTCAGCATGTCCTCATCTCCCCTGGTAGAGACCGAGGGTGACTTGGAGCCCAGTATGAGCAATAGTAATACTAACCCAGGCTGCCTTAAAGGACTCTATTTTCTGGTCACTTAAACTTAGGTTTAGTTTAATTACTGTTTTTCTTTTTTACGTGTGTGTGTGTGTATGAGTGTGTGTGTTTGTGTGTGTGTGTGCACGTGCTAGGGTTTAATCCTGGGTATCTTCCTGATCTATTTTTCACCATATTCCATGTTTCAAGGTTTCTCAATCAAACCCTGAGTTCACTGATAAGGTTAGTCTCCATATGCTCCATATGCTTGCTTGCATAGGATTTGCCTTCTGAGTGCTAGAATGACAGGTGGGCCGTTACACTCACGCAACATTTATTTGGGCCCTGGGGATCTGTACTCTGCTAGCTTTGCTTTAAACACTGAGCTAGCCTTAACCCCCACCTACTTGTTTAAATAAGAAGCTTGGGGACACACAGAGCCATCAAATAGTGCTTTAGCTTGTGTTCTGTGTAACATAAGCACAGAAGGAAGAATTCAGACACAGCGAGGTGTTCAGGACTTGACTCCAACACTTGTGATGAGAAGGTGAAGTATGAGCCAGAAAGGAAGGGGGTAAGTAGTAACGGAGGCAAGGTTGGGGCAAGGGACTTCTCCAGGAGCCTCAGAGGCTGGGGAGAAGCTCCCCTGATGGGAGGCTGGGTTTGATGACTGAGCTTCAGAGAGCCTAGTAGCCACAGCCTAGGGACAGGAAAAGGGAAGAGAGTATATAAAATAATACATTAACAAAACAAAACAATATTGGGTTCTCGATGTTAAAGAAACGAAGCCCAAATCTCACTCCCCAATGAGAACTCCAGGAGCCAGTCTCTCATATGGAAACACATTTTGTCCTGTCTTCGTTTTCTCTCTTTTTGTATGAGAGCATCATCATGTGGCTAAAAACAATATAAATGAGTTCATTATAGAAATTCTCATATCAACATCGTCTAAATACAAAGTTATTTAGCTTGTATACAATTATTCTAAACAGAGTGTTGTGATAGCATCTAAACTGCTTGCATTAAGCTATAAGGTGTGTGTGTGTATGTGCTGTGTTTATAATCTGGGTGGATGTATGAAGAGATTTGACCCTTCTCGTTCTCCGGGATAGCTTCATATATTATCCTTCGAAAGAATATACCCTAATTTATTTTGTGGTCTATTTTAATAAACTAGGCCAACTCATTAAAAAATTACAAATAATTAAAACCCGCAATTTATGGAAACTACAATAACATTTAACTTGATGAGCTTGTCTTTACAGATGTTTGCACAGTTAGCTGCTCAGAACTGGATGAAATGACCTGGGGAAATGAGGCTGGGCTACAAAGCTGGGGGGCTCGTCTTTTGCATTTTGATCTATGAGTCCCATCCCAAAGAACTTTTGCCCAGAGTCACCCCAACCTAGATTTTATGATCTTTTGAGGTTCTGTTGTTTGCTCTCCTTAAAGTGGATCTCACTTAGGGGCTCTAGTACAGTTGCAGTTCTATCCTGTCATCCAGTCTATGGGTATCAGAAAGCTGTGTGACCTAGGAAAAGTCATACAATCCTGAGCTCTTCTCTGTGGAGTTCAACCACACAACTTTCCTACTTCCCCAAAGGTTTATAGAGAGACTCCCAAAAGGCTATTTGTGAAGGGAGCTCAGCCTGGTAGAAATACTCAATGAAAATTGCCTGCCAGTATTAAACACAAAACCAACCAACAACCAACAACCAACAACCAAACACGTCCCTGTTTCAGGTCCCATGTGCAAAGAAAACAGAAAACAGGGATCAGTTTCATTATTACATAAAAAGACTTCAGCTTCATACAGTACCCAGCCACACTTGTTTTATATCCTCTGAGCCCAGACTTAGGAACAGCAGGACCTTCGGACACATGGTCTTGGTGCAGTGACGCATATGATGTCACAGCTGTCATCTGTTCCTTCCCTATGGACAAGGTTCCTTGCTTTGACAGCCAAAGTCTAATTTTCTTCCTTTAGCTCAGTGGTTCTCAACCTTCCTAATGCTTCTATCCTTAATACAGTTCCTCATGTTGTAGTGACCCCAACCATAAAATGATTTTGCTGCTACATTATAATTGTAATTTGCTACTGTTAGGATCGTAATATACATATCTAATATGCAAGGTATCAGATATTCGACCCCAAAGGAGTTATAACCCAAATGGGTTGAGAACCTCTGCTGTAGCAGAGAAAGCATTCTGAGACAATGAAACTTAAAAAAAAAAAAAAAAAATGCCTCTGAGTTAACTTTGTGTTGGCGATGGATGGGCGTCAGGTCTGCCCCTATGAATGGTTTGCATGTCCAGTGAGACTCAGTTGGAGAAAACTCTTTCTTTTCCTTTGCAAGTGGTTATCAATTGGTGATAGCTTCTGGTTAGAGACAGAAGCTTGTGTCCGCTTCCCCTCTCAGCTCTGGGATTCCATCTGGCTCAGACCCATACAGACATCAGCTCAATTTCTTTGTGTTCAATGAGGCTCATAGGTACTGTCTTCAGGATAGGGCCTTACCATCAGTTTGTAGAGAGCAAACAATAGCTGTGGCAATAGCCTGGGTTGTTTGGCTGCATCCAGAAATATATCCTATTCTGGAACTGGAGGGTTCATTTAGTAACAAGAGATGCCTAGTTGGGGTGTTATCCCCTCCATTATTTGGTGATTCCATTTAGATTTCTTCCATGTACATGTATTCATTTGAAGCAACATCTACTATATTGGCTTTCTATTTGGCCCCCTCAAATGGCTCTTAGTTTTAGCTGTCCCTCCCTGTAGTCCCTGCTTACTCCCTCTTCCCACCCTTCCTTGTTCAATCCTCCCATTGTATCCCCCAAACTCCTGTCTATCCACAACTATTTATTCTATATCCCCTTCCCAAGGAGGGAGGATCCCTCCCTCCCCCCTAATCCCTTACTTTATACCCAACCTCTATGGTTATACGGATTATAGTCTGCTTATAGAAGATTTAACAACTAATCAATCACAAATATGGTATGGTAAAAACATGCCATATTTGTCCTTTTGGGTTTGGGTTACCTCACCCAGGATGGTTTTATCTAGATCTATCCATTTGTCTGCAAATTTTGTTTTTTAAAACAGTGTAGTAATATTCCATCTTATAAATATACTACATTTTCTTTATTTGTTCTTCCAGTGATGGACATGTTGGCTGTTACCAACATTTCTGGCTATTATGAAAAACCAGCAATGTATACGGTTGAGCAAGTGTCTCTCTTGTGAGATGTAGAGGCCTTTGGGCATATGTCCAAGAATGATATAGCTAGAACTTGAGGTAGATCTAGTTTCAAATTCCTGAGGAACAGCCACACTTATTTCCACAGACGCTGCACAAGTTTGCAGTCCCGTTAACGATGGATGAGTGTTCCTCTTACTCCACATCTTAGGCAACGTAAGTTGCTGCTTGTTTTATTGATCTTGGCCATCCTGACTTGTGTAAGATGAAATCTCAAGGTAGCTTTGATTTGCATTTCCCTGATGACTAAGGATGTTGAACATTTTCATAACCACATCTCAGCTCTTTGTGTTTTCTCTTTTGAGAATTCTCTGCTTAGATCTGCATCCCGTTTTTAAATTGAGTTATTTGTTTACTTGATATCTAGTTTTTTTGAGTTCTTGATATATTCTGGATATTAGACCTCTATTGGATTTGTAGTTGGTACATTTTTTTCCCATTCTGTAGACTGCCATTTTGTCCAAATGATAGTGTCCTTTTCTTGGCAACATTCTTGATCAACAGAACAGGGAACAACTTGTTTATTGTCTTTACATTCTTTATTTATTTAACTTTTAATGGATTCTTTGCAAGTTTCACATCATGCACTGAAATCCTGCTCTTCTCCCCATCCCTTCAGATTTTCCTCTCCACCCTTGCAACCTTCCCACCAAAATAAAATAAAAGAGGTGTCCACGTCCATGTTAAAAGAGGGACAGTCCCTCATTGAACCTTAATGGCTGGTGAATTGTACAATGGTTGACCAGTAAGCCCTAAGGATCCTCCTGTCTCTATGCCCCAGCGCTGAGATTACAGACCCAACCATCATGCCTGGCTTTCTTCCTGGATTCTAGGGTATCAATTGTGCAATAAGCATTTTACCAACTGAGCCATCTTCACAGACCTCATACATTCATTTTAAAAGTGGTTTGGTTTTTTTTTTCATAGCCTGTTTCATTTACTTGCCAGATACTTTGCTCTTTGGTTTTAAAATGCAATCTTAAGCTTGAAGAAAAAGATTGTATTTATTATTATTATTCATTATTGGAAATGTAATTGTTATGATTTAATTATCTGCCAGGTGACGTTTTTACTGCAAGTCCATCTTGTAGTGAGCATTTGTGCATGTATGCATGCATTCATGTGTGTGTGCATATGTGTGTGCGTGTTCATGTGTGCGTATGTCATGTTCAGCAATTCTGAACATCTGCAACTTTATAAAAGAAAATAGAGAACTTCAAAACTTTAAAATTCTTTGCTACATAATATTTTTACCACCATTATCTTGTTCTAAAAGCAACAGTTCTTTTGCATTTAAAGTTCTTCTATAAAATTAAACAAACTGATGACAACTTGTAAGCAGCCTTGCTCACTAGTGATTTCAACTTCCTTGTGCCTTTTTGTTGTAGTCTTGATGGAAAGGTATACACGTTTTATGTGTGGGGCCAACTTTATAATTTTGAATAAAATCCTAGTTTATCAGTACATTGACTTAAAATTATTCTTAAGGTATGGGTTCCACAGTGAACTCATTTATTGCTCCAAGTACTTCATCTCTCTTACATGCTGTTGTTGGTGTATAACAATAGTTTGAGCTGCATGTTGTGGGGTAAATTCCACAAGGAAAGAGATGCTAGAAACATCTGGGCTCTGTGGAAACTCTCACACACCAAATAATACCTCTTAACACCCGACTTTGAATCCTCAGCAAGGTTTCCTCTGCTTCTCCCAACACAATCTGCTGATAAAGGAATACACTGTTGTTTCTTTCCATATTGTTTCTCAGCATGTTTCAGATGTTTCTTTTGTGGTAGGAAGATGGAATATTTCCCCAGTGACATTTTCTTTCAACTTTGTTTAGTAAGCACGAAAACTCAAAGTAGGTCTCTAAACACAACCATAAGTTTAGGCAAGTTGTCAAGCACTTCAAAGAGCGTGTGTGACTTAAAACAACATGCTTGGGAAAAACAAACAAACAAACAAACAAGGTCCTGTATAGATGTATTGGAAACTTTATTTTCAAATGTCTTGAAAATAGTGCTTAATTGCGTGGGAGATTTTTAAACAAAGATTTATTTATTTTTAAATGTGTGTGTGTGTGTGTGTGTGTGTGTGTGTGAGTGTGTGCTGCATGCATGTATTTCTGTGCAACATGTGTGTGCCTTGTGCCCATTAAGATCAGGGTATAAGATCCCCTGGAACTGGACTTACAGATGATTGTGGGCCACCAGTGTGGGTGGTGGGAATTGAACCTGTGTCTTCTGCAAGAGCAGTATTAGCCACAGCCTTGGCAGTTAACTGCTGAGTCATTTCTCCAGCCCCCTTATGTGGATTTTGTTTACAAGCTTGTTGATGACAGATCACAGCATATAGTTTAGGGAAGACCAAAGGAAGGAAGGCACGGTAATAGAGAAGCACACTGAGGTTGAAGTCCGAGTGTGTTAGAGAAACAGTGAGAGCGAGTTTAAAAGAAAGACCCTCAATGAGTCCTAAGGCTGCACTATGAATTACACCCACTGGCAGTATTTACTTTCATATTAAAGAAAAAGCAAAACAAATTTTATTCTCCTTATAAGGAAAAAAACAAATGGATTATGTGTATTAATTCGATTGCTGAGGTCTCTTTAGAGAAACATAGTGGAGTGGGGAGCTGTGAGCTGGAAACCCATCAAAATTGTGTTCTTCTGACTTCTCATTTTCAGTGTTAGCCACAACTTTGGAAATCTCTCTTTCACATATCTCCTCCTTCTGATTTCTTCAAACCACCAGTCCTTAGCACTGATGGCCTTAACTCTCCAGGGGCATCCTTGTCTTTTCTTACTGGCTTGTTATCATCTCTGGGTCTCATTTGTACTATCAGTGTCTGCCAGCCATCCTCAAGTAAAAAGAAAATGCTTTCTTTCTTTGATCTTCAAACAAGAGTCCAGGACACATGGGGGAGGGGGTGATGGCTGGAGGAAATGACACCATTTTAAGTTCTCTCTGCTGACAGAGAACAGAAGAGTCTCTTGAATTGTTTATTTTCCTTTGTCTTATAATAAACAACAGAAGTAGAATCATTGTCGTCATCATCTTTATCCTCCTCATCCTCATCACCATCATCACCATCATCACCAAAACAACACACAGAACAAACTTTAATTCTTTCAAGAAAACATGTGTGTGTGTTTAAAAAGAGGCAATGGAAGGCATCAGTCTTGGGTGTGGGATGTGGACAATGATCTCTCTGCTCCATCAGTTAAGACTACAGGGACTTGAAAGGGTACTGGACAAGTGGCTATAATCCATATTTCTCATGTTATTTCTGTCTGTGCCTCTTTCTCACTTCCATCAAAACACAAGAAGGATGGAGCAAGAGACTCCAAAGCAACCTAAGCTGCTCCTGTGAGGAATCTGTCTGACTCTCGGAAGATCATTTGTCTGTGGTTGGTTGCTTGCCACCGGCTGTGCTTGCCAGTGGGGCTTTCCTCTGTCACATTTCTTTATTTCCTGCATTGTCTGTGTTTGTTTCTAATAAACATAGAAATTTACTGTTTGAAATTATGCATTTCTTCTTGGTTTTAATAAATGAATGAACGAATGCAAAACAGGACTTTTCAAATCAAAGATACTTCCATGCACCATCCATCCTGACCTGTCAAGCTTTTTACCCTGTCTTTGTTTGGCTTGGTGGCTTTGCCAGAATCTAGCTCACTCAGGCTTCTCTGTCCCTATACCTAGAAGGCAGAAGTAACAGCTTCAGTTCAGAACAACATGACCCCCTTCCTGCACACCTTCACCAGCACAGCCCAACCTGAGAAGTCTATTCCAGCATTCCTTATACTTTTTCTACCCAACGTACACTTTCAACTATTAGCTCCATTTAGTGTTTGGCCAAGGTGGGCTTCTGATTTCTTTTCCTCCTTCTCCCTTCCTTCCTCTTTCTCCATTTCCATTCAGGTTAATTTATTTGATTATATGCGATGCATTGCAGCCATGTTAAGACACCAACTGAGTTCCACTCGGAGGCTCGGAGGAAAGATTACCATTAAAACGTGACTTCCATCCACTCAGCTGAAATTACTATTGATTGCCAAAGAAAAATATTTGTGCTGTGAAGCTGGGAGCTATGATGTTGAACCATATTAACATAATGTTAGCATAGCTATGGGTGTTTAGTAGCACGCAATCAGATTTGAAATGAATGTTGATTATAGATGGAGATTAATGTTCACATATTCATAGGAACACAATGAGAAGAGCAATTTCCTTTCTACTACAGATCAATGGTTTCCCCATTCAATTATACAGCTGTAATAATTGCATTATGCTGAAATATTTCTTAATGGCTAATTTCTTTCCTTTTGTGCGTGCATGTGTATGTGTGCGTGCGTATGTGTGCGTGTGATCTTTTGTCAGTGCTAGCTTCTGCAGCCGGAGTACTGCATAAGATGTTTTAATCACTGGTGCCATTTTGCAAGCTTTGACCAAGCCAGTAATTTCCCCCTTTCCTCCTCCTTTACTGTCCTCTCTTATTAGTGCTCAGAATTGCTTCCTGGATGATTGAAACAGGGAGATTTGCCTCAAGTCGTTTCTGTTCTTGTTTAGAGCAAGAAGATAAAACCAGAAACCTACATAGGTTGCTTCATCCATTCTGCATCTTTATTGGAGATCCTTTAAGGAATAAAAAATTGAAGACCTATTGGAATTATGTGTAGAATTATCCTCTCTCATCTTGTTGAACACACACAGAGAGAGAGAGAGAGAGAGAGAGAGAGAGAGAGAGAGAGAGAGAGAGGAGGATATCTTGGAATATGAGAATATGAGGGAATTGGTCTCATCCCTCTTTGTGGATTCTAAAATCTATAGATGCTCAAATCCTTTACATAAAATGGCATATTCTTTGATTATAACATATACATTAATTTTAAATGTATACCATAAACCACATCTTATAATGGCTTATGTAATGTAAATCTTATATAAATCATTGCCATTGTTAAGGGGATAATGACATGAAAATTATGTGTATTTTCAGTTTTCTCCTGAATATTTTGGATCCATGTTCAGTTGATACAGACAGGATATAGCAGGCTAACTGCATGTGGAAAATAATTTTGAGACCATTCACTCACTAAAAAGCAAATAAAAACTCTAGAGTCCTCTTTAATTCTCCAAGCATATCTTTGAATCTTAATGAGACATTGATGCATACATTTTAACCATAAAAAATATGAATTCTAAATGTATTTTTTATCCTAGAACTTAGGAAGTAAAGGCAGAAGGACTGCTGTGAGTTTAAGGAAAACCTTGGGTATATTATGAATTCTAGGACAGCCTGGGCTATAATGAAACCTGTCTCAAGAATACTCTATAAGTTCACACATGAATAAATAAATACAATTTAAAATGATTCTATGAACACTGTGAATGTGACTTAAGCACAGGGTCATCTTCATTTCCGAAAGCATCAATCTCCTTTTACTTCTCCTGGCTACATTTCTGAAGACGTATGACTAATATTCTCTTCAGAGCATCGTTGTCTCATGGTAGAATCACAACAGATCGCCCTATGCTTTGTCCCCATGACTGAGAAGTATGAAGAAAAAGTCTGCTGAGGAGAAGGGAGAGCTTCAGAAAGTGGGGAGTGGTGCTGGTAGGGAACTGGTGCCTAAACTGGGCACTTGGAAGAGGAACTGAGTCACCTTAGCTGAGAAACAGCATGAGAGACAAAGGGGTCATTCCAGTTATAGATGCACCTCATCGCGGGTCATATTATCAACTAACGTTTATAGTTTATTATAAAACATATCCTTGTGCTTTCTTCATTATAAACTATATGCTCATATTGTATTTTGTTTCCTCTCCTCTGCATTGACTGTTTATCTAACTCCAGGGGATGTGTAATTCTCCTGGGGACTGAGGGGACAATACCCATGGCACACAACCCCACACTCTCCTCAACCCTATCTCCTTTACCAGCTAGCCTCTGCTATTGTGTGGTTGGACACTGTGTCTTTTTCTCAGTGTTCAATGCCACTGTCACATATGTTGCTGATATGTCACATATCTTTGCTGTGGGCACAGATCTTTCTTGACCATGTCCTATAGATTCCTACCAACCCTCCCAGATCCATTTTTTCTCAAATGTGAGTGTAAGCATAGAAGTCTCTTCTCGCTGGGCAGTGGTGGTGCACGCCTTTAATACCAGCACTTGGGAGGCAGAGGCAGGCAGATTTCTGAGTTGGAGGCCAGCCTGGTCTACAGAGTGAGTTCCAGGACAGCCAGGGCTATACACACACACACACACACACACAAGAAGAAGTCTCTTCTCCTTACCATGGATTAGTTTAGAAGAAGGTCTGTGGTTGGTTTGCTCCATACAGAGAACAGCTGGTGGATTTCATAAGAGACTGCAAACCTTCCCCACTTGTGAGAAAGATACTTCAGAATAGACAGCCATCTGCCTTCCTTTCTGAATATAAATGTATGTACTGGTCTATGATACTATGATATGGAGGTAGAAAAGCAGAAGAATGAAAAGAACTTGGGTCTTCGATGAAGTGTCTAAGTCTTTCAAAGACTTAAAATTAGGCTCTTTCTGATTATCTGAATTACTCCCATTTCCCTTTGGCTGCAGCTGAAGGTGTCCTTGAAACTTACTTTGTCTGCTAATCACATGGATGCCCCTGACCCACCACTATTTCACCTTCTTTCAGTCTTTTGCTTTCTTCCCGATCCCTTTCCTCTCCTTTTTTCTCCTTCTTTGAGAAAGATGTAGCTCTACATTTACCACCATGCTGTTGCTATCCAGCCCGACTTCTGATGCTCCTGTGAGGTCTTTGTAGCCTCTGTCCTCAATTTACTCCACACCTGATCCTTATTAAGCCTCCAACAAGCATATATTTGTATTTTTTTAGGGTTTCCACTGTAGGAGCTGTCTCCTTGTTAATTAGGTGAGCTTATAATTAGGCAACTAGTCTCCACCAAGAAGGAGCAGCATGTCTTTGAGTAGGCAGTGAAGCTCTTTCAGCCTTAATTTGCCTATCTGGAAAGTAAAAACAACAGTAACTATATCAAGAGATTGACAGCATATTTGTCAATGTAAAACACAAGAGCTGATTTCAGAAGGAGAACTCAATGGATTCTGTCTTCCTAGAGGAACTCAAGAAGAAGGGTTTCTTCTTGCCTTTTGCTTCTTCGTCCTTGTTCCCTTCTCAGCCTTGCCTTCTTTATTGTGTTCAGATGGATTCCAGAGGTTATAACTCATGGCCGTGTTCTCCTCACTGGTGTCAACATGGGATTTATGTATTTGTAAATTGACAGTTTCATTGCTTCCTCTTAACACATCCAACAGCAAAATCTTTCCAATATGGACCTGCCCCTGATGGACAGTTTCAGTAAATAATAGGTCCACGGCACAATAGTCTTATAATCACATAGATGTATGTATGCACTGACATGCATTGACTATATTCTTTGTGTATATATGTGTATGCATGTATATATACATATATGCATATGATATAAAATAGATTAAAAATGATTATAAATTACTCTCACTATAAACACATAATTTGTATGGCATGCAATTTTCAGTCTTCTGAAGATCAATTATTTCTTCAATCAATTGTGCAGCTGTAATAATTGCATTATGAGTGTGAAAAAGAGAGATTTTAGAATCCCTGGCTAAGAAGAATTATTTGGATTTTCTTCTTCAGGAAACATTCATCAAAGTGGTCTGAAAATGCACATTATCTCTCTGTGTGTAGAGGGGGCTACAGGAGTAAGAAGATGAGGGAGGAATGAAAGGGTAAATACTGGAGATCAGCAAAACATACGTGATGATAAGTGCCTCATTAGAAACCTAAAATTCAAAAAAAGAAAGCACCGAGATTTCCCAGATTTCCCAGTTTGTTTGTTTGTTGCATGTATCTGATTCTTTCAGGAGCAGAGTGTCTGATGAATGCAAACTAGTCCTTACCTCCACCAGCTGGGTCTGTGTCTCAAGTCACAGAGAGTGGTTTCCAGGCTCAGTTTGCATTGATGTGCACGCACGCACGCACGCACGCACGCACGCATGCACATGCGTGGTTGTCAGTCTAGCAACTAGCAATACTGGCAAGCATGGCCACATATGTGGCAAAGGAGGGTCTTGTTGGCAATCAGGGGGAGGAGAGGCCCTTGGGCTTGAGAGTGTTAGATCCCCCAGTAGAGAATGCCAAAGAGGGAAGACGAGAGTGAGTGAGTGAGTGAGTGGGTGGGTGGGTGGGTGGGAGAATATGCCCATAGTGGCAGGGGGAGTGGGGAGGAAATTGGGAGGTTCCAAAGGGGATATCTGGAAAGGGGGGAACATTGCTTTTAGGTCCTGCTGTTTCTTCTTGTTTTAGTCTTCAAGCATTTCCTTATATTTTTTGTGCCTCTGTTTCCACACCTACTTAGCAAAAATAGTATTTGTTTCTACTTTATGATAATTTGCTACCAAATCAGTGACATGAGCGATCTGGTGTAGATTCCTGCACAAGGCAGATAAAAACTAGTCAGTGCTGTGCCTTGCTTATGTGAGGCTGTGCTTTCTGATATCGCTTCTGCTTTGCAAAAGAGGAAACTGAGCTATGATCAAGTCAACTAAACTTGCCTAAGTTCCTGTGCTGGACTGTGTTTGAAACAAGCCAATTATTTGCTTCATCATTCATTTTCCTAACTAAAAGACATGTCACTTCTGAAGTAAAACATTAAAGTAGGGGACTGAGCTCTTCTGCAATCTAAACGTTTTAGATCAAATACTCATCATGCAAGTTAGCCAAACATCTCAGGAATGCCTTGGTCTGGCCTTTAAGCTCCTACCAATTTTGCTTTCATCTGTCGGGCCATTCTTATCCCCTGAGACATCTTATAAAAACCTTTCCCAAATGCTTAGTTGTTTACAAACACATCTTTTAAACATGCGCAGATCTAATCTTGTTGAAGCTAGGATTCAGTAGAATGTATTCAATATAGTCCAAATGCTTCACATCTAAGTCTGTGAATTTATTTCTGAAAAGTCCAAGACACCAGCAGTCTCCAGTATCTGGGACTGCTTACTGTAGACTAACTGGGGCCAGAGCTGACATGAAGTCAGTCCTTGTGAGGGGAGTCCATAGTTCAGGTCTTCCATTTGAACAGTCTAAGTTTTTAGGTGATCAAAGTCAAGCCATAGGTCAGAAGAGGTGATCTTAAGATCAATATATTCACCATACAGCCTCAGATTATTGAATTTGGGAGACTAGAAGGCTGGTAGAACAGCCTATAGAGAAGAAGACTTGTGGTAAGGTGCAGGCATAGAGAAGTCCCACCCATCCCTACTGTAGATACTGAGTTTGTTCCTCTTCTGTATGACTTCCTCCTGTCTTAGTCTATTTTCTGTTGCTGTCACAGAATAGCTATGCCCAAGAATGGATAGTTTATTAAGGGAAAGAGATTTATTTTGGCTCATGGTTCCAGAGGCTGGGACATGTAAGGCTATAGTGCCAGATTATCTTGGCTTCTCATGAGACACTTTCCATTCATGGTAGGAAGGGGAAGGGTGGGCATGTGTGAAGGAGAGAACATGGTGGATACATATGCTTTATTGGGACTCACCCTTGAGGTAGCTATTTTAGTTCCACAAGAATGTTAACCCACTGAGTACTATAAGAGAAACAGTGTGAACGACATAATGGGCATGAGATGTTGCTCATTTCATGCTGAAGTTAAAGAAGAGCTCTATGCTTAAAAGTCAGTGTGCAGATGGTTATGTGCACACAAATAGTGTAGACCAGTCAGACCCTAAAAGGACTCATTCTTTTCATAAGGGCTGTAGAGAGGCTTCAGTACACACAAGGCATCATTGCAGATATCGGAGGCATGGCTCTCATTTTCTTATAATACTAGATATACATGACGACCCCAGATTTGTGTTTAATTAAATTATCATAGTTCAGGAAAGAAATCTTAGTTTTATTTGTCACTGAGTTAAAACCTCTTATCTAATGGAGGGAAACACAGTTCCTGTTTTATTCTGAGGCAGAGGCTGGGAAGCCAGTCTTTTAGATTAGACCAAGAACAATTTAGACTTGGTGGGTCATCAAGTCTGTGTTAAAACTGCCCAACTCTGCTGAAGTAGGACAAAGGCAGGCATAGAGTACCTGCAAATTCATGACTATAGAAGAGTAGTTTCAAGTAAAACTTTATTTAAAAAAACAACACATGGTAAGTCAAACTTGGCTGGTGTTGCATAATTGTAATACCTCACACTACATAGCATATGATTTTCAGTCATTTTACTTTTAACAATTCAATGTAGTTTAATGCATCTTTATATATGCTACATGCTGAGTTTTAATAATAAGCTTGAATAATGTACAAAATATACATAAACATATCTAAAATGCATGTTTCAAGCGGATAGAAAAGACTCCCTTGGCTTATATCTGACTGAAAGCCACCGACGAGCTTATGAAGAAAGGTGGCTTTCTGTGGATTTGTACAGGGTTATGGAATTTAGTGTTAAGCTTTGTTATGAGCTCTTACCAGCAACTGGAAGAAAGCTAGGAGCAGCTGGCTTGGCATTTCCAAACTGGAGGTTGTAACTGGGAAGACAGTAAAGTAGAAGCCTTGATTACAAATGAAGGGAAGTTACCCTCAGTGCTGTATCCCTTCCTAGCTGAGAAATTTCCAGGGTTTTTTCTCACAAAAGATAAGAGTCTCTAGAAATAGAAACTCTTTCAAGATGAGTTTTAGCACTTTACAGTGGGAAATGAATATGTTTCTGATTGTGTATTCTCCAGTTTTCTCCTCCACATCTAGCTGTCTCTAATCTAGCTCCATGTGTTCTTGACAACTCTGACAATATAGCTGGTCACTTGCATGTGAGTGCCTGGCATCCAGCTAACTGCACAAATGCAGGGACACTGTCCAGAGATCTACACCTTAAGAGAGCTAGGGAAATGAGAGGATGCACCCCAGTTTTTCCATCTCAGTCCCCCTCCTTAGCCTGAAGGCCAGATGTGGATTCAGTTTGCTGATCTATGGACAGGAGCAGGCTTGGGTTGAGTTAGAGTTAACAGCCTGTCTTTATCCCCAAAGTAAAATATTTTGAACTAGGAGTACTTGAGTCTGTCTCTGTACCTAATTCATGGACCTCTTAAATAGGAAGATGGAGCTGATAGTGTCCTTTGTATTAAATGAGATAATAAGTGCAAAGCCTGAAATCTAAAATATTGTGGGCACCAAAGAAATAGCTGGAGATAACCACTGTAGTAGTGTTCCCTGTATTGTTTTGGTTAGATGTTTAACTCCTATATGTCCCCTTTAAAAAAATGTGTATATGTGTGTGTATAATGTAGGTACACGTGTGTGTGTGTGGTGTGTGGTGTGTGTGTGTGTGTGTGTGTGTGTGTGTGTGTGTGTGTTATGTGCATGTGCTTAAGAATGGGTACGTTCATGGTACATTTATGGAAGCCAGAAGACAACCTCAGGTATTGGTCCTCACCTTTGGTCTTCTTTGTGTCTCTTGTTCTCTGCTGTCTTATGAGAATCCAGAATCTCTGCCTACCATCTCTGCTGTGATGTCAGGGTTATGGATGGGTACTAATGTTCAGCTTTACATGGGATCTGGGGATCTGAACTCAGTTTCTTGTACTTGCAGAGCAAATGCCTTACCATGAGACATCTCCCCAGCATTCTGTGGATTTCTTGATCTTTCTGTGTCAATTCGAGAGTTCTGGCTTAGGTTAAAAACCCTTTGGAATGATTCCGACCAATCTCCCTCCTTTGCATCTTTGATTCTCATTTGTCTGTTTTACTTGCAGGGCCTATATTCCACAGATATCCAAATCTCACAAAAATTTCTTGTTCCTGTGATTTTCTGGGTATGAGAATATTCACGTAGGCTAGCCCCGAGATTTTGTGATGAACTCCACAGTTTCCCTAGAGTAGGGAGATGATATTATGAGCCTTCTATTTTCTCCTTGAGATCTCTCTGCATCAATACTGCCAGCAGACAGTGTCCATGCAGCCAATAATCACTATCAGCATACTGGCATCCTCTTGCTTTCTGAGTCACTTACTATAGACAGAGCCTGCTGTACTGTGGGTACTTACTGTGTGCTTTTTACCTGTGTACAAATTAGAGAAACAATGCCCCCATAGCAATTTCTCTAGTCCGTTCTCTCAGTGGTTCACATAGCCGATGTTCCATTCCCAAGTCTCAAGTATAGCCGCCAGGTAAAATGTCTCAATATATTGATGGGCTTGATTGATTTCTTTCTTTCTTTCTTTCTTTCTTTCTTTCTTTCTTTCTTTCTTT
>JADRCH010000106.1:2894551-2948085 GCA_019843965.1 Rhynchomys soricoides | reverse complement strand
TTTCTTTCTTTCTTTCTTTCTTTCTTTCTTTCTTTCTTTCTTTCTTTCTTTCTTTCTTTCTCCCCCTGCATCCTTCCTTCCTTTTAAATAGATTTTGACTCATTTATTTGTAAAAACAGCATAGGACTCTGGTCCTCTGCAAATAGTGTGTAGGTAGGTGTGTCACAGTACCCTATCTAACTTCACATGGGTAGATAGAAGCCTTTTCTATGGGGCCTTTACAGGGACTTGGGCACCTTTGGGAGTCTGAGCTGGCACTGAAGCCTGGGGGCTCAGCCTTAGCTGGAGCTGTGGCCTCTCTCTTGGTTTGAACCTTTGGCTTAGGTTGGCAAAACCGAGGACCCTTAGCCATTTAGCTTTGAATCGGCTCCCCAAGTTTTGGTGAGCGATGAAAGCAAGACAGCTGAGTTTTTGGCTGGGACCTTTTGGCATCTTGGACTTAACCACCTTAGGCTTCACCAGGGCCTTGATGGTCTCTGTGCATGTGCTCATTGCCTTTGCACAGTTGGCCTATATCTTCTTCAGGCCTTTCTTGTTGTGTTTCTTGGCAAAGCACATATTCTTAAGGCTCAACCCCATTAAGAAATTCTTTTCTTTGTGACCAGGTTTTTTGATGCCATTTATGTGCCATTTGCAGGAATGGTTCTTGACATGGCTATTTCTGTATGTTAACCCATGGCTTCTGCAATGCCTGGGACTGGAAGAGAAAGAGCATCCAGTATTTTAACTTTGAATTTTGAAGCACAAAATTCAGCACAAACTGAGCCCCTTGATGCCCCCCAACCTTTGCATGATGTATATACATAGTGTGGTGTGTGATTAGTGTGATTTCAAGGGTGGGGATGTCTGTATGGTTTAATCTGTAGGTTAAAGCCCAACTTAAATTACAAGGCAAATCCACTATAGTAAATGATGGCTCTGCACTGTGGTCCAAAAGACGGTCTTGGAGGGGGATGCAAACCTATCATTCCCAAAAGTACTCCTGAGGACTAATCACAGGCATGAAGGAAAGCACATCATGTTTCTTGAATTCTTTCAGTTCCAACAGGCAGAGAGTGGTGATGGTTGCTTCAGCAATGCAGTTGTCTCCCAGGCAGAGTTCTCAATGTTGCCATCGCTGGACATATCACTGTCATCCAGTTCATGCTTTATCTGATTAGCAGCAGCCTCAGCCTCTACCCACTGGATGCTGGAGCACCATCTTTATTCCAGTTATGATGGCATGAAATGGCTCCAAATAATGCTCCATGCCTCATGGGGACCAAACTACCCATGACTGAGAACCTCTGCACAAGGGCTGCAGGTAAAGATATGTAAGGCAGGCATCTTAACACATGTCTGGGCCTTACAGATCCCAGGAGTCAATGGATGGCCTGACGTCCAAAGGGCAGGACCAGAGTAGAGTTAGGGCCTGGGATTTCTGTCTTGCCTGTGCTTTGTGGAATGTAGATTGATGATCTTGACATTGGGAGGCTTCTGGTCCTTACAGTAGGAGGTTTTCTAATGCAGCATCTGCTAGATACTTTTCTACTTCCCGATGACCTCCTCGCTCACTGGCCATTTCTACTCTCCAATTGGCTTTTGCAGGCTTTCCCCTTGTTTCTCTTCATGCTCCCTTGGTGCTTATCCATTGTAGAGTCCATCTTCAAAACAGAAAGAATTGTAGAGGCTGGAAAGAGAACTCTGTCAGTAAAGTGCTTGCCAGGCAAGTGCAAGGACCCTAGTTTGCTCCTCAGAACCCACATTAAAGAGCCAGGCATTACAAGCTTGTAATCCAAGACCTGGAAGGCAAAGATAGGAGGATCTCTGGAACTAAGTCACTAGCTAATCTAATCTGAATTAGTTCCAGGTCAATGAGATACCCTATCTCAAAGCCAAGATGGATGGTGTCCTGAGGAATGGCAATCAAGGGCAGAAGAATGGTTGACCCATGGCCTCCATGTACATATATATATATATTTGACTGTGTATAGCACACACACACACACACACACACACACACACACACACAGATTCTCATATACATGAATATTCACATATACGTTGTATCACTCATTTTGGGGTTTCTTTCTATTTGTGGTTTCCTAAACTTAATTTCAAAGAGCTCTCTGAAGCAGGTGCACATCACTGACTTCACTGTGCAGAATTGGGTAGCATCATGTGCCATAGAAATGCATTTTTCAAGACAGGGTTTTTCTGTGTCCTGGAACTCACTCTGTAGACCAGGCTGGCCTTGAACTCAGAAATCCGTCTGCCTCTGCCTCCCGAGTGCTGGGATTAAAGGCATGCGCCACCACTGCCCGGCAGAAATGCATTATTTAGATGAGGAAGCGAACATGACTGACACCATGCTTAATATGTAAGAACTTGCTCTTTCTGAACATCAGTCAAGAACAAGGTCAATGGAGAAAGGGAAATGCCACAGTGGCCACTTGGATGCTCTAAGTCTTACCTGTACAATTCACTTCCTCAACAGTCTTTTAAGACATGTTGCATAGATGTGCCCTCTCCTCTATGATGCAGATGAGGAAGAAGGCAGAGGAGCTGAGTGGGGAGCCTCAACCCACACACCTGGGAGGAGTCTGGAATTTATAGCCAGGGCTCTTTCCAAGTCCTTG
Organism: Rhynchomys soricoides; assembly: GCA_019843965.1. Lineage (NCBI taxonomy): Eukaryota > Metazoa > Chordata > Mammalia > Rodentia > Muridae > Rhynchomys > Rhynchomys soricoides. The sequence continues at coordinate 2,945,467 of JADRCH010000106.1, read as the reverse complement.
ACTCTGTCCTGTGGTGTTAGAATCTGTGTCTCCACACACTAGCCTAACCCAAGCCCACAGAAGAAATCTTCATGTGAATTTAGAGAGCAGCCAGAGGTATGGCAGAATGGGAGCAGGGTAGAGCTAGAGAACAGTTAAGGAATGATGGACAGTTGTTACAAGGGAAGCAGCATTCTTTACCCTGCAGTCTTGAAGCTTTGAGCACCCTAGCTCCTCTCTCCAGTCGGAATTACTCCCAAGCTCAGATTTATACAAAGCCCCTTTATTCGCATTCCTTTAGATAAAACTTAAGGAGCACATCCTAAGTCCTACACTGGCCTGAGGGCTTTATATTTATTAACTTCCTGAGTCCTCATAAAAACCTCATACGAGATTCTATTTTTGGCTCCAATTTATAGATGAGGGAACCGAGAGGGAGAGGTTAAGCAACTTGCCTAGTGCGAGCGATCTGGGAGACTGCAGAGTCAAAATTGGGCCAAATAGCTCTGAAGCTGGTCTCATTAGATGCTCTCTTCCTTGAGTTCGCAGTGGGAAGCTATGCACATTCACAAAGAGCTTATATTCCTGCTCCTTTTGAATTTTCCTTTTCAATAGTTTTAAATCCTACTTTGGATTTTGAGCTTGCCCTTGGTGCACCCATCCTGTTAGAAGTATCTGAAAGTTCTGGGTGCTCTGGGTGATGTTCTACTGGGGAGACTACTGGAGAGAGCCCTCCTGCAGCTGTGGGACCAGCATCAGCCAGCTCATTCTCTGAGCACTTGACATAAAAGGTTTCCATCAAATCCCAAGGAGATAACTACCTGAAGCCTCTGAAGAGGTTGGAATGGAGACAGAGTTCCTGGAAGAAAGTGTTTGAAGGTGGGCAGAGGCTGTGGTTGGGGGAAGGGCACTCTGAGTGGTAAATCTTACTATACAGTCACAGAAACCATTTAATATCTGTGTGCCTGAATCCTATTCTGCAGGCTGCATTCTGTTGGCATCGTAGGTGACTGCTCTGAATAGGCTTGTAACATCCTGTAGATGTGGGTAGCCTGGTTTTAGCCTCTCTCTGGCTACTCTGAATCTCTGATCTTGCTCAGTCTGAATAGTTGTCCCTCCCTGTGTGGATAGCCCTGGGGCTGTTTGTATTCTGCTAATTCTGCCCTCCTGGGAGGGGCTTCAGACAAGGGGTGAGTTACATACTCTTGTGACTTCTTGTGAACCAATCCCCTAGTGAATAAAGGAGCCAATCACTGGGCAAGGAGGGACTTCCATGTCAGATAGGGGTAGAGAGGAGGAGGAGGAGAGAGAGGTGCCTTTTGGAACAGGAACAGCATGTAGGTAAGATGTAGCTGTTCGGCGCCAAACCTGTGAGATGCCGAGAGCCAAACCCATGAAATTACCCACTGTTCTGTGAAGCTTAGTCCGTTAAGGTGCAAGGTTAGAAAGGACAGGGCATCTGCAGTCTCAGGTCCCAGAAATGGAAAGAACATCTGGTATTTCCTGAAAACTGGTTACAGTAGTGGGTTGGCCTTGGGCCATGTGTAACCTTCCCACCTGCCTGTCTTTTTAGGCTGCTATCCTGAAATAAACTTTGAGAGCTTGATCAGAATAGACTTGCTCTCCTTCTTCTTGTCTCCTGTCCCCATTCTTTTGGCCCCTCCCCAGGTTCCCGATGAACCCCCGAAGGCCGGGGCATGTAGCTACTAGAGTCTCCTGGTATCATGGTGGATCTGTAAGGATTCACCATCAGAGGAATCAGATTTTGATAAGGCTTACAAGATTAGGTTTTAGTTGTTTCACCCAGAGATTGAATTACTATTGTTTCTGAGCTAAGTTTGTGTTGCATTTTTCTTCACATGATGGCTCGTCTGGGTTCCAGAGAGAAAGGTACAGCAGCAAAGTGTGGGTTTGCCTGATGTGCACCACAGAGGCCATGGGGGTATTGAAGCATGGGGCTGGTGTGGTAGCGACCCACCAGTGGGAACCTAGCAAGCTGTGTGGAGAGATTGTGGAGCTCTGAGTCAGAGCTCCACAAGATGAAAGCAGGTTAGCCATTGTTCACCAGTGCATGGCTGGCCAACCTGCCAGGGATGAGAGAATCAGGGCTTAGCTCGGGAACATGACACATTCCTTCTTTTTTAATATTTCCTGCAACACCTCACCGCTAATATATCTTCTCTCTGTGTCTGGCCTTGTTCTATTGGATCATGCAGGAGACTAATGGGAACCACCAATCCACAGACCCCTGTCACTCTGTCCCTGAATTTAATTCCTTGGCTGTGTATTCAACAGCTGTGAATCTTAATTCCCTACCTGTCTGTGAAATGTTCTCAAATCTTTATTGTTCAAGTAATCTATTTCAAATAGATTACATAGGGGAAAAAAATCACTTAATGAAAAATTTGTTGACTTCCTGATACTAAATCTCACCTCAGTTTCCCTGGCCTCTACCCATTTGACTATATTAGCAACACTTGTTACTGGAAGGAACAAATGCCTAGTTCCCTTCAGGCATAGAGCAAAGGTGTGTGGTCTCAAAATAAAACCAGCTAATTAAGTAATGGAAGGAATGATTTTGTATAAAGAGTAGTTCCTAGCTCCATACTTTACATTTGACAGAGTCTATATAACTCTTAGTTACTGCTGTCATTTATTATTATTTTTATTGTTATTGTTTTATTATTATCATTATTAAATTTGGTAATTATTGTACAATATCAACAAGTGATGCCTATCTTCCCCAGAATTCCTCTAAGATGCATGTGTGGGATGGGCAGAATATGTCTTATCCCAGGAAACAACGCAGTGATATGATCAATAAATGAAAATACTAAGAGGTAATAGGAAGCAAAGACCCACTGTGTTACACCTCTAGGAACTGAGGTCAAGACTCAGCTAGTGGATTCAATGGAAAGAACATTTAGATGCCAAGTTACTCAGGTAAGTAACTTTGGCACATCACACAGTCCTCTGCCCATTTTAAAGCTGAAATTCATTTTTCAAAGCATATTCATAGGGCTTCCAGTCTGTGGAGATCCATTCCTATTGGTTATAGGCTGTTTCCCTTGTGTCTACTGCTTAGGAAGGCTCAATTGCTTACACCTTCAAAATATCCTTCCACCCAAAGTACTGACCTGTTAAGTTAAAGTGGGATGTAGCTCAGGTGCATTCAGGGCTCCACAGTGAACATCTTATTCTAGCCCAGGGGACTTTTAAAGGCAAAGAGACTGAGGCAGCAAATCTCATCTGAATTCCTGTGCAGATATATAGCTACTTCATTTTACAAAGCCATTCCCAGTGCCAACACCACATAAATGAGCCACCACTAGTCACTAAATACAATGCAACAGTACTTTATTTGAAATCGGTCTCTTCTCATTTGGCTATACACCCCCTGGAAAATTCGTTGTTAATCCTGGTACATTGCGGATAAGTCAGAATGAAAGGCATTCTTTCTGTATTAGAATCTCTCTGTGTTATAGAGATCATGTGAAATACCATCTATATTGGGATTAAAGTGGAATAATTCATCAAGAATCTATGAAGATTCACCACAAAGAAAAAATAGATGCCAGTGAGCTGCTGGCCTTAAGAGGCCTGCCTCCAAAGAAGCCATAGGCTGAGGGAGAACACTTAAATTCAGCAGTAGCTCCATGAGCTCATTGATATGTTTTTTAAAAATACATTTTAAATCCAAATTGGGCTACTGCAACTTTAAATAAGAATCTATCCAAGCCACAGTCTCTTATTTCTTTTATTACACTAACCTAATTGCCCCTTCTGAAATTCCCCTGCAGCAACCTATGCCTTCCTAGCACTGTGCATGGTCTCTGGTTAATAATCCACATGTCACACACCCAGTTAGATCCTCTTTGGGCCTGTATTTTCATGGGCCAAGCAATGTAGTGAACTTCCTGAAGCCATAATATGGCATTGGTTGGCTCATGGGAATACAGATGGGCATAGGGGAGTCACAGTGCCAAATTCTAATCAGGAGCTTCTGAAATCAAAGGACCATGTGATTTTATTTTGGTAGTTTTGCCCTCTACTAAATCTGATCTCTTCCAGGCTGACAGTTTCCAAAAAAAGCAAACATGTCCCATTTTGAGGGGAAGTGCTTATAATGTCTTTTCTCTCACTAATGGCTTTCTCAGATGGGCAAAGCCATATTCTGTGGGCAGGAGAAGCAAAGAAAACTAAACAACGAATGAGATCTATACCCCGGTCCTTGTACTTTCAATGTTTTGATTTCCACCTTGGCAGCCATTAGAGAAATCCTATGCCTGTGCTAGGAACCATGTTCAGGGTGAACTGAGATGAGGAAAATCCTTATACTGGATGTAAGGTGAGTGGGATCCTCACAAGGTCTTGCTCTTACTTTTCTTCTTTTCTTCTTTGTCCTTTGGCAAGAGTACAGGCAGAAGGTTTCTCGGGGAGCTAGTATCAGCATGAATGGTATAGACAAGATTGGCTGGGCCTTAGATTATTGAACTTTCTGTGCAGGTAATAATCATAAAAGCTGATTCCATTATCTTTGAAACATTGCTTGTGTAAATGCATTTCATATTTGGTCTCATTAGGTAGCTTTAACTGGTCTGGAACTTGCTACATAGATCAGGCTGGACTCGAGCTCAAAGAGATCTACCTGCCTCTGCCTGTCTAGTGTTGAGATAATAGCCATGCATCATAATGTCTGGTTCTGGAAAATATTTTTAAATATGAAAAATGAATCATGAACTATAAGAGTAATAAATCACTGACAATGAAATGAATTTGTTTTATTTTTGGTGCCAGTGATTTACATTTTAGCTAATTTATTTCAGACAATTCACATATTTTAATATTCAATTATAATATGCAGGATCTTCCATGGCCCTGAAAGTTTCATTAGGACAGAGTTTCCCAACCATCAACACTGATAACCTTGAAAGTATAAAACTTGGGGTTGTGGAGGCACCCTCTGGGCTTGTTTAGCAGAGTTCCTGGCATCTGCCCAGGAGGTACCAGAAACTGTCCCTTTTGCAGTTGTAATAACCAAAAATGTCTCCAGATACTGCCAGTGTCTTTATGGAGAGGGTGGGTGACCAAAATTACCTCATGATGAGAAGCAGTGAACAATGGATTTAGTATAATTCAATGCTTGTCATGGATTTTTATCCCATTTCCTTGGAAGATGTGGCTTAGTGAAACTATTTAGTTTACTATAAAGCACATTAAGTGCCCACTGATCACCCACTATTAAAACTCGATTCATAGTAGTCTTTGGAAACTGTCTCCTAAATGAGTACCCTGTTTACTTTTGTGAGGTGGGGCATGCTTTACAGCAGTTGCTCATGGAAAGAGGAGGAGGTCAAGATGAACAGTGAGCAATCATTCTGGACCAATGGCAAGGATGTGTTTGTTTCTCGTTGACTATTAGAAGCCAGGCAGTTTGTAAAAGAGAAGTAAAGCCTACCCCCATGCCAGAAGTGATGCTGTCCATTTGGTCTTCCTCCCCCTGGTCACTCCCTGCTCCTTCTTGTCTCAGATAATTTAATAACATAGCTATTACAAGGGAGGGCTGTGGCTAGATCCTTGCTCAGATTTAGTGGCATCATCTCATGGTATCCTGCACATAACCCTATGAGGTAACTGCTATTAAAACATTTTATAGTGAGGGATCTGTGGACTCTAGGACATGACTTGCTTGCTTAAAGTAGTTTAGGTGGTAAGGGTGTGGGCTGAGATCCAAATTCTGATCTGGCCCATGCCCATTTGCTATCAGCACACTTGCCCAACCTTCACCTTTACAATAGATTCCTTTCAAGACTTAGACGATGAGACCCTGTACCAACCAAACCAAACCAAACCAAACAACATAAAACAAAACTTCCTTTAGACCGGGTATGTACTTCATTAGATAGAATGCTTGCCTAATATGCATGGGTGGAATTCTGGGCATAGGGTATATACCAGTCTGTTATCTCAGCACCTGAAGAGGTGGAGGCAGGTGGATAGGACTTTCAGGGTCAGCCATCCATATAAGTTTGAGGGCAGCCTGAGTTACAAGATTCCTTATCATAAAATAAAAGCAAAACTTTGATTAATTTAGCTCTATCATATATGCTTATTGAGTATGCTAAAAATTCCACCCACACGTGCTATTAAAAAAAAAAATGGCAATGTAGTGAGTTCTGAGAAAAATGATCTACTGAATGTCGGGAGTATTTCTCTCCTTGATCTGTCCAGGAGTGAAAATGTTAGCTTGTTGTTCAACGCTGCCTTTGCTGTCAGACTAAACAATGGTGTCTATTAATCATGGGAAGAGCATAGGCAAACAAAAAAGGTTCTTTTTCCTGTGAATTGAGTCTTATGGTTTGTATAATGGGGCTACAAGGTTTTATGCCTCATCTAAACAAGCCTGAGCTGCTGGGGCTTTGATAGCTTACAGAGCTTTTGGTAAATAGCTGGGGATCTTGCCTCTTTAATCACCAGAACAGAAGTGAGAGGGAAGGGCTGAAGAAAGGCATGAAGAGCTAGTGGGCAGAAGAGTGAAACTAACTTAGATAGATGAGGTCTTGGAAGGCAGGGGCATAGACTGCCCACCTCAGATGAGTTCCCAAAGCCACATGAGCCCAGGTTTATCAAAAAGGGACTATGCATGGTCTATCCTGGTCTTGTTGACAAACTCTGTGTTTCCAACTTTTCTAATCAGGGTCCTGTTAGTAAGTCATTGATTATCTCTGGTGAAAAAAGAGCTCTGCAAGTACCAGGACCCAGGAAGCATCATTCTTCTTTTATTCCAGTAAATAGCAATAATCATAATCATAATAACCCTTCAGGATCATCCCAATATCTGTAGCTGCAGTCCCCCTGGGACTGTGTGAGCATAGAAATTCTCCACAGTTTAATGTGGCAGAGCAATTAGGAGGTCAACAGAGTTTAGAACCTTCCTTATGGCCCAAGACTGGCCCAGACTCCCAATTTTCTCATTGTATTATTAAATGTAGTCACCATCCCAATGCATCTCTCTGAGCTCTGTTCTCACTTTCCTTCTCTAACAACCTGAATCTGGCACACTTCCCTTCCCCTTTAACCCTCATGAGCTAAAAATAATATCCTCTTGGAACCAGCCAAAAAGTGTCAGTTGGAGGAGTTTAATTAGCAGGAGTGGGCAGGAGACAGTTCTAGCTTTCCCAATTTGCTATAAACTCTCCAGGGAGCCGGAGCCAAGCTCAATTGGAAAATCCAGGTTCATGTGCACTTGTAACTGGAGTCTTAACTTGCAGACAAAGTCTGCCTAGAAACCGACTGTAATTCCAGCTCATAGCACTGAGTGGGAGCTCTGGGAAGAAGGGGTAGGTGCAAGCACTTGATGAAGGGTAGGGGCTCAGGAAATAGACACTAGACCAGATTTAGGGGGATTGCTTCCTGCCTTCCTGTTTATTTTCTTCCTTTGCAAAATGAAGATAGACAATCCTAGAACTCTTTTCATAGGCATTTTCTAAGAAATAAATAAATGGAGCCTTCAGAAGGCAGCCTGGCCCAGAGAAAGTCTAATGTTTTAGTGCCTTCTAATATGAATATTATATGTTGTTCATTTTTACTTTGGTGTGTCCACATCTACAGATATGGATAAATTTTAGATTCTTCATTGTTTTATTTCTAAGACCTAGAGTAACAGCTCAGAATGAAGAATGAGGTTTAAAAAAACCAATAATTAAGATTCATATGGTATTTTACCCAATTTGCATATATTTTGTTTAGTTTCTCAAAAGGAATGGGGCATGTCCTCAAGAATTTTGGATTATTGGATCTGGGAGTTTCATTGGTCACTCTCCTTTTCATGTTTCATCTAGAGAAATGCATCTCTGCCAGATAGGGAATTATAATAATAACACTTGAGACCTGGCAGAGTACTTACCACTTTATAAAGATTGTTTGCCTAAGTCAGTCCTAATCTCTTTTCTCTTTGTTTGATAAAATACCTTGACAAAAGCAACTTAAGGGAAAATGAGTTTGTTGCCTTCCAGTTCCAGGTTATAACTCATCATTGAGGAAAAATCAAAGCAGTAGGAACTTGATGTTGCTGGTCACATCACACCCATATTTAAAAACATAAAGCAATGAATTAATGCATTAATGCATGAATTGAGCAACGTTTATGCTCAGCTCAATTTTCTACCCTGATAAAACTCAGACTTCCTTACCTAGGGAGTGGTACCACCCTAGTGGGCGAGTCTTCTAAATGTATTTAATGTAATCAAGCTAATCCCCTACAGACATAATCATGCACCAACCTAATCTAGGCAATTCCTCATTGAGATTCACTTCCCAGATGACTCTAGCTTGGGTTAAATTGGTAATTAAAAATACCCACCACACTGGCCTAAGCCTTATGTACCTACTGGTGGGATATGCTAGATCCTCGTGGTAATAGGAAGAGATTGTGGTTGTCAGAGGTGAGGTTTCACCTTTGTGTTTTCTTTTGAAATCTTACCTCTTTAGCTAGTCTAACCATCATATTAACCTGGGCCTCTCATTGTATAACTTCCTTACTAAAATCTCATTCTCTCCACCCCCTCATTTTTAAAGAAAAAACAAACAAACAAACAAGCCAATAGATCTTTGCCAATGTACACATGGCAGACTTTTATATCTTTTTACCCCTCAGATTATTCTCTATTTACTTCTATTTTCTCTACCCTTGAACTTACTGACCTAAAATACCCTCTTAACACCTAATGTTTGCTTTTGCCTCTATGAACTAGCTGGGAAGTTCTGATTCTGAGGACCAGGTTTGAGGCACATGAACTAGGTGATTTTGTTCATATGTGAGGTTAGCCACAAGGTTGGCAGGGTGTGGGAGATGGGATGAGCAATCTACGATAACCTTGAGTTGAGTCACTCTTTGATGGACACCTTCTGTTAGTCTAGACTTGATCATATGGATCCGTGGCAGAGCTGACACCCATTGATCTAAGGATCAATGGATCTAAGGATCTGCTGGATCCTTAGAAGGAATGAAGTTATAAGGCCAGCTTGGGAGACAGGGAGGAAAATAATAGCAGTTACTTTCCAAACAACATTTTGCCACTTTTTCTGCTCTTCTCAGTAGTGCATGACTACTTTAGCAAAGTAAATACTCTGAGTTGGACACTAAGAAATTGACACCAAAGAAAATGCCCATGATTCTCATTCTTCCATGGCACATATTCTCATGGAGAAGTGAAGATGAACAAAATCATCTCATAATTGGGTGTCACTGACAAACTATGCACAGTGCTAAGGACAGATGTAGCATATATGAGAGTTTCAATAAGGGATACTGACCTAGTTGTGGCAGAAAAGAGTTTAAGAGAGGGTTTCCCTGAGTTGTGATCCCCGAGGTGAGGTCTGAAGGGTGGGACAGGGCAAAATCGGGGTAAGTGGTTAGGTATAGAGACACCATCACTAAGTGCCCAGAAACAAGTGCTAGTCAGTGAGGAAAGCTAAGCTAGTTGAAGATCAGAAAGCAATGGAGAAGATACAAGCAAAGGCTGGAGAAGACAGCCATGGATAGAATGACCTTGGAGGCCACTCTGAGGCATTTGCTTCTTATGCTAAAAGTAATTATAAACAATCAAATGCCCTTGAGTATGGGGGTGGGGTGCATGGTGAGGAAGCAATATAGTCATCAACTATTGTGCTTATAAGTCTAAAACGGAAAGGGACAGCAAAGCCATAGATCTGAGCTCAAATGCTTGCTGGAGATGGGAAATATTCTTTCTGATTTATAAAGGGCTACAAAATCCTAGACAGGTGACTGGAGATGCCATAACACACTGAGGTGAATTCTCAACTCAGAAGAAATCATCTGGAGACCTGTCTTTCCCAACCTTACATCATCACTGAGCACTAAAAATATATGGCTGTATTTGGTTTATAAATTTTTTTTTATTAAGAAACAAACTTAGTGATTAAGAACAGAAGGACCTAAGCCAGTCTGTCTAAGTCCATTATGGGTGTTCACATCACTTCCTGTCAGTGTGATCTTGGACAGACACTTTGCCATTTTCAAAGTTTCCCCATTGGTAACATGGAAAGAACCACATTGTCTAATATTAATTCATTAAATGGAAGATAGATGCATGTAGCTCATTATACATATCTGCACTGTAAGTTAATTATTAAAAATAGTGCTATTTTATAGTGTCTTGCCACTTGCTTTTAAAAATGTTTAATTTATAAAAGAAAGAAATAAACAAAGATAATATTTCCATTTTTTCTTTTTTTCTTCATTTTTTTTGCAAAAAAAGATTCTTTTCTAGGCTGGAACAGAAGGTACTTGTGTATGAATTGATTATTCTTTAAGAAATACTTAAAATTTCTAGTGTATGGGTGTGAAATAAAAATTTAAAGCAAATTTCAGGCATACTTGATATCACCAAAGATTGATATTTCTTACAGTTATGCTGTGAAAATAAATTTTCTGTTTCATATAACTTTAACATTATTGGAATAATGTTTATAATTATTTTTTAAATATCAGATATTTTTCTGTCTCCTTTTGGATATTTAGTGGACTTTGATTTTGTATGTTTTATCCATCTTGACAAATCTTTGAACGTTTTATTGATTATCTAGAGAATTAGCTCTTAGTTCCATTGAGCATGTTTTGTTTTTCTAGTTCCCTAACTTGTCTGATTTTACTATGCATAACTTTCTACTTTTTTATTTTTAATATACTATTCTGCAATTTATTGCTCTGAACATTTAACTCATTACTTTTCCAGTTTCTGAATGTTTGTGATCAAAGTTTTCCAAGTCCCTCAAATACTGTTCCAGCCACTTTTGAATTTTCACAATCTTTAACTGTGGCATTTTCCTTGACATTAAGGTCTGGAGTACTTCATAATTTTCATTTTCATTCTTCTGTTTACATTTTTGTTTACATCTTCTAAAAATGTGGTTTGTTATTTGGACATTTTTTTCTCATTTTTTGTTATCCAAGGAAGAAAGTCTGTGGTACTGGCTATTTTTGTATCTGTATTAAAAGTGAGTTTGTAAACATCTCATGTGATTTTGAAATGATTTTTTGAGTTACTATATTCCACCTTAATGATATAATCCTCAGATACAGCCAACTTTTAAAAACCCATCTATTCTCTTAAAACATCTAATGAACTACTGACTCGTCATTTCCAGAAATTCTGGTTGGTTTTCTTTCAAATTCAACTGTTCTTTTCCATGGAATTTTGTTATTTTAGTTATAACAAATACTTTGTTATATTGGCGCTTAAGTATTTCTCTATAATTGCATTGCTCTTTCCATTTCTTCAGTTATTAATTTTTCTTTTGTTGGGTCATCTAGATCTTTGGATCCAGCTCTCATAGACCTCCTCCTTGTTGGTTTTTATCTTTTAACAAATATGTCAATTCTGAAATAATTAATTAATGTATGGAAGTCTTACATGTCTTTCTTGCAAAGTCACTACTGCTACATAATTCCGAGATGGTTGGTGATGTGAGTCTTCAATAGTTTAAGTGATTGCAACTGATTTTTAGGCTAATTTCTGGGCTTCATGTCTTCCAGCTAAATTGAGTCTGGAACTCGCTTCTACCCGTTATTGGGGTTGGAGAGTTTCATTTTGCCAGTGACTTTTCTTTCCATTGATTCAAGGCCAAGCATATAAGATTTACTTCTGAGCCGGTGGGAAGAACTCTCTACCTCTCTGTGTCTGTGTCTCTGTCTCTGTCTCTGTCTGTCTCTGTCTCTCTCTCTCTCCCTCCCTCTGTCTCTCTTCCTTCCATCTTATTTTATTTTTGAGACATGGTTTCTCTGTATAGCCCCGGCTTTACAGAAATCTATTCTGCAGACCAAGGTGGCCTCAAACTCACATTGATCTGCCCACTTCTGCTTCCCAAGTACTGGGATTAAAGGTATGCACTACCACTGCTGGGTTTGGTAGACAGACTTTTCTAATCCACAATTGTCACATGGCATTTGAATCCCCTTGTGCTTATTGTACTGCTCTTGAAATGCTAGGCTGCATATCTCTTCTAGAACCCGAGTTCTGTGGTTAAATTACCCTTAGATTGTTCCAGCAACAATTATTCTTCTTATCACTCTCTCATTCTTGAATATAAATATTTTCTTAATTTTTAAAACACTTGCCACTTCTTCCAGGTTGCCTGTGTCCTATGAATTCATACACAATTCATCAGCTTAGTTTTCATATTGCAAAATGTCTGCTGCAGAGGTCTACATAGGAGAATTAAATTAAGAAGAGCAAATGAACACTGATAATAGTGTTCTCAAGCATATAAAGTGTGACCAAGGGTACGATCTAGCTGGAATGCCTTTACCAGAATTGACTGTCAAGGAACACATTACTCTGTTAAGCAAAACCACTATCTAATTTTAAATTATATATAACAGTAATTAGACAAATTGCTTAAAAACAGAAACAAAAAAGTACTTGACTCCCTACTTCTTAGTTGTTTTGCTACATGTTAGTTGATCTGTGAACCTGAAGTCATTTATGTCTATTTTACATGTATATTTTAAATGTCTGGTGTGTGTGTGTGTGTGTGTGTGTGTGTGTGTGTGTGTGTATGTGTGTCTGTAGTATAAAATGATATGTGGTAAATAGTAATGTATTCGTAACAATCGCTTTCCAACTCTGCCTTTGCTGACATCATAGTGACAGCTTGATATTAGCCACAGTGGAATTATTTCAATAAATTCTAAACATCCTAAAAAAAAATTGTGGTTTTGTTCCTTCAGAGAACTAGTTGTTGAACATTTGCTCATGTTAGTAAATCAAAAAATATCATGATTCACATACAAAAGAAACATACATGCCCAAATATTGAATCTAGAGAAAAGAGAATTTATTGGTCCCTATTGGACAAAAGAATCAATAATAAATCCAAAGTAATGATGGGAAAATGGATAAAAGAAAAACAAAAGAAGTCAGAGATACAATTGAAGGTGTAACTCTCTGTCTCTCTTCCTTCCTCCCTCTCTCTCTCTCTCTCTCTCTCTCTCTCTCTCTCTCTGTCTCTGCCTCTCAGTCTCTTTGCAGTCTTTCAGTCTCTGTCTGTCTGCCTGCCTGCCTGCCTGCCTGCCAGTCTGTCTGTCTGTCTCTGTCTCTACGCATTTAGATGCTAGAGGTTGTTGTTTGGTATCTGCCTCCATGTTGGCTGCCTTCCTTAATTGCTTCACCACCATGTTTTTTTGAGCCATGGTTTCTCATTGAACCTGAAACTCTCTGAGTCAGGCTGGCTGGTCAGGAAGCCCCTGAAATCCTCCTGCCTCCACTTCTTTCACTCAGGCCCTCATGTTTGTGCAATACACATTTTTCTTTCTGAGACTCCACCAAGCCCCTAGCCTTCTGTAAGTTTCTCTTGTCTGGGAATTTTTTTTCTTCACAGCAATGAAAAAATGTATACATTGCTTAATTAAACAATTTAGAGCAATGGAATTTTATATGAAAGAGGCAAACACTTATCATGTTCAGTGAGTCTGTTGCTGTAAATCCAGGCAGGGCCCAACATGGAGGCTGGCTGATTTCTGTCTTTGCTCCTGGGTTTGGAACTGGGAATCTGAAGATTCCCTTACTTTCTATGTATGCTGTTAGATTCTGGGCATCAGTGGGGTCCCAAATGGCTCTAATTCTAGAACAAATATCCTCTCCACACATCCAAGGCACTTCTCAACATGGTGACTGGTTTCCAAGGGTGAGTATCTCAAGGCAGAGCCAGACACTAGCCATATTGACATTTAGGCCATGAATCTTCAAATTAAAACATTTTAGGAGTTCCCATTGATTTTTGTAGACTATGCTCAAGCTTTGTCTAATTCTCTAGGTCATTTCTACAGATTGTTCATTCTTCAGTAGTAATCTGAGTTCTCAAAAAGATCTGGATTGCAGAACATTTATTACTCTTGAACTTTATCCCACATGGTACACATAATATTACTTTGCCAATATAACCACTTTTAAATATTATTAATGCTTACCCCCTTCCTTCCCAATTCTTGAAAACTAACGCCATTTAAAAACTGTCAGTGTTTACAACCACTGTGTGCTATGCCTCTGTCCTTTCAACTCTTAAACAAGACAACAGTGAAGGTAAACCTGATTTTGACCCATACCATCAATTATTGTCCCAATGTCCTGATAATTTTGACTTTCTGAGGCTTGTGTTTTAGTAGGTTCTTCAGAAGCAGCACTACCTGAGTCTTTCAATGCTATATAAATTATCTCTAGTCTTTATATACTGTCTTCACTCGAATGAACAAGCACTTCATTTGCTTTGCTTTTCCTTGAGCATTGCCATTGAGATAGATCCATAATATTCTTTTCATGCTAAAGCTTCTGTATCCCTACATAAATGCCAAAAATGTCACTTCTCTTTCAATTCCAGTAATTTTATTAGAATGTGTCAGCACTGCTTCTTCTGGCGCAGCACCTTTTCAATGTATAGTCTGGAATTTATATTATATATAATTTATTAAAAACTGTAATACAAACTTTAATTTTCAGAAAAGCTGCCTATAACTATTCTTATCACATTTTTGCTATTTCTTGTTTGTATCCTTTTCACTGAAGACTGATATTTATTTGTTGAGGCTTCTTTGGTTACATTCAGTATCTTATTATCTCTTACAGATCATTTTATTTTTTATTTTTAATGTTTGTTACTTTCACTTCCTTATAACTAGTTATTTGTTATGTTTATTTGCCATTGCTTGCGTTTTACTCTAGGTTTGAATTCTGAAGACTCATAACAAATGAGATTGAGGCAATCATACAAAAGCTCATGACTAAAAAAGGCCCAGTTCTAGATAAATCCATAGAAGGATTCTAACCAGAGAACTGCAATCAATATTTCTTAAATTACACACATAAGAGGAAAAGGAGAAGGGAAAAGGATCAGGATTAGGTGTGGGGGGAGACTGGAGAGAAGCCACAGGGCCAGGAGAATGAATGGAAACATACAGCTTTGGGGACTGGGGACAGAGGGAACCTCTAGAAACTCCCGGAGACCTAGGATGTGAGAGGCTCCCAGGACTCAGTGGGAATGACCTTAGATGAAACTGTCCAACAATGGAAAGATAGAACCTGAAGAGACCACCTCCAGTAGATAGACAGGGCCCCAGTGAAAGGATGTGACCACTCACCTACCTTCAACATTGTTGACCCAGAATTGTTCCTGTCTAAAAGAAATGCAGGGACAAAAATGGATCAGAGACTGAAGGAAAGACCATCCAGTGACCGGCCCAACTTGGGATCCATGCCATGGGCAGGCACCAAACCCTGACACTATTACTGATGCCATGTTATACTTGCAGATAGGATCCCGGGCATGGCTGTCCTCTGAGAAGCTCTACTAGCAGCTGACTGAGACAGATACAGATACGTACAGCCAACCATTGGTCTGAGGTTGGAGACCCCTGTGGAAGAGTTAGGGGAAGAGGATTGAAGGAGCTGAAGGAGATTGCAACCCCACAGGAAGAACAACAGTGTCAACTAACCTGGACCCCTCAGAGCTCCCAAAGACTAAACCACCAACCAAAGAGCATACATGGGCTGGTCCATGGCCCCGACATATATGTAGCAGAGGACTGCCTTGTCTGGCCTTAGGGGGACAGGATTTGCCTAATCCTGTAGAGACCTGATGCCCTAGGGAAAAGAGATTCAATGGGAACAGTGAGGCAGGGGTTGGTGGGTAGGTAAAGGGGGTGGTTGGGAGGGGGAGCACCCTCTCAGAGACAAAATGGTGGGGGGATGGGGTGAAGAACTTTTGGATGGGGAACAGGGAAGGGGCAACTTTTGGAATGTAAATAAAATAATTGTACACAAAAATTGAAATAGAAGGTCACTGCTTTCACAAAACAAGTTTGAGAGCGACCTTTTTATTTTTAATATGCGAGCAAGTTAAAGACACAGCAAGAGAAACAAAACTATAGAACAATAATGAACATATATGTTCATATATAGATGAATATAATTGTAAAATTCCTCAGTGAAATACTGGAAAACTGGATACAGGCACATATCAAGAAGATCGTCCACCACAATCAATTTGGCTTTATCCCAGAAATGCATGGTTGGTTAAACATATGTAAGTGAATATATATTATTGTCATATAAATCATATAAATTAACTTACATAAAATCACATGGTCCTTTCAATAGATGGGGGAGATGCCTTTGACAAAATACAATATGCATTTATGATAAATGTCCCATAGAGAATAGGACAGGGAGAGCAGTCAGCATAATAAAGTCTGTATGTGACAAACCCACCACCAACGTTCTCCTAATGGAGAAAAACCTGAAGCAATCCCATTACAATCAGAAACAAAACAGGCCTGTCCACTATTCCCATCCCTTTTCAATATTGGAGCATTAGCTGGGTCAATAAGGCAAGCGAAGGAAATTAAAGATATACAGATAGGAAAAGAAGAAGCCAAGCTGCCTATGTGCAAATAGTATGATATTATACATACTGTACATCAAAAATTCCCACCAGATAACTCCTCGAAACACTCAGTGATTTCAGGAATGTCTCAGGGCACAAAATTAACTTACAAAGATCATTAAACTTACTATATACCACCAACAAACACACGGAAAGAGTGCTCATGGATACACTCCCATTTACAGTGGCATCAAAGACAATAAAGACACTTGGAATAAATATAACTAAGCAAGTGAAAAAAAAAACACTCTACAGTGAAGCTTCAAATCTTTGAAGAAAGAGGTTGAGGAAGAACCTAGAAAAGAGAAGGATGTCCCATGCTCATAGATCAATAGAATTAATATTGTGAAAATAACTGTCCTAGCAAGAGCAATTTACAGGCTAAAGGCAATCCCATTAAAATAGCCAGAACATTCTTCATGGATATAGAAAACTAAGTTCTAAATTTCATATGGAACCAGATAAGAACCCAGATAACCAATGCAATTCTGAAAAAAGCGATAAAGCTAGTTTTTCCTAACTTAGCTGAGTCTCTACGGGGTGCTTTGGTTTCTCCTCTTCTCTTGTTTTATGTCTTCTCTCCTTCCTCTTCCTCATTCTACATTGATGTCGATACCACACAAGTTCTGTTACTCTTTTTGTTTTGATCAGGTTTTTTATTTGTTTATTTTTTTTAAGTATAGACTAGAGTTTATTTAGGGAATGGGGAAGGGAACTAAGAGTGTAGTGGAGACAGAGAAAGGCAGAGAGAGGGAGAGAGTAGAGAAGTGGAGAGGTGGAGGTTGGCCATGACCAAGTGGAGAGAGGGGGAAGGGAATGGGGAGAGGTAAGAGATAAGAGATGCAAGAGAGAGGCAAGAGATAAGAGCAGTTCATTTTTTTAATTTGGTGTCTTCAGACATTATTTAGTGACATAATTTAATTTTATGTTGTTTCTGAGACCTTATTGTTATGGACCTTCACTGCCAGTTGTTAAGTTGGGGGCAAGTAAATAATGAAAGCATGTGATCATTATCAACAAGAGCTGGCAATCTGCTAGGGTATCTTATTAATTAACATATCATGCATACTTCTAACAATTGCAACAATTGGTTGATTAAAATATTTAATAAAATATATAAAAAGGAAAAAGTTTTAAAATATTAAAACCATCAAATTTCTTAAATGTCTTGGTCATTTTTTTTTTCATTTTATGTGCATGAACGTTGTGCTTGCCTGCATGTATATGCACCATATGTGGCATCTAGCTGCCATTGGAAGTCAGAAGAGGCCATTAGCTCCCATAGAACTGGACTTATAGGTGGTTGTGATTTGCCACATGGCTTCCAGGATGTGAACCTGGGTCCTCTGGAATGCTCTTAACCATTGTGCCCAAACTACTCCCAACATCTTGGTTTTTTTGTTTGTTTGTTTGTTTGTTTGTTTTAACCATGATTTTAAAGACCTGTCTTTGAGTAAAAGACATCCTCATTAATGAAGAGCCACTAATATCATTCTGGTGTAATAGAGAACATTATGGCTAAGTCTGCCCCGTCATAATTCATGATGATATTAGCAGATATGTGGATCTTACCTTTCAGGTCTTCAGGTCCAAGATTACCAGAGTAATCTCAGAATATGCCTAATACTGGCACAGCTGGTAAGCCTATTTCTTGACTTCTGTGGTTTGTCTCCATAAACAAGGTAGACAAGACCAGGAGAATGTGGGCTCTAGAATTCCAGCTAGTAGGAGCTGCTTCCAGTAATTCCAAAAGAAACATTAATTTATGCCTTATTTGATTCTATCTTGGCTCCACGATTTCAGAAAACAGAGACATTCATTACGGTGTTTGTTTATTTTTATTTCCTGTGGTAAGGTAAAAGACTTGTGGCCTAAATGAACATATATGGAGGGGTACAATCAATGCTGAAACAATCCCAAATGTATCTTAAGGAAGAATACATTAAGATGTGAAAATAGGAAAAGTTAATACTTCCAAGAAAGGAAAAAAAAACCCCACAGGCAGTTCCCTATTAGAGTCATCGAAGTGAAAGTACTTCATTATTAACATGGCAGAAACACTTTGGCCAGTTTTCCATGTTTCCCTTGACAGGCAGGAGGCCCGGAGTGCTGCCTGTTGACACGCCTCTCTGAATGTGTGCTCTGATGTAGTGTCAGGATGTTTGGCTTACAGGGCAGAGAGAGATCTGCCTTGTACTAGAGCGTACATGGAGCGCTTATTCACACTTCTTCCTCCGTGTGTTTCCTGCTGCCAAAGTGCCGTATCAGAAGTAGTTGAAAGGATGGAAAGTGTTCCATCTGAGGAACAGAAAACATGAAGAAGGGATGTGAAGCCATGGGCTCTGTATCCAATTACCTGTGAGGTTGTTATGGAAAAAGAAACTTGTTTGACATTATCCCACAGGGAATAACTGCCACTAACAGACAGATGTTATAAAGATGTGATTCTTGGCTCTGACACGGAAGAAGCCACTCTCCATTTCTGGAGTCTTGCTTGGCCCACTCCAATGCCTACTCAGGTCTTTTCCACCCAGAGTCCTGTTCTTTCTTTCAGTAATGAACTCTTCCAAAGACTCATATTCCCTTTCTGAAACTGTTCTCAGACAGATCATCTTGTCTGCATCTAGGAATGGACTCATGCTTTACTATAGAAATTATTTATATATTTTCTGTGTCTGTGTATGTCTGTATGCATGTGTCTGCAGGTGCTTGCAGAGGCCAGAAGTGACATCAGGTGCTTTGAAGCTGGAGTTATAGGTGGTTGTGGCTGCCTGATGTGGGTACTATGAACTAAGTTCCTTTAAAATACCAGCATATGCTCTTAGCTTCTGAACCATCTCTCCATACTTTGTCCTTCATTTCAAAGGATGCATCAAAGATAACCTTGAATATGGGGAAGTTACTTTGATGTGAAAATTGCAGGTTAAGATATAATTTTATTTATAATATTTTTAATAGCCAGAAGCTGGAAACAACCCAGATGTCCCTCCACAGAGGAATGGATACAGAAAATGTGGTACATTTACACAATGGTACTTTACACAATTACACTACTCAGCTATTAAAAACAATGACTTCATGAAATTCGCAGACAAATGGATGGAACTTGAAAATATCATCCTGAGCGAGGTAACGTAGTCACAAAAGAATGAACATGGTATGTACTCACTGTTAAGTGGTTATTAGCTCAAAAGTTCAAAATACCCAAGAGTCACTTTGCAGCAACAGTAGGGCTGAATGTGAGGTCCCAGATGGAGGACTTGGAAAAGGGACTGAGGGAGCTGAGGGAGTTTGCATCCCCAGGGAGGCAGCAACAGTGGCAACTGGCCTGACTCCCCAATACTCCTGGAGACTGATCCACCAACCAAAGAATACACATAGAGGGTTCCATGGTGTTGGCCGCATAAGCGGCAGAGGAGGGTCTTGTTAGCCATCAGGGGGAGGAGAGGCCCTTGGGCCTGAGAGTGTTAGATTCCCCCAATAGAAGAGAATGCCAAGGAGGGAAGAGGAAAGTGGGTGGGTGGGTGGGTGGGAGAATACCCCCATAGTGGAAGGGGGAGGGGAGGAAATGGGGAGGTTCCAAAGGGGAGATCTGGAAAGGGGGAAACATTTGAAATGTAAATAAAGTATGAAAAAAGATATAATTTTATTATATTTGGCAATATGGTGATTCTTCTTAATAATAAATGGAATCATTTTGCCCCTAACTAAACCAGTCTAAAAGGTTGCAGCTGCTGACCAACCATATATGACTGTATATAACCTGCCTTTTCAAGATGCTCTCAATCAGGCTGGGTCCTGCCAAAGAGGCTAGGGAGAGAGCAGACAGGTAGATACTGTTTAATTTGGGTCTATCCAGGCTTATCCAATCTGCCTGCCTCTAGGTTTTTCCCTCAGATGTTTAAAAAGAACTGCCCACATTTTAAAGTTCTTGGATGCTTTCTCTCTTCTGGGGTCCAATGTGATAGCTCCTCCAACATGAGGCATGCTGAAGTATAGAGTCTTTTCACACTGGCAGCTCTCCTCCTCAGCTGTCATGCCTGTGTAGCTTGGGTTCTGGCCAAGAAGGATGGAGAACTGGAAGCTTATAGTGGAATGGAATTTCAGAAAGTAGGTCACCTCAACCCATGGTGACCTTGTGTCTTGAAAGTGATAAAGAGTTATGGACTACTGACAAATTTCTTAACTCATGGTCTGATAGCAAGAAAATAGCTCTAGGAAGTCTGGTGTAGGCTTATAAGGGCTTCTCCCCTAGTTCTCATGAGCGTTTAAAATTTGCATCTGCTTTTGGTAGACAACAAAATTCAGGTTTGCATCTTAGTATGAACAGCTAGAAGAACTGAACAGAACAGTATTTAAAATTGAAGCTTCAAAAGGCTGGTGTTCCAGAGATGGAGAAAGGAAGAGAGGTGAATTCTCTGAGTCCCAGAATAAATGGCTGGGAGGCAAAAACTAACTAGAGCTTTTACAGCTTAGGGTAACCAAGGGAACCCACTTAAAGTCCAGCTGCTGTGACATGGGGAGCTCTAAGAACACATAAGTAGGATGTGGCTTGTACTCTAAAGGGGCTGACCTCTAGCAATAAGAAAATCCATGAGAAAGATCTCAACATTGTATAGATTAGTCTGAATTCCTTGGGTTAGATTGTGATTTCTTTATGATTGCTTATCTCCCTAGTTGTCTAATTTGAGCAAACAAAATTTTTCTTTGCACAAGATATTTTTTTCTATAATTTTCATATATAGTATCCAATTCTAAATTTAAAAAGAGAGATAACAGTGCAAAAAATCAAAGCAAACAAACAAATAAAAACAAGAGAAACAACCTAAAATAAAGATAGACTATCCAGACAGTTAACTTGGACATAGAGAATAACATTTGTTTTCTACCTCTTCTTGGTCTACCCTTCGCCTCTTCCTTGTTTTTCTCTTTTCTCTCTGCTTTTTCTTGGCCATCCCTCCTTCTTTCAGTTTAACCAAGGGTAAGACTCTCACTTTAGCTGGAAACTTAGTCTCTTAGTTTAATCCATTTGAAATATCATAGATAATTGAAAACCTTTCCTGGAAACATGTCATATTCTTGATTTGACCCTGCAACTTCTCAAGTTAAAACTAGCTCCACACTCATGAGCCTTCTCAGAACTATTCTCTATTAGCTACTGGTAGGAATCTGTTGGCTTCTCTAGTACTGCAAATCCCCATGTTTGTGGGCTTCATTGTCTCTTACTTCTGTTTGTGACCTAGTCAATTCTTTTTTGAACCCAATTCTTTCTTGCAGTACTTTGTCTAATAGAGCCAAAGCTATCCACTTAATTCTGATTTCCATTTTTTTCCATTAAAGCTAGAAGTAAGTGTGAGTCTGAATTTCAAATTATTGGAGGAATTGCTTTCACTAAATGTTTTACATCAACACAGATGCAGATCCTACCAACTTATGTACCAACTTCCTTATTTGTTGCTTCTTACCATCTGGGGCCCAGGCCTTTAGTCTATGCTGTGCTTAGTGGCAGCTGTTGTCATTGCTACTCATAGTGGCAGTTGGAGTAAGCCAAGTCTTTTGGTAGTAACAAACAGACCCCTGATTTTGAAGTGTGAAGTAAGGGTGTTTTTGTCCTGCCACAAGTCTACCTGAAGTTGTTCAGTCTCCTTCTCACTATTCACTATGGTATCTGGGTTTATACTTGGCTCACACCTTTTGCCATCAACTAATAGATACCTCTCTGGTGATTTACACTGGCCATTGGGTGTGCTTGTCATTTTTGCTTATATTGTGTAGAACTGGTCCACAGTTCCAGCTGAGCACAAAGAGGTCAGGGAATGGAATTTTACTGGGTACTTAGAGACTGTGGAATAAGAACATGTGGTAAACAACACTAATGACTACCACGTAGACCCCTGGGTATGGAGGAACTTGGTATGCAGAGTGAGAGGCATACAAGTGAGTGGTGGAAACCAGACATTCCACGTGGTTCTGAGGCCTTAGATTATTCCTATGGAAAAAATGCAGGTGTTAGATCTCCAGTGTTTACATTATACAGAAATACATTCTACAGAGTTTAAGTTGAATAAAAAATGGGAAGGAAATTTTCACAGTTCCAGAAGAAAACATTGAAAACATTCTTTCCAAACTAGGCTAGGGAAGAAATTCTTAAGCCAAAAAATTTCCAAACCAACAAGGGAAGGTCTAATACACGTAATTAAAGTATAAGCAAAAGGCAGTAATAGTAACACCACCATAAACAGGAGTCACGCGGGAGACTAGGGGGAGCTGCTTTCAAGCCACATCACTGGCTATAGAGCAGAAACTGGAATCTAGACTGTATTTCAGTAGGTCAATCAGAAAGAAGATATTAGAGTGGAAAATAGCATAGATGATAAATGTGCTTCAGAAATATGAGTAGATAGATTGCATGAGGATTTTCTGATAAATACAAATGGAATATTATATAGCACTTTCAATGAACAAACATTATTTATATTAACATGGATCTTAAAATATTAACATTAAATATTTATATTAATTATTAAACATTACTATTAATTTTAAAAATATTAGGATTAAAAGGTCAGAGTCAGTCCTTAATATGTAGAACATTATGCCTATCATTGAAAAATACACAAAAGCATGTTTTCTACATATGAAAAGATATTACTAAAACCATAAACATGCTACTTGAAAGTATGAGAATTCATTTGTGGAGTATTACACTTTCCCATTATGGAAGATTAGTAAATGATCTAGATCATGTTTTCATCAAGGGGAGACAGGTTTTGAAGGTTAAGTATTTATGTAGACTAGTAAGCCCAAGTTTACTAACACCTAGTAACTGAAAGCAAATTTTCCTCCAAGAAGCCATGAGTCAAACACTTGATCATATCTAGCCTGACCAAGCCAAAAAAGAGCTTTTTTAGATTATTTCTTGGTATAATTGGGGTATTTCTAATGTTATTATAGACAACAGGGCATTAACTCAATCATTTTCTGTTCATAATTGTCTTGTTTAGTTTCTGTTATTGCCCTACTGGGGATGGCATTGATTTGGGTTCTTCCTTGGACAATACAAACACCAATTGATGGTCCTTTCCTTGGCCCATGTGTTCTCCAACTCATGGTTTATTCAGCTATGTCTACTTTTTCACTAAAAGATATGTAAACTCCACAGATACATTTGTTGAGCTCACCAAAAGCCATCAGTTCTATTCATTTTTAGTCTTGGACCCAAGGCACATGAGCACAGTAGACAATGGTTTTCTGTGTGACAATCTGATGGAGAACCAATGTGTTCAAGCTGACACAGTGACACTGGATAAATAACTGCTGAAGTGCTGCTTCTTAAAGGGCTATATCTTGCTGAAGAGGATCAACCTAGATACAGATAAACAAAGAAGGAAATGAGAAAACATGGGAAGAGAGATTATTCTTGTGATCTCTTCATACCCCCAATACATACCATCATAAGAGAATGGAAGATTCCAGAAAGTATAACCCCCCCATCTCCCTGTGGCTCAAGAAGGCACATCTGTAGGCACATGGTAGTCACTGTTGCCATGCCTCTGCTCCTGGGAAGGCAGTCAGATCCAGACCTGGATCCAATGTATCTTCATCTGTTTACCTCCTCGACCTAAAGTAAAGACCAGCCATCTGGGAGGGCAGCACAGTTAAGCCTCATGCTCTCAGTTGACAGCCTGGATCACACATTTGCAAGCCTTGAAAGTACCACTTAATAGGACCTCCATGGCCTCTGAGGCAGCTGAAGAGAAAGTGCTGCTGAAGCACTGGATTGGCAGAGTTAAGTTTATGCAGATGGAAGAGTTAGCAGAGACCACAGAACAAATACCAGCAACTAACCCATTTCACACTTCTGAAAAAAAGAGAGAAAGGAATGGCAGAGGCGGGCCAAAACAAATAGGTTTTGGAAAACTTGAAACTGTGGGCTGGAAGTTCCATTTCTTCCTCTTCTCTTCACACTCATTCTGAGAAGTTTGTTGCACTTAGGAGAGCAGAGGCTGGAGCACTTGGGAAAACAGATCCTGGAGCATGTAGAAGAGCAGAGCCTGGAACACTTAGGAAAGCAGAGCCTGGAGCACTTAGGAGAGCAGAGCCTGGAGCACTTGGGAGAGCAGATCCTGGAGCACTTAGGAGAGCAGAGGCTTGAGCACTTAGGAGAGCAGAGGCTGGAGCACTTATGCAGCTCTAGTCAGTCCCATGCAGAAAAGGGTTTCCAATCACAAAACAGATGTTGACTCCATCATCTGTAGAATGGGCTTCCGGGTTCTAGGGTTTCTATGTAACAGAAAACATGAAGGGACCATTCTTTCCAGAAGAATCTATATTTCTGGAATCCCCTTAAACGGTCTTTTTTGTGGCCTATACTCATTCTTAGTCTTTTATTTTAAAGCTTTTCTTTTATTCCGGGGCTGGTGGGAGGACCTTTTACTTTTTCCCTGGAGTATGTGTGTGGATGAAATTTTTCTCACATGCTATCTCACATAAATACCCTTTAGCTTCAGCCAAAGCACTTGGTGCTTATGAAAAATGCATTGCAAAGTCACCGGATGCCATAGCCACTCTGGGGACTATGTAAGGCACCTGAAGTGTGTAAGGTAATATTAGAAGATAAAAGTTAAAGGGAGATTTAGCCTGTCATCCGGGGGGTGGGAGGTGGGTGTTTCTCAGAATTTATAGATGGTAGTTGGAAGGAAGTATCCTGTGAGCTGGCATTTGTGTAGTTAGTTGGTAGCATAGCATCAGCTCAAATGTTTCCTCTGAGAAAGGAAATGATGTGCACAGGAGGCCGACCATACTAAAATCGTCTGAGCTCTGGATGGATTGGAAAGTGGCTACAGACAACCTTTCACAGCTTCGTCAGGTTACTCAACTTGCTTACCAGAATGTGTGGACATGTGTCTATGAGGAAAATATTTGCAACTGTGTTTAAAAACAGTTCCATCTGTTCGTATGTACTTTAAATGCTTAGATGGAAAAGAGAGAGAAAAAAAAGACATTAGCAAAAAGTAAAGAGTCAGATGGTTTGTGAGACAGGCTAGGTTATCCCAATTTGAGTTGGGATGCATGCTAGAGTGTTGGCCAGCAGGCTAAGAGCCAATGAAAGTAGGTCCTGGCATGGGGAGGGGCAGGGGACAGAGCAGTGAAAGTGAGTGGGGTTTCCCACAGTTGCTTCTCCAGACCAGATGAGACCTCCAAAGGCTGGCATCCTGATATATGTGGACACTTTGTTTATGAGAAGTGGGGCTGGGCCAAAGAAAAGCTCATTAGAGACATGGAGCTGGCATCTTGGTGACTCTGAATTCAAAGAAGGAAAAATCCTCTCTGGAACTGGCAGAGTAAAGAGATAATAAAAAGTCATGCTGGTGCTGGAGTCAAGGGTAAAGGCAAAGTGGTAAAATAGAATGGGCGTGTGGCCTTCAAAGCTTTACAAACCCTTTGAGAGAGCAAGCAGGCAGAATACGGGCAAACACTCTTGTATAGAAGAGGGGCCAAGTAAAGCAGATGCATCAGAGGAGTCTTATGAATGGTAATGCTTCCAAAGAGCAGCCTATATTAATTATCCTTGGTGAGATAGTATCCCAGTGAGACGTGTCATTCACACTGATAGATAAAATGTAGGTATGTCACTTCCAAATAGAGCAGTAGGTTTGGGCCAGGGTCCTGCACTTCTGCCTAAGGAGGAAAGCAGAGCCTATAAATTAAGACATTTGAGACTGTTTGTCATTGGCTAACAATAACGGTAGGAAGCTCAGGTGTGACTCTTAATTCTATGCTTAACCTCTTCAGCTTTTGATCAAGTCAACCTTGATACACATCAGTTTCTTAATCTGAAAGCTGACACTGGAATATTTCATCTCCATTACTCACAAGACAATGTGTCTCACCCAGCTCTTCATGGTGCCTCCATACAGGCAGCAGATGGTGAGCGTTGATGCATGGGGGTAAAGGCAACAGTGTGGTAGTGGTTGCCAGGCAACCATGATCCCACTGCCTATCCTCAATAAACCAGTCTCTGGTGTTGGAGGCTGCACCAGTTTTGATACCACGGAGCTAAACCATTCTTTGGCTATATAATATTAAATTCCTTTGACATCAGATTACTTTTGACTAAGTCACAAAGAATGAGAAGGGCACAGAAAACTGGGAGCATATCACTAACAGGTCTGGATGGCTTCTTCTGTCCTCCCTGTGGAAGGGGATGGAGAGTGCCCCCATCAAGTCCCATTCCCCCCAATCAAGGCGTTCCTTTCTTTTACCCCTACAACTCTAAAAAGTTCTGTTATAAGTTTGAGAACAGCTTAAAGATCACCTTAACCCCAGCAACCTGGGTTTGTGATTCAGCAAAATTTGAAGTCCTTGTCTGACAGCAGTGGTGGAAGAACCAATTGGAACTATTAGCTTTGCATGGATTCCTCAGTCTACCAACCTGAACACACAAAGTACATGGGGTTCCTTATAGCTCTTCTCATGTACTTCCTGGAGTCCAACTCATTTAATGATCCTGTCCATGGAAAAGCTGACTTTAGATGCCAAGCAAGGTTCCTGCCAACACTGGCCTTGTAGTTGTAGCTCAGCCAGTGTTGACATGGATCCCAAGACAAGATTCATAGGTGGCACAGGTGATCCTGCTCACTCTCTCGTGGGTTAGGTCTAAAAATGGGACCTTGACTGGGTAGAGCTGCCCTTAGGCTTTGGTCATCAAGAAAATTGCAAAGAAAAAGAAATGTATCCTCATTACCACAAGAAGAATGGATTTGTAATCCTACCCCAAGGCCCATCCAGCAGGTGTGCCCACTGACGCTAACCTTCTGCACTGATTGCCTCCCGATTGTTTTCCCGGGTGGCCACCTTCTCCTAGGAAACCGTTGATGGACCTGTTTATCCACTGTTCACATTGGCTGTGGGTGAGTAAAGACAGTGGGGCACCTGGAGGCAGAAGTGTGCTTTGTTTCCTCAAAACGTGCTTTAGGACACACCACGGCGATGTCATCTCCCAAGGGGACACGACTGTGTCATCCAAATGAGTCAAAGGTGGTCTCTGTGTGCTGGCCCCAGGTTGTTTAATCTTTTTCCCCCTTCAGGACAAGGCCCATTAGCCCAAGCACCTACCAGGACCAAACCCAAAGTTTTACACATATAATTGCTTTAAAAGTTGTCTGAGCAAGCAGATTTTTAGCCAATTAGAGCTTACCTAATTCACAAACTCTGCGAAACCTCACCTAGCAACTGTCATCTATTGATAAAATAGGCCCCGGGAGTTCTAAGGCTCTTAGAAACCCTCTCCCCCTACTGGATACCCACTGTGCTGCCCAGTAAGTGATGTTACCTCTAGAAGAGCATCTGCTTAGACCCCCTTCCCCATCGCTTCCAGTGCTATGAGGATTTTCCATCTTTTGTGAGTTTTGTCTAGTAAGCTTGTCATGTGTTACTGACGAGGTATATTTTTCCTTGATTAACTTCCAAATTATTTCAATCACCCACACAGTTTTCTACCTCAGAGCAACTGAGTAAAATGTAAATAAGGTAGGCTACCAGGAAGTGTGTGGGTTTAATGAGTCTCCTCGGGTGGTCTCTCTCTCTCTCTCTCTCTCTCTCTCTCTCTCTCTCTCTCCCCCCCTCTCTCATATGTGGTGTGTGTGTGTGTGTGTGTTTGTGGGTCGGTGTGTATGTATCCATAGCAGCATTAGAACTCAAGAAGATTACGTTTGAACCTTTCCTCTGGCATTGGTTTCTGACTTTGGGACATTCCATGTCACTCTCCCAGCTCTGGGTTTTCTCCAAGATGAAGGTGATGACACCTATGTCTGAGAGCTGTGAAGAGAAAACACAGTAGGCTGTAGAATTAGAGAAAAGATTCCTCGTGTGGGGTCCGAGTCTTTCTTCTGGTCTCAGCTGATGCTCTTTTGACCTAGTCCTTGGATCCTGACTCACCTCCCACCCCTTGTGCACACCATTTGGAATCACCTGGGTCTCAACAGTGTCCCAGTTCTCTTATAAGTCTTATTTTGACATACTGCTGGGCCTACCTGGTTTGGCTTCTTTTAATTTTCTTGTCCCTCTGCTGCTTGGTCTGTAAGTGCATCATCTAAAGTGATAGAGGTCTGAGGGCTGGAGTGAGATGACAAATGTCGCACAAAGTACATTTGTGTCATCATGTTGCAGCCCTTATCACTAAATTCAGATGGGGCCCAAATGCTATTTTTATATAAGATGCTACTCAGCTCCATCCCACTGTCTATACAATGTTTCTGGTTTTGCTAAATAACAGTTTTCTCTTTTCTTGCTTAGAATCAGCTATGGAAATATAATTATTTCTTAGCAACTTCGATGAGTTTTTTTTTTTTCCAGTTTTATATGTAAGTCTTTGCTCTCCAGGGACATGATAAATACATGGCCCAGTGTCTCAGTGCATTGTGAGAGAGATGTGTGAAACCAGAGTGTGATTCCTCTGGGACAGTTGTTAAATGAGATCATTTACCAAAGGTGTCCTTATGCACCATGGAGATCTCTAAACCTAGTGTCTTGGTTTTCTCAACAGTAAACACTTTTGTCTGAAGAAGATGCCCTATTTTCTTTTTAAAATCCTTAAGAGTTTATTTATGTCTTTATTTATTTATTTGGTGTGTGTGTGTGTGTGTGTGTGTGTGTACGTTCTCTTCTTCAAGCACGGGTTTCAAGGATTGAACTCCAGGTTTCACTGTGAGTACCTCAACCTGAGAAACCATCTTGCAAGCTAAGAGGTAGCCTGCGGTTTTACTTCGTCACCTCTACTCTTTGTCCTCTTTTTCTCTAACTGTTTAAAAAAGTTTCAGGATGTATCAGATAAAGATATCAACAATAGCTATCCTTTCTCCTAAGGCCCAGGAAAAGGATAGATGCAATGGGAGCAGAAAACAAAAACACATGTAAATCTGCCTGTAATGCCACGTGGCAAGCATTAGGAAATGCTGACACACCCCTGGTTTCATGTGTTTACATTGGTAGTGAGCAGCTAGGTGACGCACATAGAATGAGTCTGGTAGAATTCCATTTGTGAAGCAATGGGGGTCGGGTGAGGAAAACATGGGTTTGAGCAATGATAAAGTTATTGAATGAGGTCAGAAACACACAAAGCACAAACATTTAGAAAAAAAAAAATTAGAGAAAAATTGGGTGCCTGACGTTACCAGTAAAGACAAATACAAACATGAATGTCACCAGCAAATAGAAAAACACTTCACGTTGACTCTGCAAATGGAGAACAGATGGACCAGTTGGTTTCTAAAAGAGGTGCCTACTGCACATTTTTGTGTGTGTGTGTGTGTGTGTGTGTGTGTGTGTGTGTGTGACATCTCAGGAATCTAGAGGGGAGGACACCAGCTTCATAATGTTGACAGGAACAAAGAGGAAGAATGAATTTAATATGATTTAGGGAAACAGCTGAAATTTATTGAGGAGATACCTAACTTATCATTTTGGTTAACACTTGAGTGGAAAAATAATATTTACTGTCATGCTAAGTGCTTTGCATACTATTGCATTTAAGTCTCACATCATCCAATTTTCACACACTGCTGTGCTGTTACTATTTCCATTTTTCAGATAGAGCAATGGAAACCTATGAAGGTAAACCTGATACATCTGTGGGGACAGCTTGCTAGGCAATGTACTTGTTGATCAGGCACAAGGTCCTGAGTTCAGATGCAAGAATCCACATAAAAGTGAAACATAAAAACACACACCTTTAACTTCCCTGCTTCGAGGCTGAGACAGGAAGAACTCAGGAGCTTACCAACCACAGCCTGGCTGAAATAAGCTCTACACTACCCCCAAAGACCATGTAGCAAAACCACAAGGCAGACAAATGATTGACAAAAAGACATCATCCTCTGGCCGGGACAAATGCCCATACCAACAGGCATATCTGCGTGCACACACACACACACACACACACACACCACAGAGATAAAAAAATATTTTAACAAATTTTATGTGTAGGGTTAGAGATCTAGTGAGTTCCACGGCTGGGAGCTAAACCATGTTCTCTGAATTTTGGATGCCTTAGAAGAGGAAATGTATGGGGAAATTATCTGTGTGGTAGATGTAGAAGGCTCCTGGGCTTTGCCTAACTGTCCATAATATGTACCCAATAACTTCTGTCCCTTGTCCTAAGGAAGATATGGTATCGGTATCAGCTTAGACATATATTGGCAGTGAACAGCCTTGGGCCCTGGGGAGATATCAGTCCATCTTGGCCATTAGTCTTATTTTTTACATCAGGATAGAGTAATATCAACCGGAGTTATTAACCAAACAATGAATGCATTTTAAATCTGAGAACAATATATCAAACAGGAAATCTCAGAAGACCAGAGTCAGGCAACGAAGAGATGTTCCCAATTGTTCTAGATTACTGCCCTGAGAGAGATCAAAGCTCTAGCACAAGGCAAGGAGAGAACCAGGCAGAGCTTGTTGGGTATAAGAAGAAGGTGGAGCTGAGAGTTCAGGAAACTCTTCTATTCTTAGGGAATAGAAGGACTGCTAAGGATGCTAGGGGAGTAAGGACTCCGGAGACCTGTACAGGGTCCCTCTAGCACCAAATGGAGGGACAGTGAGTCTCTCTCCTCTTTCTTTCTCCCTCACAGCTCTCTTTGTGTGTCTGTGAAAATTACCTGAGGGTAGAGAAGTAGCCTTCGGAAAGATTTAGATGACTGGTGATATTAATGGCTCTCATCATATGGAGAAACCTTGACACTCACAGACCACCAACTAAGCAAGGCTCACAGAAATACCTTGCTTCACACATAGAGAGTAATTATGTCCACAGTGAAGTCTTCAGCACCTGCAAAATAGAAACGCAAACCCATACTTCCAAGTAGCAAACTGTCTCAAAGTAACTTGGAGCATCACAAATGAAAGTTCAAGAATGTGTACGAGAACACACACACACACACACACACACACACACACACACACCCTAACTCTCAACCACATAAACTTCACAATGCCCAAATCCAAATTCACAAAGCATCTAGGAATCAAGGAAAATGGTGAGAAAATAAAGTCATCATTTGAAGGAACCATGAGCCGACAAATGTGCACACAGACATTGCAGCAACAGTTGTTCTGAATCAGAGATTCCAAAACTAAAGAGAAGATATGTAAACAGGGCAAAACCAGAACATGTACAGAGAAAAACAACTTTGTGTGAGATAACGACAGAGCAAGTGACATTAAGTGACTAGTTGGAGGAAATACTAGTGATAGGGAAGGCATATCGATAA
Source organism: Rhynchomys soricoides (assembly GCA_019843965.1). NCBI lineage: Eukaryota > Metazoa > Chordata > Mammalia > Rodentia > Muridae > Rhynchomys > Rhynchomys soricoides. Next base: position 2,913,758 of record JADRCH010000106.1, on the reverse strand, counting down.
AAACCACCCCAAACAAAACACAAAGAGAAAAGAAGCCACTAACAAAGAAGATACCAAGAGAAGCAGAGAACTGAAGGACAAACGAGAGGCCTGATATATAAGTAACTGCCATCACCACAGGCGAAGGGGCAGAACAAGAACATAAAGACATAATGGTTAAATATTTTCTAAACTTGATGAAATTATAAGCACTAATTTAAAATATTAAAGAATACACATGGAGGGACCCATGGTGCTGGCCACATATGTGGCAGAGGAGGGCCTTGTTAGCCATCAGGGGGAGCAGAGGCCCTTGGGCCTGAGGGTATTAGACTCCCAGTATAGGAGAATCCCAAGGGTTGAAGACAAGAGTGGAAGGGTGGGTGGGTGGGGCAATACCCCCATAGTGGCAGGGGGAGGGGGGAGGGAATGGAGAGGTTCCCAAGGGGAGATCTGGAAAGGGGGAAACATTTGAAATGTAAATAAAGTATGAAAAAGAAAAAACCAAACACAATAAACATGATGAAAATTACTCGAAGGCAAATCCCGATCAACTTTCTCAATGCCATGGATTAGGACAAAATCTGCAAAGCAGATAGGCCTGGGGTACTTACTATATAAAGTAATGTGGATAGCACAGTCATCAGATGAAGATGCCAATATCAGGATGGCAACGGAACAGCATATCTGATGCGGGTATGTATGTTGGGGGTGAGGGTAAGTTCAGTGAAAATTTCAAAACTGCTGAACATATATTTTCACAAGGGTAACAAATGAAAAATTTCTAAGACAATGGAAAGCTAAAATAATTTACCACCAGCAAGTCTTCACTATGACAAAGGTTAAGGACTTTTTTTTTTTTTTTTAATGATAAGGAGCATGACAGGTGATAAACTTGGAAGTACACAGAAGGATGATGGGCATTGGAAAGAGCATCACATGAGCAAATGGACAAGTTCACTCATGACTTAGACTTTTTAAATCGACCTTAGGATGCTTTAACAAAAACAATAACAATGTGTTGTGATATTCATTTACATGTGGAAATAAGCTCTACAATAATACTGCAGGTAATAGGAATAGAAAATTTTAGGAACACTCATTCTCATTTATTTAGGGTTTACAGTTTTAGGTGGCTAATCCACAGCCATCACAGTGGGGGTTGGGAGAATGGCAGCGAGCAGACAGGCATGATTCTGAAGCAGCAGCTGAAAATCTACATCTGATCCACAAGCAGCAGGCAGTGAGAGAGCTAACTGGGACTGGGCTTTTGAAAGCTCAAACCAAGCCACTCCCCAGTAACACATCCTCTTCCAACAAGGCCACCTTTCCTAATCTTTCCCAAACTGTTCCACCAATTGAGGACCAGATATTTAAAAATATGAACCTATAGGTACCATTCTCATTCAAATGACACACTGTGTGTGAAAATAAAATATATAATATTGCAGACACTAAAAGGATTTTTTGGCATATTCTCACATGCCTCACACTATATGAATAGTGTATTACATAATTTGAGGGTAGACTGTGGCACCACGTAGATGTTATCATAATAAAGATGCATGCCATAAGCCACAAAGCAATTGCTAAATAACAAGACAAGGAATGGCAGATAACAGTAACTCAGTGTCCAGGAGGAGACACAGTAACAAAAACTTCAATATATTTGAGGGAAGCACAATGAAGAAAACAAAGGGAAGGAAGAATATGTAGAATAAAATGCAATTAGAAAATAGTTTTGAGCATTATCGCACCAAAATAATCAATGAAAAGAAAATCATTTGTCGCGGAAGGCAGCCATTGTCAGATGGATAATAAACAAAGAGCCTAGTATAAGTCAATCATAAGGAATCACACTATCATAGTTTGGTTTCCATTGCTGTGATAAACACCATGACCAAAAACAACTAGAGGAGGGAAGCATCCATTTCTTCTTATACCCCAGGTAACAACTCATCACTAAGGGAAGTCAGAGAAGGAACTTGAGGTAGAGACATGGAGGCAGAGATTGATGAGGAGGCCATAGAAAAGTGCTGCTTACTGGCTTGTTCCTCATGGCTGGCTCGACCTGCTTTCTTATAGCATCCAGGACTACCAGTTCATAGGTGAAACCTCCCACAATGAGCTGGGCCCTCCCACATCAGTCATCAGTCAAGAGAATCTACTACAGACTTGCCTACAAGCTAATCTTGGGGGCGTGGTGGGGGTTCTCATATGAGGTTCTTTCTTCCAAAAATGACTCTGGCTTGTGTCAAAGTAACATAAAGCTAACTATCACAATGATAAAAAAACATCTTGTGAAGAAAGGATTAATTTGGCTTACCAAGGTGTACTGGCAGGTTTTATGTCAGCTTGACACAAGCTGGAGTTTTCACAGAGAAAGGAGCCTCCCTTGAGGAAATGCCTCCATGAGATCCAGCTGTAAGGCATTTTCTCAATTAGTGATCAAGGGGGGAGGGCCCATTGTGGGTGGTGCCATCCCTGGGTTGGTAGTCTTGGGTTCTATAAGAAAGCAAGCTGAGTAAGCCAGGGAAGCAAGCCAGTAAGGAACATCCCTCCATGGCTTCTTCATCAACTCCTGTTTCCTGCCCTGTGTGAGTTCCAGTCCTGACTTCTTTTGGTGATGAACAGCAATGTGGAAGTGTAAGCTGAATAAACCCTTTCCTCCCCAACTTGCTTCTTGGTCATGATGTTTGTGCAGGAATAAAAACCCTGACTAAGACACAGGACAGTCCATCACTGGGGAAAACTAAGCAGGAGCCTGAAGATAGACCCTAAAGCAGAGACCATGGAAAAGCTGCTTACTGACTTGTTCCTCTATGTTTCTCATACAGATCAAGTCCATCTGCCCAAGGATGGTACCACTCACAGTAGCTGGATATCCCACATCAATTAGCAGCTAAGAAAATCTCAGACATGCCCAGATGGTAGTCTGTTCAAGACAGATTTCATTAGAGGCTCCCTCTTCCCTGGGATGTCAGGTTGACAACTAAAACAACATGGCACACACTTCTAACAAAAGAACAGGAAGAAGTTCACATAAGAAAGATGCATAAAGATGTGTTAACACTAATCAAATGAAATCTGGACAGACTATCTCAGCATCAAACCAAGACAATTTCAAAGTTAAGAATATTATCAGGAATACACATTTTAAATTCATAATGGCATCTGAATGAATTTGTTAAGAGAGTCAATGATTCTAAAAGCACTTACAATAACTTCAAAAATAAGAAATGAAACTAATCAAGGACATCATAGGAAAATAGTCAAATATTCAACTACATTTGGGGATTTCAATTAGTTCCAAAACTAATAGAAAAACATACTTATACAATCAGGAAGTCTGTAGAATGATTTTAATAACGTTATTGAGCAACTTGACCTAATTGGCATTTATGGCACACTCTACTTAACAGATCTAGCATATGCATTCCTTTTAAAAGTCAGAATATTTATTATGATATAACATAGAAAAAGTAAGTTCAATAATACAAAAGGTTTAGGTCATACAGAGCATGCTCACACAACACAATAGGATGAATTCAGAATTAAGGATAGATTTTTTTTCTGAGAAATCTGTAATTGACACTATGACTTCTACAAAATTCCCCAATATTTTGTGGAATACATTATTCACTTCTGAAAGACTCCATAGATGACAGAGGAAATGGTAGATGAAATTAGAAATGCCTGTATGAAAGCTTTTCAATCAGTTCTTGGATTTCAATGTAAGAAAATGACAAATATTTGAATTCAGCACATATACATAAATAAATAAATAAATAAATATCTAGTAGGAGTGAATAAACTTGACTCTAAGAAGTAATAGAGGAAAAAAATAAAATTTTGGTTCTTAAAATGAAACCACAAAGTTAAGAAATCTATTACTAGGGTAACCAGAAGACACTATTGAAGACTATTATTATCAATACAAAACACAAGCGTTGAGGTAACTGAAAAGTTTGTAGATATTAAGAGGATTATAAGAAAATATTTTTGTAGTTTTATGCTAATAAGTTTGATAATTTGGATAAAAATATATAAGTATTTGGAGATACATAATCCAGATAACCCCTATATAGTAAAATTACCTTATTAGAAGTTGGTCTCAAAAGAAAATTATTGATTGCAATATTTTTTATAGTTTTTTCTTTTGAGACAAGGTCTCACTATGTAGACCACACTGGTTTAGAACTCACAGAGATCTGCCTCCTTAGCCTCCCAGTTGTTGATATTAAATGCCTGCAGTACTGTGTTTGGCACATTTTTTTCTTAAGATTTATTTATTTGTAGTTTATGTGGATGGGTGTTTTGTTTGCATTCATGAGTGTGTGCCATGTAAATGCAGTGCCTGCAGAGGCCATAAGAGGGCATCGATCCTTTGGAACAAAAGTTAGTATGTGGTTGTGAATCACCATGTGGATGCTGGGAACCAAAACTGGGTTCTCTACAAGATCAACATGTGCTCTTAACCTAGTGGTTCTCAGCCTTCCTAATGGTGTTACCCTTTAATACAGTTCCTCATATTGTTGTGACCCCCAAAAGGATTATGACCCACAAGTTGAGAGCCACTGTCTTAACCATTGAACCATCTCTTCAACTCCCTCCACAATTTTTTAAAATAGTGAACACTATATCAATTACTTGAGAAAGCACTAATACTAACTGTACATGAGAACTTTTGTAAATGTAAAAGTGAATGAGATATGCCCCTTCCTAAAATATGAACTAATATTATCTCAATAGCAGAAAATTACATTCAAAACTGAAAACAACAAACATGCTTTATCAGAATAAATATAGAAATTATGAATATAAAGTTATTTATTTGTGTATGTGTGTGCATGTGTGTGTGTATGTATATATGTTTGTGCGAGTTCCTCCATGTACAGCACATTATTTGTGTATGTGTGTGCATGTGTGTGTGTGTGTGTGTGTATGTTTGTGCGAGTTCCTCCATGTGCAGCACACATATGGAGATCAGAGGATAACTCATACCTTCCACCTTATAGAACAGGGTCTCTTGTTTCTAGTATGTATTTTCCAGGAGAGCTGGTCTCTGTCTTCCTGGGCTCACAGATGGTCAGGTTACAGAAACTGGTTTTTAAGCCTAACTTCCAGACATCAGTCTCAAATGCTCAGTCTTACACTGCAAGCACCTTTACTCATTGAGCAATCTTACTGGGCCAGATAAGTATTATTAAAGAACATAAAATTGATTTTAACTACAGTCAGTGGGACTGTTTATGGAAAAAATACAATGAATTTGCATAAAAGCTTCTAGATCTCAGAAGTAGGTTTACTGAAGTTTAAGGAAAAAATGTGTCAGAGTACATTGAATTTCTAAATACTGGGAAGAAAAGTCACAAATGTAACTAAAATAAAATAGTATCATCCATATAATACTAGAAGAAATGCTTGGGGATAAATATGACAGATGATATGAAAGGCCTTCCAACCTGAAACTAGAACAAAAATAACTGAAAGATATACTACATTCATAGGTCAGAAAACAAAATACTATTATATTTTAACAATCCAAAAATTGAGCAAAAGGTTTACAGAATTCCAATAAAAATTTCAGCAGGATTTTTCTGTTAGAAATTGATAAACTGATCTAAAGTTCATTCAAAAGTCCCTATACTCTCTATTTTCCAAAATGGCATGAAAAACTAGTGGAAGTGGACTACTAGCACACTCTGTTATCAGAGCATATGGTAAGCTCCAGAGACCAGGACAGTGATGTCAGAACATAGCATAAGCTCCAGAAACAAGAACAGTGATGGTGAAACATTGTAAGCTCCAGAGATCAGGTCAGTGATGTCAGAGCCTATGGTAAGCTCAAGAGACCGGGATAATTATGTCATAACATCCCATAAGCTCCTGAAAACAGGACAGTGATGTCATCATATATCATAAACTCCAGAAACCAGGACAGTGCACTACAGACCAGTAGATCAGACATATAGGACAATATACCAAATAACAAAGCCAGAGAAGGACATTTCAAGGAAAAAGGGAAAAAAAAAACCCAAAAAGATCATATTTCATGAACAGAGATTTTTTCAAATCCTCAAAAATCTAAGTACACCAAATCTGAACATCTATATGGAGAAATTTATACTATAACCCTATGAAGCTTATCTCAGGTGTACAAGTCTGAATTGAGATTAGAAAAATCAGTCAATGTAATCCATAGACCAAAGAAAGAAGCCATATATAATATCAATTGATGCAGAAGAAGAATTTGATAAAGTCTAGCATGCACTGGTGATTAAAATCTAACAGGCAACTTGGAATTATGGACATTTTCTCAAATGGAAAAAGAAGTAGAAAAACCCCACTGCAAACATCTGCTTAGTCCTGAGTATGTCATGGCTTCTTGCAGAGGTCACGGACAAGGCAAGGATGCTCAGAGGTCATGGACAAGGCAAGGATGCTCAGAGGTCATGGAGAAGGTGAGGATGCTCAGAGGTCATGGAGAAGGTGAGGATGCTCAGAGGTCATGGATAAGGAGAGGATGCTCAGAGGTCATGGACAAGGAGAGGATGCTCAGAGGTCATGGATAAGGTGAGGATGCTCAGAGGTCATGGTTAAGGAGAGGATGCTCTTCCCTACTACTACTTTTTTTGTCCTACTAATGTCCCAGTTAATTTAACAGGAAGAGAAAACAAAAACAGAAAATGGGGAAAGAAAAGATATACAATAAATAAAGATGGGGAAGAAAGAGACAAAATTACTTTGTTTACATTGGATTTATTTGTACAGAATATCTGAAAAAAAATTGATCTAAGTAACTGCAGAAATTAACAAGCAATTATACCATGATCAATATACAAAGGATACATTCTTATGTACTAGAAATGACTTAGTGAGTTTTAGAATTTAAATTTAAAACTATTCATAACTAAGTGTGAAATATGCATCACAACCAGTATAAAATATATATGAAAACCCTTTTAAATTCTAATTAACTAACTAAAGATAATACAATTAAATAGATCCCCTGCTCATGAAAAGGATGACATTATGGCCCTCACTGCTTTTTATAAGTTGATTTAACAATTGGAACTATAATGAAATTTTAAGCACTTTTTTGTAGATATTAATAAACTAATTCTTAAAATGATGAGAATGTGAGAGACAAATGACAACACAAAATCTAAATGGAAGAACAAAGTCAAAGAGCAAAGAACAAAGACAAAGAATGAAGAGCGAAGTCAGAAGCTGTGTCATCCAGCTCTCAGACTTTAAAAGCTACAACAATTAAGGGAGGATTTCGGCCCCTAAGGGGACAAGAACGCCACAGGAAGACCAACAGAATCAACTAATCTGGATCTTTGGGCTTTCAGAGACTGAACCACCAACCAAAGAGCATATATAGGCTGGACCTAGGCTTCCCCGCACATATGTAGCAGATATGTAGCTTGGTCTTCATGTGAGTCCTGAACAACTAGAGCAGAGGCTGTCCCAAAAGCTGGTGCCTATATGTGGGATATGTTCTACTACCTGGCCTGCCTTGTCTGGCTTCAGTGGGAGAGCAAGTGCCTAGCTTCACAGAGGCTTGATGTGCCAGGGTGGGGGTTACCCATGGGAGTCACCATCCATCTGCTCAGAGGAGAAGGGGTGAGAGGATGGGGGGAAGGATTGTGGGAGGGGGTGACCAGGAGGCAGGTAGTGAATGGGATGTAAAGTGAAAAAGTAAAAATAAATAAATAAATAAAAGTCCTAACAGAATAAGGAGTCCAGAAATAAATCCATGTGAATATATTATACTGACTTTTGACAAAGGAGGAGAGAAAATGTCATAAAACAAATATAGTCTATTTAATACATATTTTGGGGAAACTGTATAAACATATGCTGAAAAACCTCAATTTTTGACACAAAAATTAAATAAAAACATATTATACAATGTTTCCTTTAACTTGTAGATTTTTCAGGACTTCTACCTATAAGAGATGTTGAAGTCTTTGTAAAGGCCCTTTTTACATCTGTAGAGATGATCTTATGCTTTCTGTCCTTAAGTCTACTGATGCATTGTATTACATTACTTGTTTTTTGTTTTCTATTAGTAACTGTATTTATAAAGAAAGAAACCCATCTATCTCAACACAGTAGAGGAATATATAACTTATACCAACACTATACTAATTGGAGAGACATGGGAGAGTTTCTTCTAAAATCCAGAACAAGACAAGAGTATCCACTGTCTTTACTCTGACTCAAAGCATTTGGTAGCAGTATAAGACAATTGGAAGAAATAAAGGTATATGAATAGGAAAGAAAGGCTTCAGAGTATACCTGCTTGCATATATCATGTATATAAAACATTGTAAAATGACCAGGAAAAAATACCATTCACAAACCTTGAAAAATACAGGAATAAAGTTAATCAAGGATGTAACAGATCTCTACAATGACACCTTTAAAAACACTGAAGAGAGATTGAAAGAAAACACTAGAAGGAGGAAATCTGATCATTCTTATGGACTAAGAGAATTCATAGAGTAAATGTTTTATTTCACTGAAAGAAAAACCAAATTCAATACAGCATCAACCAAGTCAAAATTCTTCAAAGATGTGTAGAAAGTATCCCTATGGTCTATATGAATCACAAAAGCCCCAAAGTAGATCTGGATAGAAAGAGAGATCCTAAAGCTATCACAGTGCTTCATCTCAAATTGTGCTATAGAACCAGAGTAACAAAAGCTGTATGTCCCAGCACAGAGTCAATCATGTTGGCTGGTGAAATAGAGCAGAAATAAACCCATACAGCTACAGTGACCTAATTTTTGACAAAGATGTTGACACAAATTGTGCTGTGAAAAACTGGACATCTATGTGTAGAAGCATGATCTTGGATCTATATCTCACACTTTGCATAATGGTTGATTAAAAATGGATTAAAGACCTTAAGACTTAAAACTCTGAAACTACTGAGGGAAAACATGAAGAAATAATTCAAGGTATATGCATAGGCAAGGAAATCCTAGCAAGAATCCTCGTAGCTTAGAAAGTAACCCCAATATCTTACAAATAGGATTTCATGAGATAAAAAAGAAAAGCTTCTATACAACTAAGGAAACACTCGCTGGAGTGAAGAGAAAGTACACAGAAGGGAAACATGTTGCCAACTACATATTACACAGGGACTTAATATCAGTAATGTATGAAGAACTGTAAAAAATAAGCCTCACTCCCACAAACTGTCCATCAATAAGTGGACAAGTGAAAAAAAAACCAGGCTGTTTTCAAAAGGAAGAATGGCCAATAAATATACAAATGTTCAACAGTTTTAAACAAAAATTAAAACTGATTTGAGATTGAATCTCATATCAAACAGAATGTCTGCCACCAAGAACACCATCAGGAAGAGTGTAAAGAAGAAGCCTTCATCACTGCTTGTGCAGATGTAAACTTGCACAGTCCCAATGGAATAAAAATTGTCATTTTTCAAAAACAGACAGACAAACAAACAAATAAACAAACCCAAAACCCAACTAAAAATAGAACCATATGATCAAGATATATCAAACCTGGGACACAACAAAAAAATTCTAAGTCTTACTACAGGGGCACCTGCTTGCAGGATGCTTGCTAGTCACAATAAGAAGGAAATGGAGCCAGCCTCAATGCCCATCAACAGAAGAATGTGCAAAGAAGATATGGGATTTAATTGAAAAATGAGACCATGACATTTGTAGGAAAATGGATTAGACTATAGTTATTATGTTAAACAAAATAAGCCAACTCAGAAAGACGCTTTCTCTCATATATATGGAGGATAGAGTTAAGTGTGTGTGCGTGCATGTGCGTGCGTGTGTGTGTGTGTGTGTGTGTGTGTGTGTGTGTGTAGAGCCATGAAACTAGAAAGGAGTACACAAGAGGTGAAGAAGAGATCTTTAAAAAGGGAAGAGAACAGTGGAATGTATGTATGTACGTATGTATGTATGTATGTATGTATGTACATAAGAAGATCACGAAAGGAGTCAGTTCTACTCAAGAGGTAGGGAGCTAATCAGAGGCAAGGTGGAGAAGGTACTTGAGAGAAATGGATAAGAATAAATTGTAATGACATGTATGTTCTGAAAACATGTCAGTGGAAACTCTTGCTTTGGATGTGAACTTATAACATACTTTCAGATGTTTCCAAGAGAAAAGGATGGAGTTTCATCCAAAATATACACAGAACCCTTTAGAAAACATGGTGAGAAAATGTGTGATCTGGCAAAGTAACCAAAAGAGTTGAACAGACATTTTACCAAAGCATTTGCTCCCCCCCCCCACACACAAAAAAAATACTGCATGAAAATCTGACGATCACTGGATGCCATAGAAAACTGTAGTCAAAACCATAGTGTGGCACTAAACACCTGCTAAGATGGGTGAAATTTGAAACACTAATAGTACCAAATATTGGCATGTTTGTGGGAAACAGGAGCAATCATTTATTGCTAATGGGGATGCAAAAAATTCACAGGCACTGTGGAAGACAATCTGACCATTTTCTATAAAATAAAATGTTCTCATACCATATGAAGAAGGAAGAGTTGCATCCCTCCATGTTTACCCAAGTGGGTAAAAAGCTTAAGTTGAAATATACCTGCATGCGTGTGCTCACAACAGCTTCATTCAGGATTGCCAAAACTTGGAAGTAACCAGCGGGTCTGTTAGTAGATGAATAGAAAAATAAACTGTACATCCTGAGAATGGAATGTTACTCAGAGATAAAGAGATATGAGCTACCAAGGCAGGAAAAGGCACAGGGGAAGTTGAAACGTGCAGTGTGAAGCAAACTAAGCCAACATGAAAAGGCTGTGACCATGTGTCAGGTTAGAAAGGGAAAATATTAACTGTGTACAGTAAAAGTGAAGAGTAATTTCTAAGGGTTAAGGAGAAGATAGGTTTGAACAGCAGACTTCATGGGAATGTTAATGCAAAAAAGTACCTTGCTTGTAGTAGAATGCAATAATAGAGAAATGCTCTTCTACGTTCATCAAAATCCATAGAAGGCACTAGTGGACCCCTGTGTAGACCATGCACTGTGGATGATAATGACTGGGCCCTTATTGGCTCATCAGTTGCAACAAACTCATGATCTTAAGGCAGCAGGTGTATAATATAAAAATTCTCTAAAGGGTAAAGTCTACTAACAAAACAAACTAAGAAAAACAATAGCTGCCAACTCCCTTTCTGACAGGTCCAGGTGAGAGGAGAGAACCTGGTCCAGGAGGGTCTGTCTGGGGCTGAGCGAGGTGGTGAGTGTCGAAGGCCCAAAAGAAACACGCCAGGCCAGGTGTCTTGCTGAAGCAGGAACTCACTTTATTAAACTAGACACTTGCTTATATAGCGAAGGCAAGGAGGTGGGCACTTAGGCATGGGAAGAGATGACGTAGGAAGTGGGGAAGGGTGACGGAGGGTTACGTCAGTGGTAGCTAGGCAGACAAGGGCTGGTGCAGGTCGTGCTGAGTCATCCCCGGGCAGAAGTGAGAGAGACAGGTCTCGAAAATTGAGCCAGGTTGCATGTAAGTAGTCAAATGATGTGTATAAGCCTCCATTTGTACAGATTTCAAGGAACTGAAGATGAATGTATAATGCCATAAGTGGACGGTAAGCACAGGGCAGAGGATAGGATCGGATGAATGGTTGCCAAATACTGAGTTGTTAACTCTTAGCAGGCTGGCTGCATGGCAGAACCACCTCTGTATGCATACAGACACAAGCCTAGTCCAGGCCTTCAGAGGTATGCCCCCTTTTGTCTGAAAAGGAGCCTCATAGGCTGCTTTACAATGTCTGCAGTGACTCTGAGACCTGGTTAGACATGAGGACATCTATGCAAGTGGCCTTGTATTTTTTTTCCATATGCTTGTTTATTTTCAAACACAGAATAGTCTGAACTTCCAACTTAAGTGACTGGAAATGCAGATGAATTCCTCTCTGTAGTTACTAAATAGAAGAATCTAGCAATGATTCACTTTGGCTGTTTCTAGGACATTCCTGGTCACTAGGGTAGACAGGTAAGGGCATCCCACCCCACCGAAGTCTCCCTTGGACCCCTCCCCCCTTCTCCTATAGATGTATCCCTCACCTTCATCCTTAGCATTGAATTACAGTTACAACTTAAAAGAACTTGGCTTAGAAAACCCAACTATTTGCTCAATGTTGCCAACTGAATTCAATAGGATTATCTGGCACCCCTTTCTCGCCTTGCCTCACTGCTTCTTGGCTAATCTTTAAATTCCTTGCCTTTGCCATCTAGCCTAATAGGCCTCATGATGCACGATTTCCAGGGAGAAAATACATCCCTTTCTGTCCACACTCCATGCCTAGAGCTTTTCGATGAGTGAAATGCCATAGGTATGTGAGAAACTTGAGTCTTGCATCTGGGTAAAGCCAGGTCTTGCATAAAAATCCAATGGGGATTACAGAGCCAAATGATTACTTAGGGAGGATCTGAGAAATGGTGTTATGATTTCATCATGACTCCTTGTTCTGCCTTTAAGCCATGCTGGGCAGAGTGGCGTCACCTTTCTGTAGATCAGACTCCCAACCTACCAAGCACCTTTCTCTCCTGATGGAGGGTATTGAATTTGTGCAAGCTGTTTGCTGTTTTCTAGGGGATAAGAGGTTCACTTGTGAGCAGGAGGACTGAAGTGTACTGGTCCTCATTCAGGATTATGAGTCTGTGGGTAGGATCCTACTTCTGAAGTCCTGATGAAGACAAAAACCTCTGCTAAGCCAGGAGGAAGATAGTGGGGCAAAAGAAAACTGCACAATGGCTACCTTTAATGTAGTGCTGGTGGTGAACACCACGATGCTCTAATGCGTGCTTCGCATCTATGGATCACAGTGTCCAACTCAACCCATAACTTTTGTCATTTTAGACTGTTTTCCTCCATAAGCCCAAGTTATGGAGAGTAATTCTCAGTCAGGGCTTGGAAGGAAGAAAGGGTATTCACATTTAACAAGCATGTGGATTTACAACTAATGACAGATGCAGAAACACAATGCTCATCACCAGATGCTGATGAAAGTCCTCAGGACCCATCTTCTTTATCCCTCAGGGGAGACAACACCAAACCTACTCTCCTTTCCAAACACATACATGTGCCACACACAATTATAGTGTACCACTGTCTGCTGCCTCCTGTAGCAATGGCAGCGGAGTTAGCGATACAGAAAACTGAGTTCTTGAATTTGATAACCAAAGGAGGTTCCTTTAAGAAAGGGAACACAAGTCCAGCTTAGCATCATACAATTCTTCCTTCCTTCCTTCCTTCCTTCCTTCCTTCCTTCCTTCCTTTCACTCTCTATCATCATCATCATCATCATCATCATCATCATCATCATCATCATCAGTGTTATTTTACCATGTCAGGATGGCTTACCCAATCTATAGTTAAAGAAATTATATTTTGTTAACAACAATAACAAAAAGTAGATTACATAAAATAGTGTTTGGTAACCATAACTATCTCAGTAATAGTTAATATTTATTTAAAATAACAGCAAAAACCATGGTGCTTATTGTTTTACCTCCCCAGCAGTCTCTGACAATTATTCTTGTGATGCCCATTTTCCATGTCAAGAAACAGGTTCAGAGAAGTTGGACAATCTGCCTAAGGCCATGGGCCAATCTGAGCAGATGCAGACTCAATTACAAATACACCTCACAGCAAAATTCATAAATCTCCTTCACCACAAACCACTATAATGGCTGGTCTCATAATTGCGGGTAGGGAGCTAGGCTTAGTGTCATTATTTCCCAGAGTATATTTGTGAGAAAAGCCAGCACAATCAGGAAAAACCTGGGATTGTGGGACTTCCCAAAGAACCTTGGTTTATCAGAGGATCCTAGGGAATTCCAATGGGTTAATTATTGCCTCCATTTGGGGGCCCCTTGGAACATTTTCTGGGGAGGGACATTCTGTAAACTAATCGTTGTATATATCTGACGCTTGCTGGAAAAAGTTAAACAATCCAACAGGCTCCCTTCACTAAGTGCAGGCGGCATTTCCCTCCTCAGATGCAACTTGTAAGTTTGTGCTTTTAATTATTAGCATTCTCCCCTGAAATTACAGGCAAAGCACTCAGTGATATTTGAAACATCAATTACTGGCCTGCAGCCCTCTGCTACTGTTTCTCTGCCTGCTTCCAAGGCTGCAAATCCATTTTCTGCATTTCTTTCAGATTTTCTGAACAAAATTATGGAAAATCGCTGTTGGCACATGACATTTTTCCACAATGGTCAGAGTTATTGAATTGTGTCGTTATGTGCTACTTGGAGAAGGCATTCTGACTTCAAATGCCAGCCTTAAAACTACCAGGACATTTTCTCCAACCCAGGCTTCATAAATTTTCCACAGAAGTAGGCTAAGAAATCTGTCCTGGCTTTGTGTGAAGCACCCGCAGAGCAGAAGCCCAACCTTGCCATGGCTCAGGTGGTTGTGTTTTCTTTAACTCATGGCCTCTTCAGGTTCTCTGTTTTCTAGACATACTTTTGCACTGTGAGACAATAGATAGAGACAACCTTTGATGTGGGCAGCCCTCACACCTGGACTTCCTGAGACCATCACGAGAGATGCTGCTTTTGCTGCTACTTTAAATTTGTTGTCTTCTTTCACTGAAGGGCATCTCACGCCCAGATTTGTGCCTTCTGTGCTCCCCATCAATGCTCACACACAAGCCAAGGTCCTGGAATCCTCTCTCCTTGAGATGTATGATCATGGGTGATAAGAACCTGTCAGATCTACGCATGTCTCTCTCATGTCAACTGCTTTAATGTCCCTCAATATCCTTCTTGAATTTTTCAGCCAGCTTCTGGCTTGCATTTGGCCACAACCCTTCTTCACTGTGTATTCCACACTCGAAGGATTATTTTAAAATTTTGTATTGGTTTATCCATCAGTTACTGGAGACACTGAAGTGGGACTCAGGGAGGTAGATGGGGTGAGTGTGGCTCCCACCATCTAAGGTCTATTGTTATCCTACTGTCCAACAAAGCTGGTAGCTCTTCTTCATTAAGGAGTGGGATCAGAGCTCTTTCAGAGGCTGATCTTCAGGCACAGTGTGATCTGATTCTAGTGAAGTCTTCTGGTCATCTCTCTCTCTCAACATCCCCTATCTTCCACTTGTGCTAATCTCTGTGCCTTCAAAAAGCAGAAACTTTCCGAATGCTCATCTCATGCCCCCCTGTCTACCCAAGGGCTGTTACTCACTGCTTAGCAAATGCCAACTTCCATTTTTAACTCTTAACTCAAGTCTTACCCTCTTCTCTCCCTTACTCTTCCAGCCCTAGATCTCTCCATGATCTCTTTTTACAATATACTCTTTTTCTAAACACCCCAAGTGGGTGGGAACAGAGGAACAAGATGGTGGAGACAGGGCCACAAACTCTGGTGGCACATGGGTCTGAGCATTGTTACTAAGTGTGAGCTTTATTTTTATTTTTTGAAACAGGTTTCTCATATCACTTTAGCTTTGATTTCTCCAAGTATAAGCTGAGGTTATGAATTTGTACCATGTAGAGTTGTTAACAGCATTTAACAAGCTTTGACATAAAGGCTAATCTTAGAATGCAGAGCAAATTATAACAATTATTATTCTCATTGCGGTTTGATAATATCATTAACAATTAGGTAATCCCACCTCATGTTGTCAAGGTTATGTTCATCTCTTCTTGTCTCCTAGACTGTTGGATCTCATGGCTTGCACATATTTTTTTTTCCCTGTGATTCTGGGTCTAGGATAAACTATCCAGCTCATGTTAGATTCTTAGTGATTTGGAAATGACCAAATTCATCTGTGTATGGAAACTCACAACTATTTCAAACTGAACATACAAGGAGTCTAAAACTACTAGCTAACCTCAAAGCATGTTCAGAGTCTACAACTGTTTCCAATTATAACAGCTGTGAAAATCCAAGTTGGATTCATTGCAATTTGAATTAATTCATCAGAACACATCAACAAATCATCTTTTTAACCATATATAAAACTATTAATATGAATTTCTGTAGGAATTAAGACATTTTGTTAAACCATTTAAGTCAGAGATTTTTTGATGTCTATTTAAAATCATATAAATTACATATCCTCTGGGTTTGTTTCTCCAAAACCTAGACGAGGTAGCCCTTATTCCTTCAACTTGGTTTTTGCTATCTCCTGCCTGGAAGGTTGGAACATACAAAGGTTATGGACTCTACTTTTTCAAGAAAACCCTCTGGTTGATTTATGGATACTTTGAGATCTGGGATAAAATATAATTCTTATATTTCATAAAATGCAGCTGCAAGCATATACTGCAGGCTCTTCCTCTCACCTCATCAGAGCTTGCCTCCTGAGTTCTCTGCTCCTAATCACGGGCTGCTGGTGAGCTCAGATACTCTTCATTTCACCGACTGCTTCGCAGACTGAACACTATTATTTTCTCTACCCCACATATACTAATCATATTTCCCTAGGAGCCACTGCTGCAGGCATCACCATCCTAAAAACTGTGTGACTTTTGTCTTGGGCATTTCTTGACTCATCCTCTTGGTGTTTTCGAAAAAATATCTTTGAAGTTGTAAGGCCGGGGCACTTCACTGACTAGAAGTGCACACTGCTCTTGTTGAGGACCCAACATCAACTATCAGTACCCATGCTGGGAGGCTCACGGCCACCTATGACTCTAGTTCGAGGGGGATCTGACACCTCCGGCTTCTTTGGGCACATGCATCCATGCACACACACCTGCACATAGACACACATGCAATTTAAAATAATTAAATGTTAAAAAATAAATAAATCTCACATTAAAAGTTGTGGGACAGCGATAAGTGAAGGTTATTTTGACTCATGTAAAGGAATAAGAGGACTCTTATCTTGCTCCAGATATATATGAAGAAAACACACACATACACACACACACACACACACACACACACACACCACAAACAAAATAAAACATAACAAAAAACCCTACTAGTTTCTCACTGAAAATGTGTTAATTTTCCAGAACAGTGCCAGGTAGGCAATAGTTAGTAAATGAGCCTGGCTTTGGATGGAGAGGGACCGCAAATAGCTCCTCGGTTGTTAAGTTTTGGTTGTGAACTGCTCTTCTGACATCTCATGTATTGAAGGTCTGGTTCCCATGCAGTGGTGTTATTGGGAGGTGACTAGATCCTGGCAATGCTAGCTGTCAAGAGTAATCTATTGATGAATTCATGTTCACTCTGCTATAACATTATTGGAAAGTAGTGAGACTAGAAGATGCAGCCTTATTGGAGGAAGCTGGTCACGTGGAGGGATGTATGTTGGAAGTTGTATCCCATACAAGGACTCCTCCTTCTCTTTGTTTCTCGGTTGCCAGGAGGTGAGCAACCTCTTTTGCCATATACCCCCACTGCCATGATGTTCTGCTCAGTGCATCTTCACACTGATGGAGCCAGCTAGCCATCAACTAAAACCAGTGAAAGCATCAGCCAAAATACACCTTTCATCTTTTAAGTTACCTTTCTCTGGTGTTTTGTCATAGCAATAGAAGCCTGAAGTTTTCACTTCTAGGTCTTCCTTCATATATGCTGTGCTCTCAACCTGCTGTCAGAGAAAGCCAGCTTGGGCTTTTCTGTCCCTGCTATCTAAGAGTATATGGTGTTTGCTGAGAATGTCTCCCTCTCCAAAATTGAATTCCTAGATAGAGGACATGACCTTTAAACCCTGAATTTCACATATTGATAACCTGGGAAGCCAAGATTTTATGTTTTATTTAGTATCCCCAAAAGAGTTGCAGATTCTTTCATAGCTGAGGTTTTCTGCTAAACTTCGGAAACATCAATGGTGAACCGAAGATGATAGAGACACAGTTCTTCTTATCAGATTCCAGTACAAGGGTTGGCAACCTTTAAAATATAACTGTTTTATGTGCATGTATTTTGCCTGCACATGCATGTCTGTGCACCACATGTTTTCCTTATATTCACTGAGGCTAGAAGAGGGCATTTGATCCTCGAGAACTGAAGTTACAGACTTATGAGATGCCATGTGGGTGCTGGAAATTGAACCTGGGTCCTCTGGAAAATCAGCAATACTCTTATCTGCTGAACCATATCTTCAGGTAACGTGCTACCCAGCAAAGCAGAGATTTTACCTTGTCACCCTCATCACTTAACTCTGCAATCACACTATAAAAGAGCCACAAACAAGATGCAAATGAATGTACATTGTTGTTTCTCAATAAACATTTACTTCTGAAGCATAGTGCTTGGCTTTGGTATCTGGGCTATAGTTTGTCAATCCCTGGTTTGGGAAGCTAGAAAGAGGAGAGTGAGTAAGTACACTAATACATGAAAGGAGCTGGCTCCAGGTCAGTGCAAAGCCAAGGGAGCCACAGACTGAGACAGAGTGATGTCTGAGATTGAGGAAGAAAGAGAAGAAAAAATATATGGTGATTGATGAGAATGAATAGCTTGGAAAAACACAGAACAAGACCTTGTGAGTAAAACCAGGGTCACGTACCCTCCGTGACATGGGTAGACTTTAGTCTGTCTATGCCTGTCCTTCTTACTGCATCTATGTGTTGATGAGAACTTTGGATGAAGATGATTGATCACATATGTGGTCTTCTCAGAAGCTTGGGAAAAGGAAGAGCAAGGTCCATCACCATTCCTGTGACATCCTTGCAAGCCAATGGGAAAACAAAATCTCCAAGCAACCCAGATTTTAGTGCTTCCTTCTGTAATCTTGGGCTTCAGATGCACTTTCTTGGGATCCCTTTCTCTCTTACTTTCTCCTGCATAAAATCTTAGCATATCAACTGATGGAGCATGTAGTGTCATAAGCAAGCATGCAATGTGCTATACTCTTTCTTGCTGTGTTCCTTGTTGATACCACCATGGACTGCTATTTACTCTACCCATTTCTAAGTGCTATCATGGAATTCAACAACAAATTTTCTTTTATAGTCTATATCGTGGAACTAAAATGATGATGTGCAAGGACTCTGTTTGCAGTGGTGGGGATGATGGAGGATAGGGATGATGGAGGATGGGGATGATGGGGGATGGGGATGATGGGGGATGGGGGATGATGGAGGATGAGGATGATGGAGGATGGGGATGATGGAGGATGGGGATGATGGGGGATGGGGATGATGGGGGATGGGGATGATGGGGGATGGGGATGATGGGGGATGGGGGATGGGGAGGATGGAAGATGGGGAGGATGGAGGATGGGGAGG
>JADRCH010000106.1:2859622-2894451 GCA_019843965.1 Rhynchomys soricoides | reverse complement strand
GATGGAGGATGGGGATGATGAAGGATGAGGATGATGGAGGATGGAGGTTGGGGAGGATGGAAGATGGGGAGGATGGAGGATGGGGAGGATGGAGGATGGGGAGGATGAAGGATGGGGAGGATGGAGGATGGGGAGGATGGAGGATGGGGAGGATGGAGGATGTGGAGACACAGCATGAGGAATGCATGAGATCAGATGGTATGAAGTGTTACCCTAAACCATCACTTGTGGAACAGGTTCTTGGTTGTAGACACACTTCAGTTAGGGAATGATAGGCATGATCCTTGCCCAGAAAGACTTTACAGCCAAAAGGAGGGAGAATGCCATTCAATGGATGCTCACATGTAACATGTTTTTCTTTTTTTTCTTTTTTTGTTTTTTAATTTAATTTCATTTTATGTATATTGAATGTTTTGGCTGTATCTGTAACCCACATGCATGCAAGGTGCCTAAGGAGACCAGAAAAGATAAGAGATCCCTGGAGCTAGAGTTACAGATAGTAATGAGTCAACATGTTGGGGCTGGGAACTGAACCTGGGTCCTCTAGAGGAGCAGCCAATGCTCTTAACTACTGAGCCATCTCTCCAGCCCCTTAATACATGTAACATTTTAATGTAACAATTATCATTGGCAATCATGATTAAGAAAAAGATGCTGTCCAGTGTACATGAGGATGACATGAAAGAGCTAACAAAAGGGTATTTAAATAGAGATGAAGTATATAGTAATATGAATTAGTTCATCCAAGTGAAGAGTATATAAAACTTATATATGACTGTCCCAGGTAGAGGAGGTTATGGGCAGGAATCCCTGGAGGTGGACAAAACTGTAGTGTCATCAGGACTGATAGAAGCCAGAAGAGCATGACCCTGGTGTGAGTGAATGGAAACCATGTGGTGAGATGTGTAGGGAACAGCCTGGCAAAGGGAGAGCACTGGGTGGACAAGTAATAGGGGACTGAAGCAGCCGTACCAGAGAGAGATAATGCTGGGGTCAGGACCTGACCCTGGCAGGGTACAAATAGAGAAATGGACAGAGACACATTTTCATACTGAGACCAATGGGCTTTGTTAAAGGATTGAATGATCACATGAATAAAAAGAGACAGAAGTGGAAGATGACCTTTCTAAGTTGTCTGCATTGAAAACGAGTGGATGGGATATTGCACATGGGAGAGATCGAGGAGAAACTGTACATGTGCCCATGTGCTGTCGTTGGGTTGAGGAGAGAAGAAAGGAGCGAGGAGAGGGAGAGAGAGATTGATTGAAAGTAAGCTGATAGAGTAAATATTTGTGTTCAGAGGATAACTTTTCATGGAGTAGCTTGTGTAAACTATAGGGATGGATGTTGATGCTGGGAAAAACGGTCATTTTCTGAGTAGCTGATCTTGTTTTCTGAGTAACAGCACGACTTCTAGAAGCAGATGGTTGAAGTTCAGCTTTTACTCGCCCTCCACACTCCATCAGGTAGGATAATGACCAGCAGGATGTTCACAAGATTCCTGGAAACTCAACGTCTTTATTACATACATAAGAGCTGCAGATGTAGTTGATGTTGACAGTTCATTGCTTTTTATAGGAGATTTACTTGGGTGACCCAGGTGAGTTCAAAGTAATTATGAGGAGCCTCAAAAGAAGGAAGAAGGTTGGACATGAGGTACCTGGAAGTGTGGACATCTCCACAAAGCTGGAAGAGTCACACAAATTCATCCCAAGAGTCTCCAGGCAGGAGTGGAGCTGATGGTTTGATTTTTTGTGTGTGTGGAAGGAGACTTCTCTTCTACTATACCCAGTTATATGGCAATAAATGCATGTTACCATAAGCTACTAGTCTTAAAGTAATGTTGCAGCACCAAGGAACAGAAACACCTACTCAGGGGAGTCCTGGGCCTAGGTTTCCAATGCATTAGATGGGGAGGGTGTGAATCCTTCCCAGAAGGGGGCAGAAAGTTGGATAATGTTTGCAAAACAGGTAGCATGGACTTGGCATGTAACTTACAAGTATATTAGTGCCCTTTGTTAACATGAGAAAAATATGCCCACTTTTTCAATGGCGTGGGAGGCCACATGTCTTTAGCAATGACTTGTTTGCAATGTATTCTGATTTTTCTATGTCACCTAGAGAGCTGGGTCATCTTCTTCCTCATATTTCTAGTACTTCCGCAGTCCTGAAACCTAAAATAAAGACATTTCCAGTCATTGAGCGATAGCGATGGTATGCCAACATATGGTCACTTCTCTGCCACCTCCTTGTGAGAGTGGAAATGGGAGCAGCCTGGCTTTCTTCTCTGAGTGATGTGGCTCCTTTACTAGAAAGTAAAACAGGATAAAACTCCTGCAAGTGGACATATCCACAATTTTAAATCAGTATTCTTTGAGGCGTTCTGCGGTTCATACTATTCAAATTATCAGCAAATAATGATTATTATAAATTATTAACTGTTTGAGAGTGGAATGATTTGCATATTTTACAAAGCATCCCTTTCATATGAAATCTTCAAAGCACTGGTTCTCCTTGTGAGTCTTGAAGGATTATTGGGATGACAGGCTTTCGCCTGACTCCACAATGCTTATTTGAAGGAAAGGAGCAATTGTCTCAGCTTGTGTTGGGAGTCTGATTCCCTGTCTTAAAGCCTGCTCTTCCCTGTACATGGATCTGCATGCTCTGACCTGTGGCCTCAGACCTGCCCAGGCACACACACCCTCTGTTCAGGCCTGGAGCAGACAGAAGTGGTGTCTGCTGTGGTTCACCTCTCTCCTGAAACTGGTCTATTCTGCCCCAGTAGTTCTCTCACCCTTGTGCCCTTTAACCTCTCTGTGACCTTAAGGTTCTCCTTGTCTCATTTTCCAAGACAAGTGTGTTCTGAAGCTGAATTACCAAGGTCATTTCTGATACAACTCCTCCATGCAGAGGTCACTGGGTACTTGTATTGCCAACCCTGGGCTTGATAGTTCCTGGTAATTGGCTTTTTGATGTCTGTCTCTTTCTGCCTGAACCTTCCAACAAGCTAAAGTGAGAAGAGAGACAGATAGATTCAGCAAGATGCTGTCCAAAAGGTGACCTTGCCCAAGTAGTTATTTGGGCGGAGGGGGTGAGGAGGAGAAGCCAAGCCTAAGGTTGATTACATGACAACATCTCTTTAAAAGGATAGATGTTTGGTTTAATACTTGACTTGTAATAAAAAGTTGAAGGTCACAGCTAACAGTTTTACCCCTAAAAAGGAACTGTTCTTCTAAAACCCGAAAGGAAAGTGGAGTCTGGCTTTCTGATTATACGTTTCATTGCAAAGCAGTGATGTAATGTTCTACATGATAAAACAAGGGAGCTGGGCTTGAATTGAAGTCAATTGAAGCTTACAGGCTTAATCCAGGTTTGGGTATTTCAAATTTGTCCAGCCATGATTTCTGGGGTAAGTATTTGAGGTTAGAATAGCTTATGAATGACATGGACCATTGGTTGGTTTCACTTGCAATTCAATGGGCTGCTGCAAAAGGAAACTTTGCTCATATGGGTTTTAAAGTGTCTTTTTAGAAAGGAAAATGGAGATAATTTTTTGCATCCAGAAAAGTGTTGGAAGCGGGGTTGTCAGAGTCCAGTGAGTGGGAACAGGTAGAGGCAGTGTCAAGGATTATAAAGAACCTGGCAAGTTTGGTTTTGTGTGAGTTTATGGTAATATCTTCTTTGTTTATCTGTGTGTTTCTAGGTCAGGGAGCAGTTTATACAGGAATAGAAAGGCACATTTTCAAAGACAGGCCCTCTACCTTGGCCTCTAACACAGGCAGGCAGCTTGTGTGTGTTTCCACTCTTCTTTGTCACACCATGGCTCTTCCTTAAAGATACTGTCCTTGGAAGGAACTAGTCTTGCTACCAATGTCGTAGTCCAGAAAAGCTTGTGTGGGGAACATATGGTTCTCAGGACATCACCCACAAAGTCACAGGAAATTTATTCAAAGCCAAAATAGTGTTTGAGGATCAGGAAACTTTTTTACTAAGGTAAAAATCAGATTTTGTGCCTTGACACAAATAAAATCTTTGGTGGGCTTCATACATTCATACATTGGTATAAAGAAGTGTGTGTGTGTGTGTGTGTGTGTGTGTGTGTGTATGCTAGTTGAGATATGAAAGTTGTAAATAGTTAATGGCGTAGAATATGGTCATTTGATAGACATACACAAAGTCTAATAAACACATCAAAAGGAATTATTGATATTTTTCTCTCATTCATCATTAGTTCTTTGGGGTTTGAAATTTTAAACTCCTTTTTTCCTTATTCTTTTTAAAACCAATCATCCATCTTATAAACTATAGGCACTGCTTTGGGTTGTGGGGTCCTAGAACTCATCCTATCTAGGGATATTTTAGTGCCTGTTCACTAAGCCACTTACACTTTCCTTAAATTCTGGTCAATGCATTTAACTTGGATGGATTCCATCGTTTAACTTCCACATCTAAGTGAGAATGCAGGGTTTGGTTTTTCTCTACCTGACTTATTTCATTTAACACAGTGTCTTTCAATTCTATCCATGCTGCCACAGATGAAGGATCTGATGCTTTAGCAGAAGTGATGAGTTGCTGTGTCCTATTTTTTTATTACTAGTGATATGACATTTACAAAATGAAATGAAAGGATTGATTCATGCATGTCCATCAGAGAGTGGTCACCAAACTGAAACAGTTGAGGTTGAAGAAACAGGTCAACAGCAGGCTTGCTGCCAGAAGGAACATGTGTGTCTGCTGTCTGTCCTGACACACTTTTTTTCTGGACATTTAAGAGTCATTTAGATTAAGAAGGACATCCGGAGAGCACTAGACACTGAGAACCACCAGTAATGCTCCAGACAAGGAAGACCCAGAACTATCGGTCCTTCCAGTAGAGGCCTTACCACCTCCCATTCCTGCCCCCAGCCCAGCACTCTCCCCCTGGCTGCTTCTTCCCCTAATTATAACTGGAGTTGAGTCATCTGGATAGTGAGTGGTGATTATGGTTTAATGTCTGCTCTAATAGTTACTTAGTCTTCAGGGAAAGTAAGGAAAGTGGTTGGTTTGAAACTGCCTAATTCTCCTCTGGGCTGAGGTCATTCATAGGGATTCGTTAAGAAGATGCAGGGTATCTTTAAAAGCCACTAAAGAAACAGTGCTCAGAGTTTCCATTTAGCCATCTTCCAAATATCTGCCTCCTTTTAATTCAGATAAGTATTCAGAACACAATAAAACCATGGCAAACTCCGCTTACTATTAAAGTTAGATTTCTTTTTAATTTCTCTTTGTGATTTTTGTATATCCTTCTAGGGAAACATTTAAATCAGTGATGAAAAAACCCTCTCATGTTCAACATTTATTTGAGGGTACTTATAAAAATTCAGATTTCTGGGCCACAGTCCTGAGTAATTCTGGTTCCTGGCAGTTGATGGTAGGTCTGAAGATGGCATGTCTGATGATGGGCTCAAAATGATTTGGAAGAAGGGGGCTCTTGACTCCATTTTGAGAGCAAGGTGAGGAGTATTTATGCTCCTTCTATGAATTCGGAAGTGGAGACATGATGTAAACTAAGTGAATAAATATTTGAGTTGAAATATCTTAAGTATTATTAGGAGTCACGAGGGTAGAGGATCTAATTAACATGATAAACACACAGAAAGAAACAAATGTGAAGTGAACAAACCCTGAAATGAAACCAAAGTCAGAAATAAGTAAAAGAAAGAAAAAAAATTGAAAAATATATGCAAATACTGAGCTTCGTTTAAGCGTTTTAGCTAGGGCCAAGTAAAACAGCAACTCTGCTACTAACACGGGTAAAACAAAGATACTTCAGCAGATAACTCAATCTATAACTCTTGTTTTTATTATTTCAGTGATTTTCCACTTCGAGCATTTCTTCTAAGAGAACAATCATGCACAGACATGAACATGAACGGAGAATAGCATTCACTGCAGTATTAAAACCCAGAAAATAAAAATGAAAATCAATACCTATGCTCTGCAGAGTTAAAATGCACACATCTATAACATGAAATACTCCAAAGCCTTGTAAGAATACAATTAGAGACATATTGAGTGTTCTATATTTTTCTTGCATTTCTAACTATAATGGAAGAGCCTGGTTACAAAGCACATGCATACTTTGTCCCAAATAATAACAGTATCAATGAGTGGGCATGTTGGCACTTTATAATATCTTATTTTCATCCATATTTCTAAACAAATTTTATGATTATGATTCATGAATTTTTGATACAAATATTTTTATAAATAACAACAGGATGCTTGATTTTGGCATGCCAGTAAGATAGTAGTTAAAAGTTCATGTGACTGCTTCCTTGGTATAAATAACCAGTTAATTTTTAAAGAAGAGGATCATTTCATATCTATTTCAGTTTTTTAATTTTTCTTGTACTAGTAAAATGAATGACAGATAAGTAATACACATCACGTCTCACACACACACACACACACACACACACACACACACACACACGCCTATGTATCTATACTCCCACCCTGGGTAGTGCCTTATTTTTGCTGCTCAAAAGGTCCAGCAACAGGCCCAAAGTGGGATCCAGCTCAAGGGGAGGTCCCAAGGCCTGACACTATTATTGAGTCTAAGGAGTGCTCACACAAAGGGACCTGCCACACTCCGGAAGACCCAACAAGCCGCTAAAAGAGTCAGATGCAGATATTTGCACCCAAACCAATGGACAGAAGCTGCTGACCCCTGTAGTTGAATTAGGGAAAGGCTGGAAGGAGCTGAGGAGGAGAGAGACCCTGTAGGAGGACCAGCAATCTCAATTAACCTGGATGCCCGAGATCTCTCAAACACTGAGCCACCAACCAGGCAGCATATACCAGTTGATATGAAGCCCCCAACACTGCTGGGTCTGGATTCAGTCAGAGAAGATGCACCTAACCCTCAAGAGACTGGAGGCCCCAGGTCTGGTTGGGTAGGGTGTGGGTGGTGGAGACATCCTTGTGGAGACAGGGGTTTGGGGAAAGAGGTACGGGATGTGGAACAGTCGGAGCGTGAACGGGGGTGGGGAAGGATAAAATCTGGAGTGTAAAATAAATAAGTAAATAAATAAATAAATTGGTAAAATGACAAAAAAATTTATCTATGAAATATTTTCAAAAGAACAT
Organism: Rhynchomys soricoides; assembly: GCA_019843965.1. Lineage (NCBI taxonomy): Eukaryota > Metazoa > Chordata > Mammalia > Rodentia > Muridae > Rhynchomys > Rhynchomys soricoides. The sequence goes on along the minus strand of JADRCH010000106.1, from coordinate 2,887,320 downwards.
AAATACACAAGGATAAAATTTTGTAAAACTTAGGGACATCTGCCATAGATATTTATTAAGAAAAATCCATATAGTTAAGTATTTAAATGCTGGCTCAAAAGAGCTTAAATTCATGTGCAAACATTCAGCTCTAGAATATGGTGGTTTAAAAGAAAACAGGCCGCATAGGCTCATAGAGAGTGGTACTATTAGGAGCTGTGGCCTTGTTGGAGGAAGTGTGTCACTGGGGCTGGGTTTTGATGTCTTAAATGCTCAATCCAGGTATAGCGTGACAGTCTCTGCCTGCTGCCCACAGATCAAGATATAGAACTCTCATCCACTTCTTCAGCCCCATGTCCATCTGAATGACACCATGCTTTTTGCAATAATGGATGAAACCTCTGAACTGTAAGCCATCTCCAATGAAATGTTTTTCTTTGTAAGAATTGTCATAGTCATGGTGTCTCTTCAAAGCAATGGAAACCTTAAGTGAGACATAGAGTTTGATCAAAACAGGTCACATGTCAAAAGCTTATATGCCTTAAAGGAAATGACATTTGTTTTCTAAGCCAATACTTTAGAAAAATATTTCAAAAGGATGACTTTCTAAATATAGAAATAGCCAGAGACAATTTTGTAAATAATGTTTAAGGACTATTAAAAATCTACTTCCAAAGATAATGGTAGAGTTATATATTTTTTCAGCATCTTTTAAAAGTTCTGAATTTCAATGTTTAGACAAATAGCTTCAAAATATAAAATAAGAAGAAAATCTTGCCAAAGTCATCTTACTGAATTACAATAGCATTGACATTAAGATCTGGGAAAGACTGCACAAAACTCATGACTAGACACCAGACATTGTTTGTTTGTTCCTTTGTTTATTCATTCATTCATAAGCAGAATTTAATATTGTATTAAATAATACTATCTCAAACACACACACGCATATACAGGTATGTGACTTGGCCTCCAAATGTAAGGATTTAATCACACTAGTAGAGATGGAGAAAGTGAAACCTTTCCTTTCTAGGAGATTCCCAGGTCACATAGAGGCTGTCAGTCAAGGAACACACTCTCAACAACATTATATGGGGTGTTCAGCATTTGACTTTGACCTTGGCTTGAAATCACCTAGGAAGTTCACAGAAACACTGATTTCTGTGTCCTAACATCAGATTGTCTGATTCCATCTCTTGAGCTATGGTTTGGGAATGAAGAAAGTTTTATAAAATCTTTGGTGACTCGACTTGAAGCTGCGTTTCAAACTTTTGTTCTAAAAGGATTGTCAGAGACAGTATTCTTGCATCACCTTAACTCTAAGTATTTATTGGCAATATGCTCAGAGTTTCCATTCCTTTGACTATCTATAATTAAAGACGGCATAGGGCCAGACTAGGGAGTAGCTCACGGTAGGTGCATTACTTGCCTAGTATGCAGGAAGCCCTAGATTCCATCTCTAGTACTCTATAAGGTGGGTGTGGTATGGACACCGTGCCTATTATCTAAGAACTTGAGATGGAAGCTGGAGGATCAGTGAAGTGTTTGAATTCATCTCACTTACATAAGCCAACCTTGGGTACACCAGTCCCTTTCTCAATAAGATGAGGTGAAACATAGCCACCATTTTGCATGTGGCAACTCTCCTATGTAGGATTGTCTCCAATACTGGAAGGAACACTTCAAAGTTAGCTTAGTGCTCGCCATTTCTTTATAGAATATAAGCTCTCTCTATATAAATATATAGAATATATAAGTTCTATATATTTATAGAAGATAAGTTGACCTTCCCGATTTTCCCTAGACTAAGGAGCTTCCAAGAATATGTTACTTTTAGGACCAATACCCGAAAAGCCCTGGGGAAACTGGGCTAATAATGTACCCACCTGCTATTAAGTGACCTACTCTAATATCCAAAGCAAGTTTGTGTTCTGGTTCTGTCCTCTCTAGTTTACTAAACACAATAGTCATGTGGGATGGATAATTAGAAACTACTGGAACCAGAATCCTGGTGAGTTTCCATTACAATGCCAGGAAGAAGTGACTGATATCTAGGAAAGGGCACTTAGGTGCAGCCAGATATGGTCAGCCTAGAAACATGAAATTTTCTAGATCAAATAAGTAGTAGTACTGATGGAAGTCATTCTCACAATGAGTACCAGGATGGGTCACAACAGCACAGGAGATCTTGTTAGAAATGCAAATCTTTAGGCCCTACCCAGGCTCACAGAATCAGTAACACTGTAGGTGGAGCCAGCAATCTTTCTACATGATCTCATGAAGCCTACAGTTTAAAAACTTGGGAAGTTTTCACAGTTCCGCATCTGGGGATGAGAACCATGCCCATAGGCATCCAAATAGCTGTTCTCAGGAAATGGTGCAGATACAGATCATCCAAAGAGATTTTAAAAGCCTGATGTCCAGGCTACTAGGCTCATAAAACAGGAACCTTCAAGGTTCCCATTACCACAGTATACAATCAAGATCAGGAGCCACTGCCTTCTGAACTTTGAAGCTGTAGAATTCCATTGTGACCCTAGACTTTCTTCCTGTAATCCTAGGAGGTGTGTGTGTGTGTGTGTGTGTGTGTGTGTGTGTGTGTGTGTGTGTGTTCGATGCCAAATTACTTCAGCTGTTCGGACAACATGAGATCCTATATTTGCAAATGGAAAACAATGTTGGACAAATGACATTCTGTAGCAGTCTGTTACTTAATCTGTTCAGAGCATGTCAATTAAGAGTTGCTCCACGGTGCTCTCAGAAAGTCTTGGGAAGTCATCCTTCACGGGAGCCATTTGGCACTCTCAGAATCCCTTTATGGCAAAGTAGAAAATCAATAGATGCACCATGAATAGGGAACGCAACTTTTTTGGGAAAAGCTGGTTGTAATGAGCCTAGAGCTAGCCCTGCAGTGAGAAGACTCCAGAGTTTAAATTGCTGGTTCGAATACAGTCAGGGGTTTTGTCTGGAACCAGTTTTGCTGGACAGTGGGTTGTCTTTTATTTGTTTGTTTGCTTGCTTTTGTGGGCAAATATTCTATCTTGAATTTTTAAAATTAATGTTTAAATTTTCTTCAAGACTAGTAAGCAGTGACAACAGGAAAATGAGTTTCTTATGTTGTTATTTTCCCTTGTAGATCAAAAACCTCTCGAAAAAGAGAACTGCTCGAAGTGACTCTTGTGTTAGGCGAAGTTGAAGTAGAGCGTGGAAGGTTCTGGAACTGAAACTTTCATTTATTTTATTATCCAAGCGGTGAGTTTCAAGACTGACAAGTCATTTTGAAAGTGAGACCTAAGATGCTTACCTCCCACTGTTTTAATCATTTAAGACTTCCTAGAACTGAAAACAGCTCAAGCAGCTTTTCTTGATGCTCACTGAAGTTGTAGTACTTTATGGGCATAAGATATCATGGATATTATATTCTAGGGACTATACTAGGTAGGCATTTTGCATCTATGCATTCAGCCTTGTCTGTTTGTTAGGGGCTGTGAAGATTACTGATGATCTGAAGATCACCGTTTTCAGAGCTCATCTCTAATGATGAAAGCTCTCCATCATGTGTGTGCAAGGAGAGGGTCAGCACACTGCTTTGTCTGGCTTGGCTGGGGCAAAGAATGGGGCAGAGGCCAAAAGAAACTTATTAGACAAGGTGACACATGACCAGAATCATAAGAACAACATCTCTCAGAAAGCAACATAATTTAAATGTTTTGATATTTAACCTGCACAATGATTCTAAGAAGTGGATATTGTTACTCATACCACACAGAACTATTCATGAAAAATACTCAAATGACAGATATATCATGAACAAATTTTATAAGAAGACATCTATATTAATTAGCTTATATAAAATTACTCTATCTATCTATCTATCATTTTTGTATGTGATCTGTCTATTATAAACTAAATTGGGTCTTCCCCCTAAATACATAAATTCATGCTGATCACCTAGTCCCAATGTGATCACAAATGGCAATAAAGTGTTTTAGAAGGTAATTAAGGTTTAAAGTCAGGAGAGTGGGACTCTCATGATAAGATTGGTGGCTTTGGAGGAAGATGCCTGGAACCTTTCTCTTCCTATTCTGAAGAATGGGATCTGTGGGTAAAGAGAGAAGGCAGCCACCAATGTGGCAGGAAGGGACCCTCACAACACACAACTTTGATGGCATCTTGATCTTGAACTTTTAATCTCCAGATCTATGAAAAGATAAATTTGTATTCTTATTTTGTGGATGTGTTTATGTATGTGCATGTTTGTTTGTGTGTGTGCATGTGTGTGTACAGGTATGCATGTACATATGTACACTTTGGCATGACGGTCAGAGATTGGGAACAGGTGTCTTTCTCAATTGCTTTCCCACCATTTTACACACAGAGCCTTGAGCTCACTGGCTCAGCTAGACTGGCTGACCATCAAGCCTCTGAGATACTCTTGTCCTTGCCCCTCAGTGCTGGAATTATAGACACACACCTCTTTTCTGGCCTTTTTCTATTTACCTGGGTGCTGGGCATCCAAACTCAGGTCCTGGTTTGTATAGCCAGCACTCTAGTGACTGAGTATCTTCAAAATTCTGTGATTTTTCTATTTTTAAGTCACACATTCTGGCATTTTGCAATAGCACCTCATAGACTAATACTCTATTACTGTCTACCTCCATCTCTCTGTATCTCTCTCTGTCTCTAGGTTTATATAAAATGGAACTGATGAAACTATTATTTGTTTATGAATCATAACCTAATACTAGTGTTCTATAGTTTACTAGCTATATGTTAGGAAATAACATTGAGCTCTTCATAGCAGCTGTGAGAAAGGCTTTCCCTGGCTCCTGACTCTGAGTCTACTTCTTCCTCTGAATAAAGGTCTCTGCATTTACTGGCATGTGAAAAGACAGACCTAGGCTTGGAATGGCAGTGATAGCTTAGTTGACATCCTACCAGTTAGCTAAACGGAGTATCACTGCGTTTAGGTCATTTGAATCTATTAGTTAAGTCACTAGAGTTGGGGTAACAGAGAAAGTTGGAGATTCCATGGGTGTAGGCACAAAGGCCACATAGATTCTAGTGTTTTCACGATGTAACTCCGAGCTGTGTGCCAAGTCCACATAGAGGTGATCATATTGTCTTTATGTTCAGCCTGAAGAATTTTTTTTTTTAAATTCAATTAGGGTATTACGTTGGGACAAGTAAAGGGCTGGCAAAAGCTCAGTATGCATTCATGAACTGTACCCTCATATCTCAAATATGCATGTTTCAGGCAACAAACATTTCTGTTTTATATGAAAGAAATTGGGTTGCTCTTGCCAACTAGTTTCTCATAATGTCTCCTAAGAAAAGACTCCAGAGCCCTGCTTTCTTCATTCACCACACATTTCCTTATCTATATGAGAGAGCAGGATCATATAAAGAGTGAGGTAAATGTCCTTCTATGGTTTGCATTTCTTCTCTATTTTTCCAAGCATAGAGAATCCCTATAGCATTCATCTTCCCATGCCTTCCTAAGTTTATCCTGAATTAAACTAGTTCATTTCAAATGTGTTTTGTTCTTTGGCTCTATGATTTGGTCTTGGCCCTTGGCTAAGCTGAACACTTAAAGTAAATGTTGCAATCAGGCCAAGCAGTAATTAAGCTTATTATTGAGATCAGTGAATTATTGACTTTGTAAAATCGGCAATAAGTTTCAGAAGTGAGATGTTGCTCTCAGACCTTCACCTCAGAATCTGGCATTGAAACAAAACCCAAAGCTTTGAGAGAAAAGTGAGTCTTTATAAAAATGCTGTTCATCGTGCCTCTTCCAAGAACCATGAAGCAGACCATCTTAGATGGTGCAGAAATGAAGTGAAAAGGACTTGGGGCTCCTCTTGGCCTTGCTTGGGATTCTGAATACATGATGTGAGTTACTCTAATAACTCAGAATTTCAAAGGTCTATTTTCAAAGAAAACCTCTTAGCCTAATTTGGGGTGAATGGAAAGGAGACTTAAAGCATGCTTTATTCTTGCGGCATTTCTATGAGATGTTTTCCTTCACTTCCAAATTTTGTGGAAATGCCAAGTCATTTTCTTTTAAAACTAAATACAGTTTTGGCTCAGAAATTCAAGGCATGGAGAATAGAATATCAATTATTAAATTCTGCACCCCTTATCCCCAGACTAACCTCTTATTGAAAAGTTTTTTTTTATATAGAAAATGCTTTACTTTTTAATCTGTGGCAGTTCTTCCAAAAACAAAAACAAAAAACAAAAACAAAACCTCTATTTTGCTGACATGTACTGCAGTATGCCCAGGTCAAAACTAAAAAGCATTTGTTTGGGTTAGACAAAAGTACAGAAGCATTTTCGCTTAATTCCTACTAAAGGAGAAAGATGTCTTCTGAAGCTAGCTCCACCTTTGAAGAACAACGTAAAAGATTCCTACCATGCCTTTTGAGAAGTCACCAACTGTAAGTTCCTCTTTGTGCACAGCCCAGTCTGGGTCATAAATCCTTGCTGATTTATTTGCCACTTGATCCTTGTGGTAAAGTCAGTGGTATGATGCAGAAAACCTAAATTTTGATCCCTTTGGAATAGCCTGTGACGTCTGAGAAATACCAGGCGAATATGAATGATTCTCTGTTCTCATACCTCAAAATTGGGACCCCTCATGCCCTGCTCCTTGTAGTCCATAATGACAAAGTAGTGGGTTTAGCAAAACTAAAAGCTACCTGTCAATGCCATGTTTCTGCTGTTGTCCTCCCAACTTCATTGACTGGGATCTGGCTTATGATTTCATCTTGGCATCTCTGGGATGTACACACCTTAATCTTCCAAACCAGGAGACATATTACTTGATATGGCAACAGAAATTTAGCAGAAGTGAGGAAATTAAGGGCTTTGAGATGCAAGATTACTCTGAGTTACCATAGTGGGTCCTGTGTATTCAAGCTGCTCCTTGTAAATGGAAGAGGGAAATTGCAATATTTTACATACATGTGTGAAAATGTCACCATGAAACCAATTACTTTGTATAAACAGTACATGTTCATTAAAAACAGACAGGGGCCGAGGATATTTCTCAGTGAGAAAAGCACTTGCTGTGCAAGCTCAAGGATCTGAGTTTGAATCCCCAGACCCATGTTAAGATGAATGTAGTGGTACACATGTATAATCCCAGTGCTCAGATAAGGAGGAGGATGGAAGAGATAGGAGAATCCCTGGAAACACATAGGCCAGTTATCCTGGTGTACTCAGTCGCAAATAAGAGACTCTGTCTCAAACAAAATGGAAGGTGAAGGCTAACAGTTTGGGTTATCTTCTCTTCTACACTCTAACACTGTGGCACAATTCAATATATATACATATATATATGTATATATATATATATGATATGTATATGTATACATATAAAATGTATATATCACACCTATGCCCAGTCACCCACCAAAACACACAGGCACAGACACACACACACACACACACACACACACACCAATAAATATATAAGTTTTGAAATAGACCCACAAAAAGTAAATACAAATGAAATACTTTGTAGCCATTTAGAAAACAAATGAAAGCAGGGGGGAGGGGGTTGTGTAATGGCATCTGTATGTGTCATACTGATGAACTTAAAGATGAAACAAGAGCTCACAAGTCAGGGCATGTTGGAGGCTCCTTGAAGTTGGAAATGGCAAGGAAATAGAATTTGTCCCCAAAGTCTCCAGAAGGAATGTAATCCTGCAAGATCTACTATAGATTCTGGACCTTCAGGCCTATCAGATAATAAATTTGGACATATTTTGTGCTAATTTGTCACATCATAATCAGAAAATGAAATTGCTTTGTCCCCAGCATGCTTGGAGTGACAAAGGTTTTGGGAAACTGTGGGGACTGGTTGTAACTGCTTGCTGTCTAACTCCTTGAATGATTCGCAAGTGGCTGATGTAGCCACAGAAATGCTGGACCATGTCTCTGTCTTAGACAAGAACACTTAGACTTAAGAGTTGAATGAATGGCTTGGTATGGGCCACTGTAAAATTTACCTTTTACTTTTTATTATTTATTTTATTTAGTATTATTTACTTTTTATTTAATAGTTTCATAAAAGCTGCATTATCTCTTAGAAGAATTGTGAAGATATGAGTTATTTCTGCAACTATGATCCTAAAGATATGGAAGGGCTCCTTTAGAAATCTTAGCCCCTCCTTTCTGTCCCACTTTAAACTCATTATTTTGTGTCACTTTCTGCAACATACATTGATTCGAAAACAAATCTTTGGAATATTTTGCCCCTTTGGAGATGCTCTTTAATACAAATGGTTGTTTCAAGATGCTTAATGCTGGTCTAGCAAAATCTCATTGTATTCTCATTGGAGGTAGAGAGAGAAGGAAAGAAAGGGAAGGGAGAAAGAAGAGAGAGGGAGGAATAGAAGGAGAGAGGGAAGAAAGGAGAGAGACAGAAAGAGATAAAGAGAGATGAGAGAGAGAGAGAGAGAGAGAGAGAGAGAGAGAGAGAGAGAGAGAGAGAGAAGACATAATTTTTGTTTGCAATTTGGATTTGGTTAGAGGCATTTCCCCAGAAGCAGTCAGAGGGAACATCTGGAGACAAGCTTGTTTGGACACTCCATCACTTGGTCCTGAAACATTTTTATGAAATGCACCAGAAAGTGTTAGAGCATCCAATTAGTAATGATACAGTGGAGCTGGGAAACTGTCATTTGTCTGGGTGGTCCCTAAACTTTTCTGGTTTCTTAGCCAATGGTATTTATTTTAATAATAACTCAGAGACCACAAGGCCCCTCTCTTCCCTCCTCATGGAGAAACTGCAAAGAACTCCCCTCCTTCTTGCTCTCATTTCCAGGATTTGTGTGTGGCACTTGCAAATGACTATTTCCCAGTGAGGATAGATTTAAAATCTCAAGGACTGTCTACAGATCCCCAAAGCAACCTTGCGGAGCAAAATAAGATGACATTTTCTCTGTGGCTCTTACGAACAACAGAAAGAGAGTAAAAAGAAGCAATGACTGGGTCTAAGGCTCAACTCTCTAATATTCAGTTTGAATGATACACTGGTTTTGGTAACTTATCTGGAGCTGAGGATTCTGGGGCCCTGCTTTGATTACTTCACACATTCATGCAGTCTGTATAGTTACCATGGAGGCAGAGACTTACATATTTGTTAATTTTATTATACATGCAATTGAGATAGTTTCAAATTTTCCATAGATTGAGGGATGCAAAGTATGACTCTCACAAGTGCTTATCAGTGATATTCCAGAGACAATTCAGAATATCAATTAGGTGCTTGGGCTTAATAATTTAAACCACTTTTCAACACATGTTTACTGAGTCTATTCCATTGAGTCTATGACATATAATGCTTTACATTGGGTCTTATGTGCATTCTATGAATCTACCTCAGCTGTGTATTGCTTTGTTATTCTACCAACTTTGGTGTAGATACCAAAATAAAATGATCAAATAGAGTTTGTGGTACATCCTCCAAGATGCTGGTAATGCCTACCCGGCATTACAATATTACCACAGCAGTTATTACCGATGGGCCAGACCTATACACGTGCTGGATTATTTAATCTTTCAACAAAATTAATTACCTTTATTTTCTATTTTAAAATGGAATCCCAGACATATGGTGCAAATTCCCCAAGAGCACAGCATTAGTAACACCTGGAGCAAGTATTCTCTCCAGTTCTGTGTAACATGTGTAAGTCGGTATCTGAACCTGATGTCTTCTGGCAAGACTTTTAGGGAGATGAAAATAGAAATTCAGCAATTACTCACAACATATTTATTTGAAGGCAAGTGGAATCCCCACCACCACCACCAAATAAGCTGGTAGCATACTGTGCATTTTATAAATGGAGACTGGCAGACTTGCATCTGGGTGATCTCAGTCACAAGTCAGCTGGCACCAAAGACCTAAAACACATGACTTTAAAAACAGTCCACTGCAGAAAGTTACTTCTCAATGCTGACTTTGCATTGATGATTTAAAAACATTTCAACCGGTTAGGGTTCAAATTGTGTCTGAAGGCTCAATGTACTGGGAATTCCTGGAGGATTTGGTAGAGGTGGTAACTGTACAAAGACATGTAGAGCTAGGCCAGGCAAATCCTTTTGCATAAAATTTTCATGTACTGATTTAACCTCCTCAGTGATTGTAGATGGTGTGCACTAACCTTATATTTTTGGAAAATGACACAGGAGCACAATGTCACCAAGACTGTTAGGACACCAGAAGCTGACTGTTTGGTCTCAGGCTATACTTTTCCTGTAGCTATGTGTACTGTAGTGTCTCAAAATGCTTATTGAGGTTCGAATTGCTCCACAGCTATTAGTGGTTTTTTATGGGAATTTGTAGTCTGAATTCAAATGGAATCATTTGAATTAGAATTAGAATTTAAAAATATGAAAAATGTGTTGCCAAGTAGATCCAAAAAGTACTTCTGTATTGAGGGGCATCAACCACAATCAACTTAACTATTTGTCAATAAATCTGTGGAGAAAGCCCAATGAATATTAAAAGTGAGTTATCTTGACTGGGGAGCTGAACTCTCCTTGTTAGAAACCATGATCTTCCTTGTCATATTTAATTCTATAGAGTGACCCAGGGCTGAGAAGGTAAATCATCATCAATAGGCAATGACGAATGAACAACCTAAATTTGCTCAACTTTTAAAAAGTAATGCGTTTATTAATTCTTTGAGGATTTTATACATGCATGCAACGTAGTTTGATCATATTTACTACCACCCCTTCTAACTCCTCCCAGATTCACCATCCTCTCTGCTACTGCCTTCCAACCTTTCTTTCTCCCACCCCCCGTATGTCTTCCTTCTGTCTGTTCTTCCTTTTTCTTTCTTCTTTCTTATACTGTACAGACTTCAAATAGTCTTGTCCATAAACTCCTGGGTATGGACCATACATTGGAGCATGGTCATTCTACCAGGAGCCAAGACCTTAGAGAAAATTGACTCCCAGCATCCACACACTGAAGGCTTTAACTATCAATAACTCCTTACTTAGGGGTTGGAGCTCTTGATCTCTTCCTCATCCCAAGCTAGAATGTTAACCGTCTTGATCTTGTGCAGGTCTTATGCAGCCAACCACAGTGGCAGTGAATTCATGTGTGCAGTGGTATTGTCCTGTCTAGAAGGTACTGTCACTCTCCTCCCTGACCTCTGGCTCTTCCAGTCTTTCCACCCTCTCTTCAGCAATGACCCCTGCTCCTTAGGTGAAGGCATCATAGTATAGATATTCCATCTGTAGAGAAGCACACCACATTTGGTTATTCTTTGAGCTATGACCAGTTAAGTTTCAGCAATAGCCATTGTCCACTAAATGAAAAAAACCTTCTCTGATGTGATCTGAGAACTGAGCTAATTTATGAGTATAAAGATACAAATTTATAGGGCTATTTGTTACTATGCCCATTTAGCAAATTAATAACAACAACAACAATAGGTTCAACTCTTGGGACTTTGAGTCCCCCAGCAATGGGTACTTTTGTTGTTGTTGTTTGGTTTTGTTTTTTGTTTGTTTGGTTTTCCAAGACAGGGTTTCTCTGTGCAGCCCTGGCTATCCTGGAACTCACTCTAGACCAGACTGGCTTCAAACTCAGAAATCCACCTGCCTCTGCCTCCCAAGTGCTAGAATTAAAGGCGTGCGCCACCACTGCCCGGCCAGCAATGGGTTCTTGACTAGAGATACAGTACCAGGTATATGTTTCTTCCTGTGGATCAAGCCTTAAATTAAATCAGAAAATGATTGGTAACCCCTATAACATTTGTGCCACCATTGCATCCATCTTGCAATTTTGTCGTTACTATGGCTCACAAGTTCATAACTGGGCAAGACTGTTGTCAGCTAAATCCCTTCCCTCCAACCTATACAGCATCATTTTGTGCAACGAAAGATAGCCATCAGGTAAGAAAATACTAGCTTGATTTGCTAAGGTCCTGTGACCAGAGTGTGTGATGTTGTCAATAATAGGCTCTTTACAGCTAGTGGACAGCCAAGTAAGACTAGTTTTTGTGATAGGATCTTTTTCATACATGACTTTGAAGAATAGCTACTGGGCTACATCTGTAAGAAAGAAAATGATTTTTTGCCATTGATTGATATACAAAATATTTTTTTACATTTTCATTCTTCTCTAAAGCTTGAGCTTCATTGGGGGAAAGGGATTTGGGTCTCTGTAGTGCCTATTCTTTGAGAAAGCCTAAGCCTAGATAGAACCTTAGGGAAATGTCAAGTCCACAACCCTGACCTTAACTGTAAGTATCTTTGCATTCATCTCTCTGCTTCTAGCTCCCAGACCCAGTGCTTCCTCTGAGCCTTCCATAACCAGAGCCAGTATTCAAAGCAACAAAATCGATGGACTTGAAGAACACACACACACACACACACACACACACACACACACACACACAGCAAAAGAAACTAAAAAAATATATAAGAATAAAAAGACTTTTGAGAATAACAAATTTCAAAGCAAAAGGATCCCAAATACCATTTATAATGGGACACAGTTGGTCAGGAAACCAATCAGGAATTAGCCCTATTCTCTTAGAAATGGGTTCTCCATTTCTTTTGTTCTAGGAAAAGCTGTGACTTGGTTAAAACAAAAATGCTTAGCAAATTTCCTCTTTCAAAGTTAAAAAAAAAATCTATTTTATACATTTCCTTACATATTTACTTATATATTCTCTTTTTATTTGCATTTTTATTAAAATTAAATATATTTAATATGATGAACTGTATCACTATTAGTGGCAATAGTACACATTGAATGATATTCTAGATTTATAATGAAGTCCTGGTTTGGTTTCTTCTCATGGAGAGATAAGTTGGAACTTATTTAGGGGATATGAAAGTATGCTCATATAGAATATTATATAGATATATCTCAGAAGTCTTACCCTAAGATCCTACTCCAACTCCACCTTAAAGCATTAAAAACTTCTATATGAATAGAAACATAAATACATAAATAAATGGAATAAAGCCTGGGGATGTAGTATCCCATGGTAGACCACTTGCCTAGCATGCCTGGGGTCCAAGATCAATCCATAGCACTGCATAAACACAGAATAAAACATAAAATGGCTGCATTTTGGCCAATTTCTTGTCCTCATACATAAATATTATTATCATTTTTACACATATTCTAGTCTATCAGGTGTCTAGTGACATTAGCAAACAGATCCCCTATGATCCATTAGATTATTTATGTATACACAGATTGCATAATAGAGGTTATTCTGCATTTTATGGTCCACCAACTAATCAACTCTAGATATGCTATATATCTATATCTATATCTGTATCTATATCTATATCTATCTATATAAATATACATACGCATACACACACATATATATACATATATAGTGCATGTTATTTATTTAGCTGGTATATTAACATAAACTTAGTTTTAAAAAGAAATTATACAATATGTATATATTTGCTTTTATAAGTACACATATTAACTTCTAGTTTTTATTTATGCAATTCTCAGGTGAAAAGTTGTCTAGAATCTTCTTAATGTAGTAACTGAAAGAAACAAGATGATATTTTTCTGCCTCGAAGTAGGAAAAGCAAGAAAGCAAATGATGCCAAAAGAGATGGTAAGAGCTGGGTCCTCAAAGGCCGAGATGAAAGGCTAGTGAAGCCTCACCTAAGTACCTTATTATGCCTATGACTCCTGTTAGAGACCCCACCTCCTTCTCACAAGGAATAGAGAGGGAAACTGGGGGGTGGAGGTCGTGGAAGTCTTGAGCTTTCCCTAGGACTTGAAAATAATGACTCAAAGAACCTTTTGTATAAATTAATTTTAAAAACCAAAATTTCATACAAAATACATATTTACATTCACATCATGCCATCCCTCCCTCCTCCAAATCTCCCACATCCCCATGACTCCATCTCAAATTTCTGGCTCTTCAATTATTGTTACACACACACACACACACACACACACACACACACTTAGGTACAGGTTTTACACTGAGTCCATTTAGTATTGTTCAAATATACATGTGTTCAGGGATGCTTACTGACTACTTGGCACTGAATAGTCTATCAGGGGCTTGTTCCTGAAGAAAACTGGTTTCTCTCTCACTTGTAGCTCTTCATCTAGTGGGGGAGGTTTGTGCAATATGCCCCATCCCCATGGTGACAGGTGTCATCATTACACAGGTCTTATATAGGTAGTCATGCTGCTGAGATTTCATAGGTGTGGCATTCCTGACAAGGCTAGAAGACAGGATCTCACAACTAACATCCCAGGCCTCTTACAATCTTTACATTGCTAAAGGACTTTTTTGTTTGTTTATTTTGAGAAAAAAACTCCCTGGTTTAGAACAGCTGGTCACATGCTTGCCTCTTTCCCTGGCGTCTTGATTCATGGGCACACATTTTTACATAATTGCGGAGATGGCCTAGACTCAATTTTGTATTCAGCTTTTTTTCCCACTTAATATTATATAGTAAATGTTTTTCCATGTGGCTACATAATCTTTCTAATTACCATTTTAATGACTTCATAATACTCCATCCAGTTCACGTACTGTAATTTATTTAACCACTCCCTATTGGTGGACATTTTAGATTGTTTCCAGACTTTTACTAATATGGAAAATGGTGCATACAATATCTGTTGTTTCCCTTCATTTGGATGAGTTTGTAGATTAAATAGTGAGTCATGGGGTGAGATGATTTCACAGCTCTCAATATTCTTGGCCTTGCCGGTTCCACAGGCAGCAATACTCCAGATGAGGTACCAAGACACTAATATGAATTGAAATTTTTTTTTGCAAATATAATAATATTACCCACCACCCTCTATCATTGTTATAATTCTCTTTTATTCCCTACATAGCTAAACTCATGCATTTAGCCCTGGCTTGATCATTTATTCACTTCATAACTTTTGAGAGACTCATATTTACCAGAGATTTGCTCTGCAACCTTGTTTCCTTGGTAACATTGCAATTCTTATAGAGAACGGGAACAGGATGAAATACATTGCGTTAGTGAACTTATTTTGTGAAACTCTAAAACAAAACAAGCTGTAACTTTGCATAACTCACGGGCTGGAGAAAATTTAGCAGTATTTCTTAGCTCCATGAATGTGTGAGGGCTGCAGTAAGAAGGGCTGAGGTAGTTAGCATCTTCCAGGCACTAGTGGATGAAGAGGTGGTCTGTCACAGAAAGAATTGACGATGGACTTACAGTCAGATCAATGGATTGAAATATACCCTCTCTGTCTTACAAGCTATGAGGACCAAGCCATTTCTATTTCTCTTTTCTTTTAGGTTATTATTTTTTTGAAACCTCAAAAAAAAATTGTCCATGTGCTTTTACTTTTGCTAACTTCTTCAGGGAAAATAAAATTCTTTCTTATGGACTGTTCCCTATTGGTGACAAATGCTTACTTATAGCACCTATTACATGAAATCACATTAACTACAATGCAAGCTCTCAGGAAACAGAGGCCATGTCTTCCCCTGATTTGTGCACCTGCCTTCTGGCATAGTACCTGATGTACATTAGAATATGCTTGGCAAATGCTTCTTGAATTTAATGACTTGAATTGAATGTTTAAGTAATTATGAAGCATCAACAGAAGGAAATATTATGCAGCAATTAAAAAGATAATTAGGAAGACTGCATAGCTCCATGGAGTATGTTTATGATATGTTTATGTTAACATTTAAAATAGTACCTGCATTATAATTCTTACTGTGTAAAAAAAAAATCTCCAGGCTAAATGCTAAAGAGACTAAGAAGAATGATTATCAAACAAACCAAGAAACAAACAAACAGAAGCATTGATTTCTAAGAAGTTTATGTTCCTGGATGAGATTGGCGCATGACAAATCATGGCTTAAGATCAATTAAGAAGTACATGGGAAAGGCTGAGTGTGTCTGGAGCAAGTGTGACCTTGACATAAGTCTATGTGGTTTCGGAGTCACTGTGGTTTTGGAGATGAAAGATTAATCACCAGTGAAGATGGTGAAGAAGGCTCTGTCCTAAGAGAATAAAAGGGAACACATGAGAAAGAAAAGGCCTTGTGTGTCACAGAAGCCATTAGAAATTTCTTGGAGGCATTATGAGAAATGTGATGAAATTAGAGCATCATGTTGAGTTATTTATGTGCACGTGCAGTGTAAACACTATCATGGGTGTGTATGTACATGACGTACAGGTGTGTGCGCATGTGGGCACACCTGTCTGTGGGGGTCAGAGGTGTGTAGCAGTTGGTGTTGGATATGTTCTGTATCACTCCCCACCTTTTATTCAGAGAAAGATTCTCTCACTGAACCTGGAGTTTACTGATTCAGCTAACCTGGTTGTCTCCAGGGACGTGTCTATCTCGACCTTCCTAGTACTAAGATTAAAGATGTGTGCTGCTCCAGATTTTATATGTACACAGAGGATCAAACTCAGGTCCTCATCCTTGTGTGACAAACACTTTACCTATAGAGCCATTTTCCCAGCCCCCTAATGGTGGGCTATATTGTAGGTATCTCTTAGGGTGTTTGATCTTGGACATGTGAGCAGTGGGGTAACCTGAAAAGTTTTTGAGCAAAGGTGTGATAATTTATTTTTATGTCACTGAATTTGACAGAGTGAAAGTAATGGCCTAGAAAATAAAAATATTGAGGACAATGATGCCATAGAGAAGACTACAGGAAAGAGATGATCATAATAGGTAATAGATGAGCTAGAACAGGGTTAGAGTTAACATCTTGGTAGACAGAGAAGGCAAGACCTAGGGGCTTATGGGATGCTGGGAGGTGAGTGAAGGGTGGATACAAGGATGACTGATGAGGATGAACAATGACTTGTAAAGAGGAAACAGATCTTTGCTAAGAGGGTTGTGGGTAATACAGGAGTGAGATATTGAGTTTAGTTTCAATGTGTTGATTTCATGATGCTATTGGGCCTCAGATTCACACAGAGCTAAGTATCCAATGAGGAAAAAAGTAAAACAATTCTATAGTTTTGTGAAAAACTTCTGCCAAAAGGTGACCACAATACAGGACTCACACATAGTCCCACATCTTCATTCTCCATGATAAACAAGATCCATGTCACCAAATGAAAGAATCTAAGCAAGCTGGCTAGAAACTTTGGCTCTTGTTCATTGGCTGTGAGTAAGTTCCTTAGCTCTGGGCAGCCTCAAATCCTCATCTGCAAATTGAAATAATAAGTCTTGCTCCATAGGGCAATGGGGAAAAATGAATGAGACACAGCCAGAAAATATTTACAGGAAGGGAACCAGTAAATGGAATCTTTTTAAAAAACACATACTTTACTCTTCCACATCTCGCAGAATACTTCAGAGGAGTTGGAATCTAGAACAGAAATTGTCATAGTCTGTGACTGGACAGTCTTTCATGCCATGTTCTGGCTAGATCCAGGGGCCAGGTGTGCCATTCAGAGTCAGATAGGTTATTTGCACAAGAAAGGTTTCTTGTGGGTGAAGCATGGACTGCCAACTATTATCCAGTCTGAACCGGATAGGTGAATCCAGCTCTGTTCCCTTGTTTCCCCTCTGCACACAGTGATGCCTGGGATTTCACTTCTCTCATTATTCAAGTCACTTGTGACCCAAATTTGGACCCAAAAAGGTGAGAACAATGCAATGAAGACAATGGCTTCTATTTTGAAAGCTTGAGAAAGGTTAGCACATTAGGCGATGAATGTTCTTCCCTCCATGCCACACACCTGTGTACCTTCTGGGTGGCCCTTGTTAGAAATGATGGGGCTGGTGGTGGAAAGGTGAAGGGACCCAACCAAAGTGTCCTGGAATGTAAGCAAGGGACCTAATATTTTAAAATAAACAGTAGGAACTTAGAGTCCTTCCTTGAAACTTCAAACATTTCTTTTTCCATGTAAGGGATGAAGAATTTAAGAAAAGCAAGAAGTAAAAAGTGTCTGTCTGTCTGTTTTTGTTGATGGAGTTCGTGAATGGAAGTCACTATTGTTTCTCTATCAAGGAAAGCACAAAGGCATAGAATGGTATTAATCCATAATTTAAGCATTATAAGTATTTATATGCAAATGAGGGCTGGCTTTGAGCTTCTGGTGGTTGGGTAGATCATAAATTTGGGGTGCTTCTTCTTTTTTGCATATTCCTAGAACAAGCATTAGAAGTCCATCAACATCCACTAGCGACCTTGGGAACACAATCCCAGACCTTACTTTGTTTTATAAGATAGAATCACAAAGACGCTTTTCATCCAGGCTCCTTCATGTTTTAGCTGGAAAGCCTCATCAGCCTTCCAGACTAAATGCTGCCTGCTTTGTGAATTCTTCAACACTAAGGCTTCAGTTTCAACTGAACTTGGTTGTGTTCTTCAGGGCTCTGTGACAGCATGAACCACATTTGTCCTTTCATTCAAAATGCACTTACATTCTGGTGCCAGGTACACCCAGAGACATGAGGATACCATTCTCACAGAGTTCCAGAGAAAAGGACAAATGATAATGTCACTGTTCACTTTGGGAGTGCACATTAACTGTAGGAGGCAAAAAGAGAGCTATGTACATAAGAATAAGATGGAATTCCATAAAATGAAACAAGCAATGTAGTTTTAGAGGGAAAGCTGGTTGATGGGTGGCCAGCAAAACCCTTCTGAGAGGATTTCATGAACAATGACCTAGATAAAACTGGGAACCAGGCAAGTAAATACCAGGCAAATAAATATTACTGTGACTTCTGCTGATAACATGCTCACAGTGTAAGGATGAAAGCCACTGTCTAAAGAAATGGAAAGGCTTCTGATGCTGAGACTGATGAAGATACTGGTGATTAGCCACGGGTATCCAGGAGGGTAGCTCACTCACAGTCACTTATTCTTCATGGTAGCCGTATGTGTCAGCTATTGCTGGATCTGATCTGCAGATAGAGCAAAACCTTTGCTAAAGTAGTGACTTGCTCAAGATCACACAGCTAGACGACATTAGCAGAAACACAACTCCACTGTCCCTACCCAACCTGAAGACTTCAGTGGCCCCTTTCCTTTGCATTTTCAGCATCTAGCTATGTCTCATGTTGTAGTCACTTAAAATTATTATGAGTGGATGGATGGATATGTACAAGGTAGGTAAGTAGGTAGGTATGAATGAATGTATGCATGCAAGCATGCACGGATAGTTGGATAATTTGATTATCTCCAGTATTTATATAAGAGAACTATTTATATTTCCTAGTCCTAGGCTCTAGGGTGTCTAGACACTTCACCACAACTGTGTTTCTGAGAGTATAGAGGGATAGCGACTTCCCGAAGCCTCCAAAGTAAGTTCATTGCTAAAGGTCGTATTCCCAGGGTAAGTAAATCATGGTAACCCTTTTTCTTATTTTGCTTTGTTTTTAATTTATTTGTCCGTGTATGAGTGTCTCACCTGCAAGTATGTCAATGTACCATGTGTATGCAGTGCCTCTGAAGGCCAGAAGAGAGCACCAACTACCCTGACAGTAGAGTTATGGATGGCTATGAACACCCATATGAGTGCTAAGAACCAAACCCAGGTCCTCTGCAAGAGCAGCAAACACTCTTAATGGCTGAGCCAAATCTGTACCAGTAAGATTAGTGAATAATAATCCATAAATACATTTTTTGGTCAGAAACTGATTTTCATTTCACATACACTTTGCCCTGTGAAATGGAAATTACTATCACTACCTTGTTTTGCAGGTAAGAAATGAGGTTCAGAGAAGAGGACCAATTTAAAGCCATAGACCATACAACTTAGTCCACTTTTTAAAAATTATCATTATGGGGTGAGCCCATTCTGCCATCCTTTGATGTCTCTGACCTCTCTGACATGCTTACCCACTCATGTTAGTATGAAAGTAGGTAAGATCCTACTATCTCATTTACTTTTAGGAACCAGGCAACTTCCCTTCTTTCTCAGCAGGGCCACTCTGGGAGCCTTTAGGGGACCCTCAAGGAAGGTGTAACTTTTTTGATGGAATTATGTTCTCAGGACCATTGTGTTCATTTGGTGGTAAGGGATTTTCCTTCAGCCTGTTCTTGTTTCCATTAGGCAATTTCTGAATCCAGCCCTAAGAGTTGAACCACACCCCGTTTTTGGAGAAGAAATGTTAACAGCCCACAGGCTTTCAGGGAGCTGTTAATCAGGCATTCCTGTGATTTTGGAGATCTAGGGACCTCCATGCTCCTTCTTGATTGTTCCCAGGCTAAGGTCCCTAAAGAGGGACTTCTGGATCAAAAAGTTTTGGAAGTTCCAGAAACCTTGTACAGGATTTTCGTCTATCACTAATATTCCTCCCTTCTCAGGAATTGCTTCATATTTTTTGTCACAACTGGAATGCTCCCAAGCTCGTAGCTCTCTCCAACTTAGTAGTATCAATTATGAAAATGACAAGTTCCCGCATCCCATGCCCATTATGCAGCCATGGACAGAGGGGGTGTCGTCATTAGAGCCAAAGGAAAGAACAAACTGAAGTTGGAAAGCTCAGAGCTTGTAATGGTGGCTCCATGATGTCCCATTGATCTACAGCCATGTCTTCCCTGCTTGATCCTTTGTTCCAGAATTTGAGCCCCAGGCACCACTGACTGCCTCTTCAGTTCAGCCCTCTACTTTTGTCCTCACCTTTTTTGTATCTTCTTCAGATCCCAGCTGTCCATGCCCTTCTGCCTACCACCATAGCTTCCCCCTTGGTCCCTGCACCTACATTCTTCTACACAGCCTCCTGGCCTCTAGATGTGATCCTTTCATTTACAAATGGAGCCCTATCCTCTACTAAAGTTCTCAGCCTCACTGTTGTCTTCCAAATAGCACACATGTCCTTTCTCTTGGATCACAAGGCCTTAGATCATCTGGCTCACACTCCCATCTCTAACTTTATCTCTCTGGTGCCTCCAGGGTTTTTTGGTATCCCACCACTTCATTTTATAATCTTGTCATGTGCCTGTTCTATTATTCTTTGATGACTGTTTCCTCTCATACGTGCCTCTGTACATTCTGTCTAGCTAATATGTTTTGCTCACTTTTTTTTTTTTAATCAGTCATAAGACTTCACATCTATTGAACTGTCCAGGCATCTGCCATGATAGCCTCCAGTGCATAAAATGGTTATGGCTTTATGTTCTCATCTTAACCAACCTTCACAATTCCTCCCTGCACATAATCCTGGTGTAGCTCTCACTGACACTTATGTCCTGTTGATTCCGTGTGGAGTAGAATTTCTGGTCTTTCCAGCAATGCTAGATCTTTTACAGAGCTAGAGAGGATGACACAGAAGTTAAGTAGTTTCAAAAACCCCAATACTGCATCAAGAAACAGAGCTAGGATATCATAGATGGTATTTTTTCTCTGTATCTTGTACCCTGTTAACTACAGATCAAGAGATTTTCTTAACAATATCACCTGAATAAATCTCAAAGACAGCTCTTCCAAAGAAAAACAAAATTCGAGAGTGGGGAACTCTCTTGGAAGGTATCCGTGCTTCTGTAAGTAGTACCGGTCCATTCTCCTGTAAATAATCCTACTAAACTTCACTGGACCACACACCAAAATGACAGGAAAGAAAACTGGAAACTGGCAGAGAAGAGAAAAGAGATCATCAAGAGTGGGAGGAGTCAGGAGAAGATAACAGTCAAAATAGAACAAATACTATTTTCATGTATGAAGATATAAAAATGAAATTCATTATCATGTATGATTAATATATGCTAATAAAAATAAATAAAGTACTCTTTTTTTTCCCCTAGTCTGTGTCTAGTAGAAGTCTGCTACCGAGACTTCTTACACAAATACTCAGGAGTAACCAAGAGGACATGATGACTCTTAGGTACAATATTGTTGAAATTACTTATTTAGAGGGTGATAGAAAGGCTACTTCATGTCTAGGTGTCACTCTTGCCAGGATGCAGTGTCTTCAATCGTGTCCTCCTTCATGGGGGATCACCTCCCTGCCTACCATATGTAGGTGTCCCTTCAAAGTCTACCTTATCCATATTTGTCCCCAGTACTTTCCTGTCACCAAGGACACCATACTTGATGCTGTTGCCTTGGTATAAGGCAGGTCCCCTTGAGTTCTGGGAATTTGAAACTGGCGCTGTTGGGGTATGGGGGTTACTAAGCTTCGTGTTGTGGATTTCTAGACTCCACCTTATTCCACATATAATCCAGGAGTTCAGTAAATGCAGATTCCCTCCCAGCAGGACCTTGGTGGTGTTCTTCTATTTCCTTCCCCCATTTATGTGAAACAGAACATCTCATGGGGAAAAGGTAGTCATCTCAATGCTTCGTTCTAATGAGAAGCATAGCGTTAACTTAGAAGCTCCATCTATTTGAGTGTGGGCCAGGAAAGGTGGATCATTCAGGATGCTCTGGTGTCACTAGATCTGCCCCTGAACCTCTCATCTTCAAGTTTGACAATAGAAATTGCTAAGAAGAAAAGAATGAGTACAAGGTTTCTCTCGCTGGCACAAAAGAGAACATTTAACAGCTGTCTCTCTCCACATTTTTCCCCCTAGAGCCAGAATTACTGCCTTATTTATCTCTCTACTCCAGACTGGAGAGTACCCCTCAAGGCTTGTGGCTCTAATCTCACCTCCTTCTTCCTGCCTAGCATCACTGGGGATTTAATCATCCATAAATGATGTTGTTGGTTGACCTAATTCTGACACCTATGCAACCTTCTCTAAGTGTGGTCAGATGAGCTCTCAAAATCAAGAGGCTGTGGCCCTTCACAATCTTCTGGTGCTGCTGTAGACTCAGTATAGCTGACACACTGGGAACTATGTGTCCCACGAAAACCATGCTGGTTGTAAAAGCGTCCTCTTCTTTGTTTATTATTGGATCCAGAACCTTCTTCATTCAATTAGGAGTTGTTTTGGGGAGAACTGGGCTTGTCTTTACCTGGACTTGTATGAAATCATTTCTGGGATGTACTTGGCAATGACATACTAGGCATGAAAAGGGAGGACTCTTAAGGTAAAGAGACTAACAGCTTGTCCTAAAACCTTGTAATGATTCAAGGGTAAGCAAAACAAACTGGGGAGGATCAGGTCTAAAAACTGGCTACTGATCACGGCAGGTGAAACTTACACTGGCAGGCATAGACTGAGAGTGTAGAAGGAGGGAGGCATGCTGGGAACTTCAGTAGGGAAGTGTCACAGAGAAGATACCTCTGACCATGGACTTGTTCTAGTAAAACATCTCCCTGTCACCAGCCGACACTCTGCCTATGTACTGATAACTGCTCAGCCCATCCAGTCATCATAACAACCCCTGGGTGTGAAAAGAGATAATGGATTCAAGAATTTAGGGTTTTGTAGCCTCTGAATGAGAGGTTTGTTCCCCCCCACACACTATGCTTTTCTCCTTTGAAACTCCAAGTTAACATTTAATAAGCTTGGTGCTTATTACAATCCCTCTCTCCCCTCTCTCATAAGTCCTACAAATATCAATTCTTATAATAGATAGAAATATCTGCTTTCCCTCTATTAATAGCATCACTAACCATTTATTGATTTCTTGAGAGGATATTAGAGGAAAAATGATATTACAAATTATTGTTATTAAGTCTCATTGGGGAGTTGATGTACACTCTCCTGTGGGGTGAGGGTGCCTGGAACCATGAGTCACACAGAGTACAGGACATTTTGGTATTTGCAACTGAAAGGTCACAAGTGACAGCCACAGCAAATTAAGACTCACTTTTTAAGCCTTTAAGCAACCTTTTCTTTCTTGTATACCTAGTCTGAGCAGCCTGATAATGGAGAAGCTGAAGTGGGTTAAGTCCCTAGTCTGTTACTAACTAAATATATAACTTGGGGGAGCATGCTTATTCCAAGGAACCCCAATGATGTTCAGCTATACTGTTTGGACGAATTTCAATCTAACTGAGTTTCCTTGAGGACAGATGATCAGACAAAGTGCGGATCCACCTGGGATTAAGTGGAAGGGGTCAATATCTATTGGCTTTTGCTCATCTTCCTGGACTTCTCCCCATTTGTTAGAAGCAGAGTGCTTGCTTTCTATTGGGAGGTGTGAAAATCAGGGAATCCAAAATTTGTCCTGCCTACAAGATGGCCAGAGATAAAGGTGGAGCAGAGATTGAGGGGACAGACAACCAATGACTGCCCTAGCTTGAGATTCTTCCCATGTGAGTCAACTCCTGACACTATTATTGGTATTCTGCTATGCTTGCAGACAGGAGCTTAGCATAAATGTCTTCTGAGAGGTTTCATCCAGCAGCAGATGTAGGCAGATGCTGAGATCCACAGCCAAACATTAGGCAGAGCTCTCGGAGTTGTCTGGAAGAGTAGAGGATAGACGTGAGCAAGCCTGAGGGGTCAATGAGACCACAAGAAGACCAGGGGGGCTCACAGAGTCTGAACCACCAACCAAAGAGCATGCAGGGACTGGACCCAGACTCCTTACACATTTGTAGCAGATGTGCAGCTTTGCCTTCTTGTGGGTCCCCTAACAATTGGAGTGGAGACTGTATCTGATTCTGTTGCCTGCCATTGGATCCCTTTCCCTTAATTGGACTGCCTGGTTGGGTCTCAGTGGTAGAGGATGTGCTTAGTCTTGTTGGGACTAGATATCCTGGGACAGGGTGGTACCCAAGGAGTTTCCCTTCTTGGAGGAGATGAGGAGGGTTAACGGGGAGAGGGATTTGTATGGGTGGGACTGGGAGGAGAGAAGAGAGGAGGCTGTGATTGGGATGTAAACTGAATAAACAAATTATAGAAAAAAACATCATGGAATAAATTTAGCCTTGAATGAATGTTACACACCCTGGAAATGTTCCTTTTTTAAAGCTTCCCTTTCATTACTTTTTTAAGAAGTTGAGAAAAATGCTTATCCTCACCCAGATGACCCCGAGTCTGCCTTTGGAGGAAGCTCTTGGAGATTGAGGTTAGAATACTCAGCAGGTCCAGGGTTAGACATGGAAGGTAAAATCTTAGGCAAGCTACTCTAAAGGCCGTGGTATAAAAATGAGTTAGGACTTCTTTGAGGTGAGGTTAGCTGAACTTTGGAATTTCTGAGAAGCAGGTTGAGGGAAATGTAAGAGGAGAGAAAAGATCTAGGAAGCCTGCCAGCTGAGGTATGCAATGTCCCCCTCGAAAACACGACCCGCTTGGGTGACTTCCAATCTTCACTGTTGCTTAAATAAGTACAATTACCAGGTTTTCTAAGAGTGCCAAACCCTCCGATCCTGGGACTTACTGTTACTGTTAATGATATTAATGGTGGTGTTATTACCATTAGCATCTGTACTCCTGATAAACTCATATTGGGGAGCGATGGGATTAAGGGGTGGTAGGTAGTATTTCTACAAGTATTTCCATGTGAGAAACTGGATTAAGCATTTAGGATAAAGCATTTAGGATACAAGACTGTCTGTACAACTAACTCAGCAGAAGCAAGAACTGGCAGTCTAAACTGCGTGGAAATGTCAAGACCTTCTTAACACCCAACCGGTGGAAGGGACCTTGGGTCTCTCATACTTTCATTTATAATGGTTCAGAGCACTTTTTCTTGATTCTCACAAAGTACAGTGGTGGGGACTGAAACAGGGACACCTACATCATGGGGTATAAGAGCTTCCAAGATGCTCACCTGAAAGGCTGATGCCAAATATCCCATGCTGAAGCATTTGCTCGCCAGTGATGTAACTGTGCTTCTGTGCTCTCTCCTGCCTTGCAGTCACTCTTGCAAAGCTCCACACAGATCATCAATCCTGTACTGAGAGACAGTGCCACTATGTGCTTCTAGTATTTTGTCTGGCTCAGTCCAAGATCTAGCTCTGTTATCTGCACCCTGAAGCCAAAACTGATTCTCTCTGCTAAACTTTCCAAGATCTCAGAGTGTGTGTCTTCTCATTCTTATGAGGGCAGAGTGATGCTCCTCACTTGCCACACACTGCCTGTACACAAAATAATTAGAGGGTTCTCTGTCTTCCTTACTTTGAGTCCTAGTTGTCTGGTACCAGGAAACTTGTGTTCCTATAAAGAGATCTTTGACATGATCCTATTTTAGGAGAGATAGACTGTTGAAATTTTTCTGTAAAGGACCATTAATTAAATATTTGGGCTTTGGGGGTCACATCTATGTGGCAGTATTTGTTCTGTTGCTGTGAATTACCATAGAGATTGCAAAAAAACAAACAAGGGTGTGTCTATTCCCTTCTTCTTCTTCTCCTCCTCCTCCTCCTCCTCCTCCTCCTCCTCCCCCTCCTCCCCCTCCTCCTTCTCCCCCTCCTCCTCCTTCTATAGATTTCCCCCCATACAACATATTCTGATATGGATTTTCCTTCCCTTATTGTTCTCATTTCCTTCCCACTTCCTCTCCCTTCCAGATCCACACTCTTTCTGTCTCTCATTATAAAACAAACAGGCATCTAAGGAATGATAATAAAATAAAAGAAGAAAAATAAAAAACAAACAAATTGGAACATGAAAGAATAACCAAATAAGAAAAAGATCCAAAGAAATAGCATAAGAAATGCATATAGATGCAAAAACACGGGATCATACACTTGGGAATTCCATTTAAAAAAAAAATAAAAACAAAACCAGAAGCCATAAGGTAAAAAAAACAACAACAAACAAAACAAAACATTGCAATTTAACATGAGAAGATGAAAAAAACCTTGAAAGGTGCTGTTGAGATTGGTTTGTGTTGGCCATCTACTGCTGAGGATGGGGTTTGCCCTTAAGAGTGTTTTGTTTCCCAGTGAGACTCCCTTGAAGAAAACACTTTCTCATTTGCAAGTGGCTGTCAATTAGAGACTGCTTCTGGTGTGTGTCTAAGGCTCCTTCAAGCTTGTGGGCCCCACAGACAGATGACAGTTTATCCAGTGGTTTGCGACATAGTGAAGTTGGCCAATTCATTGACCTGACTCAAGGGTGGAAATCTCTTCTCTCTCATCAGAACCTTACCCTCATCCTAACTTGGTTTTGATTTTTTCATATTGAATCCCTATCGAACAAACTTATCCAAAAAGAAAAAGACACATCTGGGAGAGTGAGTTCTATTAAAAGAGTAGAAACAGAAGAGTGTTTCTGAGTCTGTGGAGAAATTGGGCTCCTTGTATATTGTTGGTGAAGTGATTTAGCTGCTATGGAAATCATATAGTGGTTCCCAGAAAAAATTACCACATGATCCAAAAATTTTACTTTTAAGTATATCTCTGAAACAATTGGAATCAGAGTGTGTTCATTGATGTTCACATCACTGTAACTGGATGCCTGACAGCAACAGCTTAAAGAGAAGGAAATTTTATTTTGCTCACAGTTTCAGTTCTGACTGGCAGAGATGCCACTGCAGTATTCATAGAAGTGCCATGGCTGTTCCCCACGTTTTGATGAAACAGAAGTCAGGGATCAGAATCAGAAGCAGGCTGGATGATTAACCCCTCCCCCCAGGCCTCCACTGGCTTTTCTTACATTCTCCACAGAAGCATGATGTTCCAAGTTCCAGTCTCCAGTACCACCAGCTAGAAACCAAGTGGGTGTACAATTTTATACTCAAATTGCAGCAGGGAGACTCAAAGAAACATTTCCATAACCATGTTTATAGTAGCAGTACAATCAAAACATCCCAAGCACACCCTGAGGGATGAACAGGTACAGTGGGATAGCCTAGAAAGAAGAAAGAGAAGGAGGAGGAGGAGGAGAAGGAGAAGGAGGAGGAGGAGGAGGGGGAGGGGGAGGGGGAGGGGGAG
>JADRCH010000106.1:2810032-2859522 GCA_019843965.1 Rhynchomys soricoides | reverse complement strand
AGAGGGAGAGGGAGAGGGAGAGGGAGGAGGAGGAGGAGGAGGAGGAGAGGGAGAGGGAGAGGGAGAGGGAGAAGGAGAAGGAGAAGGAGAAGGAGAAGGAGAAGGAGAAGGAGAAGGAGGAGAAGGAGGAGGAGGAGGAGGAGAAGTACAAAGAGGACTAGGAGGAAGAGGAGGAGAAAATACAAGTGAAAAGCAAAGAGAAGCCTACCAGTGTGACAACATATAGATGAATCCGGAGGACACCGCACTAAATAAATATGGTGGTCTGTACACAGTGACTTCATGATTCTGTTTAATGAGGTGCCTGAAGTTATCAAAAAATTATCATAGAGAGAGAGAATAGATTGGTGCCAACCGAAGGGCAGGGTTAGGACAAGTAATTACCTGTTGTTTAATTGTTAAAACTTAAAAAAACTTGAAATTAAAAAAAAAATCTCTTCTGTATAATGGTTGAATAACATTGAAAATATACTTAGCATATTAGCTTGTCCTGAAAGTAGCCTATATTTGTAAGTAAGTTTTAATGTTATATGTATTTACTTGAAAAATATTAAAGTTGATTGATTTAACTTTTTCATGGAGAAATGGTTGCGCCTTGATTTAGCTTCTTTATCTCTTTTTACACAGCTGTTCTCTTTGCTACTACGGACACAGACAACTTGGAGAGACATGAAAAACACAGAGGTACAGAAAGTTGTGTTTCATATATGACAACACACATACACACACACACACACACACACACACACACACACACACACACACACCATCAATCTCACCCCAGGAAGACAGAACATCATTTCATCCGGGTTCAATATAGCATTTAATATAGCACTGAACTCAGTGGGAGGTGATCCTCCAAGAGCTTGGTCAAGGTGTCATTTGGGGACCTGTCATGTCCTATAGCTCTGTGCTGGGGCTGCTCAAGTGCCTTCTCCTGCTTAAGTTATTTATATAGGTGGTTGAAATGCTTTGCTTGTACAAACTAGAAACTATTAGATTAGCCAGCGGAGGCAGCCAGAGGCAATCATTTAACAAAGTGAGTGGGATTCAAAGTAGGCATGGAAAGCAAATATTATTTCATGGGAGTCGATTAGAAGCGCTCTGCAGATGAGCGGTAACTGCTTTGTTAACTTAGCTAGGGGAGGTAAGCAGGGCAGGGGAGGCACCAGCTGGGTTGGAAGGTGAGCAGCCTGGAACAAAATGGTAATTCAGGGCAGGGTGGATGCATCAGGCAGCCCTCCACACACACTCCCCCCTTCTCCTTATTTAAAGTACATGATGGAGCTTAGCAGCTGAGAAGCCTTGGTTTGCTCTAAAATTTCTCATTTTAATTCAGGCAAACACTCTATAAATCCAATGTATCGGAAAGCAAATATTGAGGCTAAGTACAGAGGTCCATTAGGTGGAGTGCTTAGCTCTAGCCTGAGAGTGTGGGAGGGTTAGGTGGGGAGGCCTGGAAAGAGGCTGAGCTAGAATGGGAAGGTGGGATGTGGGTACCACAGAGAATGGAGGGCAGGTGGGTGCTGCAAGGACTGGACCAGAAATGGAGGGAATGGGAGGACTCAGGACCCCCAGAGAGTAGGTCAAATTGGAAAAGGCTGGCTGGAAGGAAACCCTGGAGCTTTTTATAGAAAGAGAATCAGTGAGGATGCTTTAGTTGGAGATTGATAAGTGGGGCCCTTGGAGAAAGAGGCGAGCTTCACAGAAGCTGGCTGGTTCTCACAGGCAAATTCTCAGAGAGGGATAGGGACAGAGTGGGACTTTGAATGACAGCTCATTGGCAGCGTTTTTACAATGGGGTTGTTGAAAATTCTGTTTGGAGAAAAGTCAAACTGGATCAGAAGAAGTGACTATCACCCGAAATTCTCAGATTCTGGAGACCAAGGAAATGGTACCCAGGGCTTGGTGCTTGCAGAAGATGCTTCTCAGGATGCTCAATAGAAGGAAGAGTGTCTATTGCATTATGGGATAGCACATATGGTAGTGATTGGCACAGGCTCTATAATGATGGAAATATGGATTAACATCTCATCTTAATCATAAGCTAGATAACCAATGAGGTGCCATTTGCCCTGTGTGAGTCTTGGTTCGTTGTCTTTGTGTAGGTTGGGGATATACGCTGGGAGGGAACTATCTTACCTTTTTTTCTCCTGGGAAAACAGGATATGAGATTCACGTATTTTTCAGCCACATGCCCAGTACAGAGACAGTGCTAGATTAACATCAGCTATTTTAAAATGGTGTTACTGTGAGAATAAGTCTCAAAATCAGATGTGGCTGAAACAAATCCAGGGGTTGTCGTCAGAGAGATTGGTCTGGATGTAACCATCATGATTTTTCTTTTTCTGGTCATAGGTCTAGGGGATCTTTGACTTTGAATTCATTCTGGGTACTTTGTATTCTTGCTTTACAAGAATTTTACAGAAAAAGAAGTAGCCAGGGATAATGATCCATCCCTGGAGTCTCCTTCAGATCTTATTAATGTCAGCAATTTTCCCTTTCAGTAAAGTTAAAGATTAGTTTAGGCAATCCTCTCAAGCTGCTTTCCAATGTGAAAGCTTCAGGAAGACACATTAGCCGTCTCTTAAATCACTCAAACCATGGAGTGAGAACTGCAGTTCTCTGGGGGTGGGGGGTGCTAAGCATTTCATCCAATGGTTCTCAACCTTCCTAATGCTGCGACCCTTCAATACAGTTCTTCATGTTGTGGTGAACCCCAACCATAACATTATTTTTGTTGCTACTTCATAACTGTAGTTTTGCTAGTATTATGAATTGTAATGTAAATATCTGATCCGAAGGATATCTGGTATGTGAGCCCTGTGAAAACATCATTTGACCCTCAAAGGGGTTGAGATCCTCAGGCTGAGAACCTCTGACGTAGCCCTTTCACCGGCTGGGCTCAGACCTAGCTCCACATTTAACAATTACCACAGCTCGTGGGAGAAGTGATGACGTTTTATCAACACAACACACAAATGGAGTCCAGTTAAATGCCATGCTGGGGTCAGCAAGGTGCCCTGCTGACTGGGCTGAGGTGTGAGAGAATTTTACCAGATGGGAAGCCAGGGTTGTGATCTCCAACTCAAGTTCCATATTAGGGTCCTAAACAGAGGCAAATCTGAAAAGCTTCGATTCCCAGTCATTGGTTAAAGGATTTGATTATTAGGGAAAGTGGTAACTGACCTGCAGGGATGAGGGCAGTTGCAGACTTGATATTTGCTCCAAAATGAAGATGTCCTGGCTGTTAGTGTCATGTTCTGGGACTCTTGATCAATGGTGTAGAAGTTTTCAGTGTGAATTTAATGAATATAAGTGAACCTGCTGGTGGGGATACTGGATGGTTAGTATTTTGTGTGGTATCTTATGTAGTAACATGTCAAATTGCCCATATCCACAAATTCTCAGAAGAACTTTTATCAAAGAGTTAAACAGATAGATGTTGGCTTGGAGACTGGTTTTATAAAACCAGTACCAAGACATTTAATTTTGTTATAATGTCCTGGTTTAAGAAGGTGTGTGGTGAGGGAGCATGGTAGCTCTGCTGAAACAAAGCAAAACAAAACAAACAAACAAATTACAAAACTAAACTAAACTGAACTAAAGTAAAAACATTCACATGGGTGAGCCCGGAAAAATGAATTTTTCCATAAATAATGCCTTATCAGGGAACACTCATGCAATCCAGGGGTCACATCTCTTCAGTCAAGAAGAGCCCTATGTTTGTATTCCTAGATTCCTAAGGGAATAATTTTAAGTGGAGAGGAAAGCTTTTAGGTTAAGTATGGTATATATAAAAAAGGAAGGGTCTAGATAATTTCTGGGGCAGGAATTGTTCTTCATTTTTCTGCCCTTCTTAACACTCATGGCTTCGGCACTCTCCTCTTCAAAGCTTATGTCTCATAACACTTATCGTTCTTTCTTTGAGTTTGCACCTTTATGTGGATGTACATGTATGACCAGAGGTCAACCTCATTTCTCGGGTCATTCCCCTGGAGCCATTTTGAGACTGGGTTTCTCACTAGTTTGTAACTTGATGACCAGAGTCTCCCTGTTTCTACCTCCCCAGCATTGGGATCACAGCCATGCTCCTTAATGTGGGTCCTGTGGGTTGAACTGAACTGAAGCCCAACTGTGGATTGAACTGAAGTCCCTGGGCTTGCATGCCAAATGCTTCCCTGACTGAGGTGTCTGCCCAGTTCCCCTTATAGCATCTCTTATTTGGTATAATAGTCTTTAAAGTATATTCCAGCTCTTGCTTGGACTGTAAAATGGTTTCAGAGCTAGTTGGGACAGGAAGCATTTCTTCCCTGCCCCCATCTGGCCACTTGACACTCACTGGCCTCAACCATCTGAAACACAAGCATGACCTTGTCATTAGCATTTCACCTTCTTAATGAGTTTTCATGACCCACACAATAAAGTCCAAACACTTCAGCCCAGCAGCTATGACCCTTCATGGCCTAGTCCACCCCCAAACCTTCAACCTTGTCTCTGATAGCTAGGGGCTCATCCCCAATACGTGGTTCACCTCCGTGTTACTACTTGATTGAACATGCTAGTTTTGGTCATCGTTAACTTTTCTTCTTCTTCTTCTTCTTCTTCTTCTTCTTCTTCTTCTTCTTCTTCTTCTTTTTTTTTTTTTTTGGTTTTCTTTTCTTTTTTTTTCTCCTTGTCTTTTTCCCTCTAGAAATACTTTTTCCCATTTCTGCTCACACAGACTCTAAAAAGTCAGCCATGCTTTCCATCTTAAACCCAGGATATCTTCTTTTTCAAAATGATATATGTGTGTGTGTGGTGTGTGGTGTGTGTGTGTGTGTGTGGTGTGTGGTGTGTGTGTGTGTGTGGTGTGTGTGTGTGTGTGTGTGTGTGTGGGGTGTGTGTGTGTGTGTGTGTGTGTGTGTATGTAACAAGTATGGGCTTGGTGCCTGCAGAGGTCAGAAGAAAGCACAGCACACCCTGGAACTGTACTGACAGAGTTGTGACCCACAATGTAGGCCCTGGGAATTGAACCCAGGTCCTCCTTAAGAGCAAGCGCTCTTAACTGCTGAGCTATTTCTTTAGCCCCAGGATATCTTCTTAAAACTCTGTGTGTAGATATTCTACCTACTTGGTATCTCTTTAAGGTCTGATTAATGTATCTGAAATTCCTTATAGACTGAACTCACTGAAGCCAGAAACTGTGCCTTATGTTTTTAATCAGGAACACCTAGGACAGAGCCAAGCAATTAGCAGATATACACCATATGTTTATTTCACACATAAATTAATGAATATTACTGAATAATTCATCCAAGAGCAAAAGAAGAAATTTCACCTTACCCTTGTCTTCTTATTTAAAGTTGTGTTATTTTTATTAAACCTTATTCTCTTGTCTAAATATCAAGCTGGGTCTTGCTTCTTGCCTTTAGAATTCGGGTGTATGTTTGCATTTCCTTCAGTCACTCCTGAATATAAAATAAAGCCAATTTAAAAGACACAGACATACATTAACACACAGAGGAGGAAGACTACCAAAAAAGAAGCTGAGAAACAATGTAGTTTGAGAAAAAATATATTCTCAAAGCCATTTTCCAACACACAATAGAAACTGAATAAAATGGTAAATGTGCATATCAATATAAACATTAATTGTCCCTAGATAGTACTGGTAAGGCAAGATCTAATTTGTGTTTAAATAGTGGCCAGGAGGAGCTTCTAACCTGATGGGCAATGGGTAAACTGTGTGAGTTTCAAGATTGTTTTATTAGTAGCAAGTCTTACTATACATGCTACCTTTGCTCTTAATGTAATTAAATCTATTTATGCATCTACTTTTAAGTTAAGTTCAGTTGATGAAGTGCTGGCTTCCATTCTTGGGTTGCCAAAACTGGATGTAAGTCGCAGAACCCGGTATTCCCCACCCTTGGGAGTGGGAGTCAGAAGTATTTGAAACGCAAGTCATCCTTGGCTACAAAGTGAATTAGAAACCAGCTTGGATCAAGTGCGGGAAACACATAAAATTCACAAATTGAAAAACGACTGGAAAACGGGAAAAATAAAGGAATAAATTATAAAACTGCTGAGAAATATTCAAATAGGGGGTTCAGGGGATAGCTCAACTGGAGGAAAAGTACCCACTGAACAAACATGAGGGGGTAAGGTCCATCCCAAATGGGGTGGCACATGCCCCTAATCCCACCATTGGGGAAGTAGAAACGGGTAGATCCCAGGGCCTCTCTGGCCAACCAGAACAGTTTAATTTACAAAGCCCAGACCAATGAGAGATCATTTAGTACAGAACAGTGTGAAATATGCCTGAAGAGGAAGGTGCCAGGACCAAATATGTCACTTAGATTCTTGCTTTTAGAAGTAACAGCACAACTTTGCTTTGGGTTAATTTCACACGGGAAAAGATTTACACGCAATAGATAGACAGAGTGCTGGGGGAGTGCCATAGTTGGGAAAATGCTTGCCTCCTAAGCCTCAGGACCTGAGTTTGATCTCTAGGAGCCACGTAGAAAAATTGGCATGGTGGTATCCACTTTTTGCTTGTTATTCCAGTGCTGGGGAGGTGGTGATGGGTGGATCCTGAGCACATTTGCCAGCCAACCCAGTCTACTCAGTGAAGTCCAGGCTAAAGGCAGTTACCATGTGAAAGAAGCTTAAGAATACAATATCTAGAACAGAATGTATAGCATAGCTATGTAATGCTTTACTTCAGTACAAGTCTATTAACTGTGACCGCATGTGAGAAAGTATGAATCATTTCTGCAAGTTCAAAGAGTAAAACTAATACAATTATATATGTGTATATATACATATGTATACATATATGTATATATATAATGAGTACTTGTGTAATAATCTTAAACAACATATATATGTGTGTGTGTATGATTTTTTATATATGCATATATGTGACATCAAAACATCAGTAAACACGAAACTCAAAATAGTTGCTAATTGATCGTTGATGATAATAGTTTGTGTAGAATGTGGAGAAATTATTCCATAAATCCATATCAATAGTAATATATTTATTTATTTATTTAATATGAGAACACTGTAGCTATCTTCAGACACACTGGAAGAAGGCATCAGATCTCATCACAGATGGTTGTGAGCCACCATGTGGTTGCTAGGAATTGAACTCAGGACCTCTGGAAGAGCAGTAAGCTCTCTTAACCACTGAGCCATCTCTCCAGCCCCCAATTATAACATTTTAGTTCTTAATTTAGATTAGCAAGATAATTAGCACTCATTATTATTACTTTGTAGACATTTTGTTAGTGCATACCATATACTATAATCAAATATAGCAAAAAGAAAGTTAGAAGTCAGAAACATATAGGATGGGGTGTGAGCATGGTGAGCCATGACATACAAAAGGACCATATTATCCATAACACAACAAAGATGTTTCATGAATCTTTTACAAACTTTGGATATGAGCAGTTACAGAGGGGTTATATGCTGTCCTCACTATGCTCAATTAGTGATGTCTGCATAGGCATGGGAATGAGAGCAACAGCGTGTGTGGCAGATAGATTACGCCTGCACTAAGTGATGTATCAGAATTATGCTTTGCCTTTATGAAGGGCATATAAGAGCATCAGAGCATCCTGAACACATTGAAGATACAGAGAGAGCTGTGTATTAGCTTTCTAAGGAAAGATCTGAATAGCACATTGGCCCTGGTTTGTCTGCCCAGTGTATAGGAGTCACAAATTCCTTGCAAGCAACCATCTAATGTAGAAATGGAATTCATGGCCATGAACTCATCTTCCTGTGCGTTTTTTGCTTGTCAAAGCCTGGGGCTCCTAGGTTCACCAGTTTCAAGACCCTTTGTCTGTAAATTCAACCAACTCCTTTCAGGTGAATGAGAAAGGAAAGGGGCCTTGAATGAGGAGAGAGAATAAAGATGGTAAGGAGAGGAAAGGAAAATATTGTAAGAGACAAGGTGGAGAGATCTTGAAATAAAAACTGAAGTGAGAGCAGGGGATGGAGGGGGAAGGAAAGCATGCAGAGGAATTATTGATTGGATCCCTTTGGGTGGCATATATCAGCCCTTGATTAGGTGTGAAAAGCTGACAGTTAGGAATTGCTTACACTAATTAACCTCTGGGAGGTGCTTTGAAATCCTGGGATGAAAGCAGAAGTCTGTGTACAAAACCCAACAGCAGCCATGGATTCTCTCTGCTGGGCAGAAACTCTTTATCCTGTGGCTCTGCTTGTCCACAGGGCACTCAGGAGGGTTGTGACCATTTTTCTCCTTGTCCTCATGTCCCCACATGAGGGGGAGGGTCCAAGGAGGACCTTTTTCTCCTTGTCCCTGAGTTAGGCAGGGACTAAGCTTTTTGTCTTCCTTGATGACTGAGCTCAGGTTGTTTGCAGGGCCGAGGATCCCAGGTATTACTCAGGTAAGTCCCATCTGATGAGGATTTGCTCTTTGTTGTGGCTTCAGAATTTAGCTCTGAGTTGTCATTACTTTTCCTATTTCTGGATCCTCCCCTGTCCCTGTTAGAAGGCAGTTAGTTCTAATGGGCAACTGAGTCAGAAAGCAACTCGACTGCCACTGAGGGGAGTGATGGGCTCCCAATCTTCAACAAGGTAATGGCTTTTTGATCTTCATTTCTTGAAAGCTTTTCTAACCAATGGCTAGCTGCTCATGTCTCATAAAGTCACCCTCCCCCTTTCAGAGAGAGGATGCATAGTCTTTTTCTCCATAAATTGATCAGAACGCTCCCAGGTTCACACAGGACTTTGATGCAGCCTTGCTATGGTTTGATACAAACTCAACTACTTCAAAACTACCCAGAGTTCCCATCATTTCTGGTTTTCTCTTCCTTCTTTGGAACATGCCAATCTAATAAAAGCAATTTGAGAATAGAAGCTGAGCAAGTTGCTGGGTATGTGTTAACATCCTTGAGGTATAGATGATTGTAAGAAAGGCACAGTGTGGGTACAGACAACAGGAGGAATGGTTAAAGGGATACTTTCTTGTGCATTCGTGAGTCGGCCTGAGAGAAGCTCCAGAGCTAGGGAGTGACTTGAGATAGTGGGAGCTTTGCCCAGAGCTAGTATAAAATGCTCCAATCTGCATGATTCTGCATATGACTAAGGAAAATGTATATTGCTGTCCAGTATCAAATTTACATGTAGAGAGCAGGGCAGTAGTCGCACATGCCGTCATCCCAGCACTCAGGAGCCAAAGGCCTACAGGTCTCTGAGTTGGAGGCCAGCCTGAGCTACAGAGCAAATTACAGGACCACCAGGGATACACAGAGAAACACTGTCTTAAAAAATTAAATAAAAATTAAAAGGAATATACATTCTAACTCCCAGCCCTCTCCTGTCTCCCCCTGTGGATGGGAGAGGCTCTGGGGAGTCTGTAGGGGTGACCCTAGCTGAGATTCCTGCCATAATGGTATATGGAGACTGAAGTGGGCACTTCCATAGCCAGGTGAGACCTCCTGGGGAGAGGGGGGACCTCAACCCTCCCATAAAACCTTCAACCCAAAATTTGTCCTCCCTACAAAACGCACAGAGATAAAGATGGAACAGAGATTGAGATAATAAACAACCAATAACTGCTCCAACTTCTGACTCTTCCCCTGTGAGAGAGCCAACCCCTGACACTATTAATGATACGCTCCTTTGCTTGCAGATAAGAACCTAGTATAATCATCTCCTGAGAGGCTTCATCTAGCAGCAGATGGAAACAGATGCAGATACCCATAGCCAAGCATTAGGTGGAGCTTGCAGAGTCTTGTGAAAGAGTAGGGGATAGAAGTGAGTAAGCTGCAGGGTCAAGGACACCATGAGAAGACTTACAGAGCCAACTAATCTGGGCCCATGAGGGCTCATAGAGACTGAACCAACCAAAGACCATGCATGGGCTGCACCTAAACTCCCTACACATTTGTAGCAGGTATGCAGCTTGGTCTTCTTCAGGTGAGTTCCTTAACAACTGGAGCAGGCACATCCTCTGACTCTGTTGTCTGCCATTGGATCTTGTTCCCCTTACTGGACTGCCTGGTTGGGTCTTAGTGCTAGGGGGCG
Organism: Rhynchomys soricoides; assembly: GCA_019843965.1. Lineage (NCBI taxonomy): Eukaryota > Metazoa > Chordata > Mammalia > Rodentia > Muridae > Rhynchomys > Rhynchomys soricoides. The sequence goes on along the minus strand of JADRCH010000106.1, from coordinate 2,849,475 downwards.
GGGCTGTGATTAGTCCTGCTGGGACTAGATGTCCCAGGGCAGGGTCATACTCAAGGGGGGCTTTCCCATCTCTGAGGAGAAGAGGAGGAGGTAATGGAGGGATTTTAAGGGTGGGATTGGGAGGAGGGGGGTGCTGTGATCCAGATAAAAAGTGAATAAATAAATAAATTATTGAAAAATGTGCGTGCAGACACTACAGGGCAGTTGGAGAAACATTTACATAACCGGAGAACTGATAGACTTCTAGCTCAAAGGGGGAGATTTTTAAGGATAAGAGCTAAAACAGAAAATAAAATAATCCCCCTCAAAAAACAAGAAAGGAAAAAAGGAAGGAAGGGAGAAAGGAAGAAAGGAAAGAAGGAAGAAAAGAAAGAAAGAAGAGAAAAGAAAACCCCACTACCACCGAAGAAAGATAAATCCTGTCCTGCTTTACTAAAGTGCTTTACTAAGACCAAGTGCTTGACTAAGGTCAAGACCAAGACATAGACAGATCTTCCTCACTGTTTTGTAGAAACTCTGAAGGAACTTCGAACATTGGCATTGCCAAATTTGGGACAGAGGCTCTTAAGCCTCTTAAGCATCAGTACCACCTGGAAAAGAGATCTCACTACTGAGTGAGATCATAAGCTTTGAGGTCCAAGGGAGGTAGGTATATTTGTAATAAGGCTCCTCAAGAGAGACAGGTGCACAATGTCATCTGAGAAGCTGTGAGCCTGGGAAACGTGTCAGTTTTGAATATGACATCTTTCGTTCTTTGCTCTGAGTGGTTTTGGAGTTACCGAGACAATCATAATGCCTAAGCAAAGGGAATCAGTGTAGATGTGGTGTCTCTGATAACCCCCCAGTTCCTTGTGGGAGAATCAGATTCCCTAGAATTTTGGATGTAATTCAAGACTAACAATCCATCTCCATAATGCTCATCAGATAACTTATTGTTCATAATAGTCTGTTAAGAGATGCATAAAGTCAAAAATTGAGGGTGGGCTACTGCTTGGTAAAAAAAAAAAAAAAAAAAAAAAAAAAAAGTGTCTCCCACATACGCGTGAGGACCCAAGTTCACATCCACAAGAATGCACATACAAAAGCCAGGCACGATATCTCTTATCTGTAATTCCAGACTTGGAAGGAGTCTCTGACACTCATTGGCTAGTCTGCCTAACTGAATCATGGGCTTCAGGATCCTATGAAGAACCAAGCTGAAGAGGAAGGAAGACCAAACAGTGGATGCTTCAGTCCTACTTAGAAGGGGGAACAAAATAATCAAGGGAAGTAGAGGGCAGGAGGGACTTGGGAGAAAGAGAAGAAGAGGAGGGGAAAAAGAGGGGAAGAATCAGGTATGGGAAGAGATGGAGGAGATGGAAGAGGGTCAGGAAATTGAACAGAGGTGTGTAGCAATGGGGGATGGGGAACTGGGAGTAGCAACCAGAAAGTCTCAGATGCTAGGAAAGCAAGTGCCTCCCAGGACCCTACAGTGATGACATTAGCTGAAATGCCCCACAAAGGGGAGGGAGAACCTGTCAAGACCATATCCAGAGGTTAGGCAGGACCCCCAGGTTGAGAGATGGGGCCACTCACCCATTTCCAAAATTTTAACCCTGAATTGCTCCTGTCTAAAGGAAGTAGAGTGGAGCAGAGACTGAAGGAAAGGCCATTCAGAGACTGCCCCACATGGGAATCCACCCCACATGCAGACACCAAACCCAGACACTATTGAGGATGCCCAGAAGTGCTTGCTGACAGGAGCCTGACCAATACAGATGTGGATACTCGCAGCCAAACATTGAACTGAGCACAGGGAAACACACCCCCTCCATGGACGAGTTAGGGGAAGGACTTAAGGAGCTGAAGGTGCCTTATCTGGCATCAGTGGGAGGGGAGGCCCTTGGTCCCGTGAAGGCTTGATGCCCCGGTGTAGAGGAAGGCTAGGGTGGTGAGGCAGAGTGAGTAGGTGGGTGGGGGAGCAGTGGTGGGAGTGAAATGTAAATAAATAAAATATCCAATTTTTAATAAAAGACACTAGATGTCTACTTCTGGCCTTCACATGCATGTCCACATATGCACACATGCAACACATACACACACACACACACACACACACACACACACACACAAATACTGTATGCACATACACAGGGAGATAATTTTAAAAGATAAAGAAGAAAATTCCATCCATGAAGTTCCTTGGTAAAGCTGCTACACTATACTTTTCTTTTTCGGACTGGGGGTCGCCCAGCAAATTCTTCTAGAAGACCAGAGTTCTGTAACTCTAGCTTCTTCTGCCCTCTTGGACATTGCTCCCATGTGGCATAAATTCATACATGTACATGTGCACGTGCAAACACACAGAGACAGAAAAATTAAAAATAAAAGTGAATCTTAAGTTATTGTTCTTTTCGCTATATAATTTGAGATCTATGTCTGTCACTGTTGGTTTTTATTAAATAAAATTTACTGCTGACACCATGCATCTGCATTCTCCTGTCTTTTAAGAGGTGTGCCTAAGATGTGGTTTTAAGTGAATTTGATGTCAAGAGCTACTATTCTGCATTGGCAAACTGAATTGTCTGAGTCTCGTTAGTGGATACTCTGAACGAGAGCCTGTATATAAAAGCACTCTGGGAAGGTAAGAAATGCTTGATATTACTGTAAACTCCTTAACAGTAAGTGATGCTTCAGTGAACACCACATACACCCCACCACACACACACACGCACACACACACACACATACACATGCACACACACACACGCAAGCACACATGCATACACACACTCGCATGCACACACACACACATGCATGTACGTACTTTTCTGAATCTTCCTCATTTAGAAACATAAAAGATGAGAACCAATTTTGGTTCAAGCCTTTCTCTAAAGCTTTGCAAGCACCCGTGAGTTAAGTTCAGCTAGTATGCCAGAGGGCTGACCCACAAAAATAAACATATATCTTCCTAACACATCACATCATTGCATGTCACATTCTACTAATAAGGCGCCTCTCTTCTGGGAATGAAAGATTTACAAAAATGAATGCATAATTTAAAAATTGAATTTACGGTAACATCAGGCATTTCTTACCTTCCCAGAGTGCTTTTATACACAGACTCTCATTTAGAGTATCCACTAAGAAGACTCAGATAATTCAGTTTGCCAATGCGGAAGCAAGGGGGTGACTCTGTAAATATTTAAATATGCTCAAGCTTCTGAAAAAGGAAAAAAAAAAAGATCTATTTATCCGTTGGCTTCTAATTTAGTCACTAGGACCATGTAGCATGGACCCCATCATTCTCATGAGTTTTCTCATTTATTTTTTGCAACAACTAGGTGACACACATACGATTCTCTAACTCTTAGGTCGCCACCACTATGAGGTGTCAAACTTTAATTAGATCTGACTCTGAGCTTCTAGGAAACAGAGCCTTACTAAAGTAGTCAGCGACCCCAGCTGCTCTCTATTAGCTTCTACAGGGAACTTAGAAGCACACTTAAGACAGTGATGTGGGGAAAAAAGGAGTCACAGAATATGTTTAAATTCAGACCATTGCAAGGTGCTCATTTTTACTGAGCTGATGGATATGATTGTAAAGTTTATCACTGAGAGAATAAAAATGTGTTCCCTGTGTGTTTTGTGTTCTGGGACAGACAGTAACAGAGAGGTAAATTCAAGTTACCATTAGTCACACAGAGAACATAAATAAAAATTTTAAGGCTGAATTATTAAACTTTTAGTGACTTTGGGTCCATTCTTCTAAATAAAATCTGTTTTAGCTTGTAAATGGAGGTTTAATATATAAAGGTTCTTTATCAAATTAAATTGGAGTTTGAATAAACCTTGTCTATGAAAGACATTTTCAAATTTTGTAAAGTTTATCATGTGACAGAGGGAAGTCTTTATCACACATCTGATACAAAGACAAACGAAGATTACTAGGAGGTGGGAGAATAACAGAAGAGCCATCTGTAAGCAGAATGTATATAAAGCGAAAAGAGAAGGGTGGGCATTTCGTCTGCAGTTATCTTTTATAGTCTCTGTGGCTGATAGCCATGATGTGCTGGCTTAAAGCAACATGGGTTAATTAACTTTGCTGGAGGTTGAAAGTCTAGTTGCAGCCACTGGGCTGAAATCCTGTTGTCAGCAGGGCACAAGCCATCTGTGGACTTTAGGGTGGGGCTCTTTGTTGGGATTTTCCAGTTTGTAGAAACTGACCCATGTTTTCTGGATCCTGGCCATTTCCTCCATCTTTGCAGCCCACTGCAAAGCTGTGAATCTCTGTCTAGTGGCAGTCAGAAAATAAGTGCTCCCTTGTTTTAGGAATTCGCCTCATTGGGCTCAATACATCTAGATAACCCCCAACCTAAAGATAATCTTGCTCCCCCCTCCTTCTCCTCCCCCTCCTCTTCCTCTTACCCCTCCTTTTCTTCCTCCCCTCCTCTTCCTCCTCCCCTCCCCTTCCTCCTCCTCCCCCTCTTCTTACTCCTTCTCCCTCTCCCCCCTTTCTCCTCCTCCTCTTCCTCCTCCTCCCCCTCTTCTTACTCCTTCTCCCTCCCCCCCCTTCCTCCTCCTCCTCTTCTTCCTCCTCCTCCAGATATAAACTCAGGTCTTCCGGCCTGGTTCTCTCTATTGAGCCACTTCTATAGCCCTCATCCGAAGATTCTTAAGGACATTCACAATGCCTCTTTTGCTTTGCAAAGTAACACATTTAGTTACCAGGACTAGGGTGTGGACATCTCTAAGGGTTTATTCATAGGCAAAGTTTGATTCCTTAAAGGGTGAAAAAAGGGTAATCTGGGCAGATAATGAGGGCCTTTGAGAGAGATCAGCATAGAGAGGCACACTGATTAAGAAACTAAAATGTATGAGACAAGTGTGTGTGTGAGAGAGAAAGAGAGAGAGAGAGAGAGAGAGAGAGAGAGAGATTTAAGTAATTTACTGAAACTCTTTAATAAAGAAACTATAAGATTATGAACATGTATACATGCTCATTAACACAATTTGATAAAAATCTCTCTTGGGGTCAGTCTTTTGAGTATTACATAAAACCACCTGTGAGCCAGGGACTCTGGAAAAGTCAGCAGACATCTTAGCACATCCTGTCAGTAATGGAAAGCTGGGACTAGATTTGAGTTAGAATTGGCAAAGGAGAAATCTGAAGCCAGGCTGGATGATTCTACATTGTGCTCATCCTATACCCTGATAGGTTTGGAATAGAAATCTTAGCCTGTCTTGAGCCCTGTGAGCTCCATGTAGGCTCCAGCCAAGTGAACATTTTCTTTGGGCCTTTCTGAATCCTGGAATTGTCTTGGAGTAAATCCAAGTCATATTCTGTGTTATGGCCATGGAGATGAGGCAGAGGCGGCCTGGAGTTTAGCTGGGGAAGTGGGAAGAAAAGACTACAGTGTCAAATTCAATGACAAACAGCCACATGGAGCTTACAAGATATGCATTCAGTGTAGCCTGAATACTCTCTCTGTCTCTCTGTCTGTCTCTCTCTGTGTATACACATGTATACATGCTCAGATGTGTGCGCATATGTACTTTGTATAGGTCATGGTTTGGTACTGACAGTCTTCCTCAGTCATTCTCAACCTTAGGAGATAGAGTCTGTTCCTCGAGTTGGTACCCAGTTCTAAGCCATGGCTAATGTGGCTGATCAGGAAGCTCCAGGGATGCTCTTATTCTGCCTCCCAGTAATGAGATTACAGGCACACTCTACTGATACCATGTCTACCCTTTCCCTTTAGTTCTGGGGGATCAAACAGGTTCTCATGCTTCTGTAGTATGCACACTACCCAGTGCATGGCCTCCCTAGCCCCCTTGCCTAAAGTCTTGAAGATTCTTCCTTCTACTTCTATGTCTTATTTATCAAGAGTTCTATGAACATATGGTATTTGAAAATTCTCATTTGAGGAAGGATTTCTAGAACTTGATTCATTATTAAAAACAACAAAAATAAAACTTGGCCCTGATATTGAACATTATCTCACTGTAACCTTCTACCTCCAATATATTTTTAACTGACTTTTTGCTTTGCTCATGATCCTGAAACAGAATTTGACTCTAGACTCAAACACAAGCAAACACAGAATGAAGTTCACAGGTGCTCTTCTAGGAATAACATGCTTTATGCTCCCTAATTCAACTAGAATGTTACCCTTCCAATATGTGATCAGAATATCATTGACATTTTAAAGACTCCATTTTCAGCAAAAATCTTAGAAACCTGCTGTGCACTTTGTAGATGTATATACATATATCTATCTAGGTAGGCATTCCACATCCATGAATGCTTAACATGAGGAGTAGCACTGTGATTTCACACAAATTAACCATTTATAACAGCAGGTATTTTCTCCACTCCAAACAGGAAGGAGATACCTCATTACTCTGCTCTATAGTCAGCAGGGAGGAAATGGTGTGTGGTTCAGGCTTTCTTGGGAATTGCTTTGGATTATCACAAAGGGAGAGGAGCTTGAGGCTCTGCTTTGAATGGAGCAGATTTCCAAGTGAAGGCTGGCATGCAGACTAGGGAAATGTTGATCAATGGGAGTAATCATGAGACCTGGAGGTCCTGGCCCTTATCTGCACATGAGTTCAGTGCTCTGGATTCAGTGATCCAAGAGGAAGCCTGGACCCACAGCTCTGAGAAGGGTGATCTAGACCTTAAAGTTGGACTTGTGAACAGAAGGAGGGAAACCCAGTGTCTGGAGCCCAAAAGACAGCAAACAACTCAATCAGACTTACCACCCCTGAGATGGGAGAGGCTGGGTAACAATGGCAGATATTGTAGATTAAGAATTGAAAGAAAGCAAAGGGTTATGTGTGTGCATGGGAGAGGGCTGAAGATTGAAAGGGAAGGGCAGAAATGATGTTATTACAATTTAATTACAAAACTAGAAGAAGGGGGCCCAGTTCCTTTTTCTAGTTTGACTCTAAGTATAAAAGCGTCTCTTTGCTATAGTTAAAAATATAGAACACATTTTTCTATTTACTCTATGAGCTGAGACTGAAAATTTCTGAAGTTCAGTGTTTTCGTCAGTAAAGCAGATAAAATAATATATCTTAATCCACAATATGATTGTGCTAAGTAATTTTATAACTATGAAACACTGACATTATCTGAAACAAAGCAACTCTTGTGGGAATGATGATAATTTTTTTTAACTTCATGACCTCAGGTAGATGAAGAGGGCATCGAATATAATGAAAGTTGTTTTGTTTCTTGACCATATGAAAGGAAATTTCATTTAACACAGAAAAATTAATGTGTGTTTATGAATATCTAGTTTTGAGATATCTGGTGGATTAAATGTATGGTTCTATAACACATTAGCTAGCAATATAACACTATCTTTTAAATTTTGTCTTCATATCAAAACTGCTAGATTAACACTGTTCCTTCAGAGTTTTGTTGACTTGTGTACTAGAATGCTTCAGTGAGACCTAAAGGGACCATTCGTCAGCTTCTCAGGGCGGAGTCACATCCCTGAGGTTCCAGAGGTAGGTAAAAAGTATCGTGCAGGGTTGAGGTAGCGAGATCTGCCATGTAAAAATATATACAGGGTGATTTTGAAGCTCACAGAGTATTCTTCCAAGAATAGTTTCCATCTCAGAGTGGATGAAGATGGAGGGAAGCAAACCCTGGATTTTCTATCATAAGGTTGAAAAGCCAGAGCATTTGAGGAGAGAATCACAGCCCAAGACATGGTTCCCAGCCATGGGGCTTTGTTCCTCTATAACACCGCCTCAGAGCTGACTTTTACAAGGTCTTTGGAGAATTCCATTTTGACACTAGTTTTTAATAATATCTGCATGAAAGGGTAAAGAACTGAGATAGAGCCACAAGAGGGTATTAATGGTGATATTTAAAAAGGACAGAGGGAAGCCTTAACAAATGGAGGCAGAAGACCCTTATTCACACAGATGATTTTCCCTCCCCTGTGAGTTCCTGGGAAGGGGGAAGAGAGAGAGAGAGAGAGAGAGAGAGAGAGAGAGAGAGAGAGAGAGAGGAGATGGAAGGGTATACCAATGGAATTCTCCCACCTTTCTGCTCACAACCTAGCCTTGCTTCAGAGGGAGTCAAATATGTGACCCAACAATACCAGCTTGTCTGTTTGGGATTTAGGTAGAAAGATAATAATACAGTTGGGGGGTGAGTGATAGATAGTAGTTGTAAACAGAAATCTGACTGTTTGAGTCTAACTGCCTCAATGTGTCTGTTTGCTATTTTTAATGTTAGTTATACATTTCTGTGGCTTAATGTATACAGACAGACATTCTAGCTATTTCTTAGCCCTTGCCCACATTTGCCTTTAGACATGACCCCAGTCCTAATATTCTTGGGTATTCTCCTTGGCTCAATTGGAAATTCAATGTTCACATGGAATCAAATGCCACTGCCTAGTGAGCCTTGCTTGCCTTTTCATATGACTCTGCCAAGTCCTCAGAAAGTTATTTTCTAATTATAAATACAGTGGCAATAGCTACATGATGCTCTTCCCAGCCTCTTCCCAGGGGCCCTTGGCTTTGTCTACTTATTAGCTATTCCTGTCTGATGTATCTCTTTGGCCTCTGGTTACCAGGTATTAAATTGTTAATCTGTGCTTGTTTCCTCATCTTTCTAAAGAATGTGGGTGAAGGTTTTGCTTCACCTGGTCCTTTTTAGGAACATCATTTGTTTATGATCCTTGAATGTTTTCTGGTCCCCAAGAAATAAGGTGGCATCTGATGATTGTCTGTTAGGAAATTAATCAGATATACTACATGCACACATGCACATATGTACACACACACTCACACACACATACATGCATACATACATACACACGTGTGTATATATGCATATACATGTGTGTACATACTTTGAAAATTGAAAGAGAGGGGGGAGAATATTACCCTGAAAGTTAAAAAAAAAAACCAAAGTTTTAAACCTTGATGCCTTAAATTATTTTCATAATTTTAATTGAGCACAAGCTGTAGCCTTTCTCTGGTTTATTAATATCCTAAAATTATCAGAAAAACAATGATGGACAAACTCAGTATCACAAATTAAGAAATAGAGAACAGCCAAAGATCAAATTCTATATTGCTGCACATAACAACCCCTTCCTTGCTTTCACAAAACTCATGGTCCAAATATCAATATCTCCTTCTGGAAAATATGCCACTTTGTTCTGTGTTTGTATCTCCACATGGGATAAAAAGATTCAAAGACAAGTACCGTGAACCATGCAAAGACATCCAGGATCTTTTGGTCTAGTATAGGGAAAAATTGATCTATGAGATGATCTATTGGAAATCCCTAGGGAGAAGTTGTTCTTGAGTATTTTAGGAGGCAGGTGTTTTTATGGTTTAATTCGGGAGTGTGAAAACTCTCTTGTTGCTGAACAAACTGAAAAAATTGTGACTATAGAGACAGACACTATCATGCCTAGACTATGAGAAATGGGTGGATTGGTAGCTGTGGAGAAATAAGCAAACTGAAAGAAGAAAGGATGATAAATGGTCAGTGGGTGGAGAAGAGGAGGATGCTAGGTAGTCACAGAAGTGGGATTTACTGGAGAAGACCCGGATAGAACCGCAAGGAAGATGGGGTGAAATCACAGAACATCTCGCGTGTCATGCTGAGGAGGTTCAATTTTATCCTGGAGTCAACAGAGAGCCATTAAACTGGCAGTGATTTTTGCATATTGGAAAGGTCACTCCCACAGGATATGGAGGCTGGAAAAGAAGAGAATAGAGTCAGAGAACTGCTGGGAGACTGTGGTATGTGTGAGTGTGGAGTCATGAGTGTCCCCACTGATACCATAGCAGAGGATCTGGAAAGACATGCTGAGTGCAGCTCTGCTGTATGATGGAATTAGTAGCACACATCTGTAATTCTAGCCGTTGGGAGGCAGAGGCAAGAGACCAGACATTTTAAACTAGCCTAGACTACACTGCAACACTCTGTCTTAAGAAGAAAGGACAGGAGGAAAAAGAAGAGGAAGAGAAGAAAGAGGAGGAGAAAGAGGAAAAGGAAGAAGAAGAGGAGTTCATTGACTAGGAGAGTGAAATGAACATGGCAGTGATATAAATATGTGATGTGAATGAACATGCTCTGTGATAGAGAACAGGGACAGGGGGGTTGATGAGGAAGTTCATTCATTCAAAAGGTGTGGGAACCCCAAGGGGTTCATAGAATAAGTAAGAGAAGGCTGCCTGCCCTTCTGGGACTCACAGCTTAGTAGAAGAGATGTAAATTAGGTAACCATTACATTTATAATCACAAAATTAAAACCCTCAGCAGACCTGCAGTCAGGGATATCAAGATGAAGAAGTCAGTGGTCTGCTGTAGGCAGGATGGCTAGAGGTAGGTTCTGCAGGGAGGTGTTTAAGTTAATAGCTGAAGACTGAGAAGTAATAACCAGGGAAGGAATATAACAAATAGAGGCAGGAATCAGAGTCAGAAAGTGAATTGTTTGAGAAGCAGGAAGGAGGCCATTGTTGTTGCAGAGGACTCAGTGAGGAAATGGAGAAGAAGAAGAGAGATGGGTAAGTACTGGGGGATCAGAACACGGCACCTGGGGGAGGGACGAAGTGCTAAGCTTAGTTGCAAAGCAAGCAGTTAGTATCTGTGATCGTTTGAATATGTTTGGCCCAGGGAGTGGCACTATTAGGAGGTGTGATCCTTTTGGAGTAGGTGTGGCCTCATTGGAAGAAGTGTGCCACTGTGGGAGTGGGCGATCAGACCCTCATCCTAACCATGTGGGAGCCAGTCTTCTCCTAGTGGCTTTCAGATGAAGATGTAGAACTTTCAGCTTCTCCGGCACCATGCCTACCTGGATGCTGCCATGCTTCTTTCTGCTTGGATGATAATGGACTAAATCTCCAAACCTGTAAGCCAGCCCCAATTAAATGTCCTTATAAGAGTTGCCTTGGTCATGGTGCTATTCACAGCAGCAAAACCCTGACTAATACAGTAGCTTTTTGCCTTCAATCTAAACTCATTAGCTCCTAAAATAAATTTCATTATGCAAACTCTAGCAGGCAACTGAGTTTGAAACATCTGATAAGATATAATGAACATTTTGAATACAATTCTGAGTAGATATTAAGAACTACTTTAGGAGAAAATGTGAGTTTAAAAGTTGGAAATTTGGTAAGGCAGAGTCACTGGAAATCTGAAAGAAACTAGATATCTGCTCTTTGGAAAAGAAGCTGTGCTCCTGAGCTGAGACACAGGAGTCTAACTTGTAGCCCTGCTGTAGCTGGTATAATAAAGGTTTATCTATATGACAATTGTCCCTTGTGTCAGGGGGGGATTAAGTCATAGAATCCAGAATAAGTCTGAATAAAGAGTTGAGTGCTGGAGCTGGTATCAAATATTTGCATGTAGAAGCAGACATCATCAGAATAAAGGCTTGTTATGAAAGAGGGATGAGAATATGGAGAAATCAAACTCCCATAATGCATTGGACTTGAATGGGTAAGAATTTATTGTTTAACCTTGCATAGCCATTGAATGTTGTCTAACCTTGCAAGGCCTGGGAAGGAGTGACCTTGGTCAGAGATACTTGCTGCAACTGAGGTTGACCCTGGACAGTAGACACTCCACTGTCTGAATTCTCTGCAGTCAAATAGAGGGTTTCCTTGAAGTGGGATCCAGGTGGAATCCCTTCATGTCTATAATCAGCACCAGCAAAGTGGGTGATAAAAGGCTTTATGAAAGACTTGAGAAGCTCTCTGAACAACATCTTCATTCATAAAATAGGCTGTTGTAAAAACTATATTTACGAAAACTCTCTGTCTGATACTTGTTCCAGTTCTGGAAGCACTGGATTGAGAAGATCTGCATCACCTTGTAGCAGTGGCCATCATAAAATGTAAAAACAAATTATAATGCAAAAATCAAACATTAATATTCCCATGATAACATAGACCATGTCCCAACCTTCAGAGGCAGAGCTAACAAGGTCAAAGGTTTGAGTTTCATGGTGCTATTAATGGAGGAGGTGGAAAGAGAGGTGAGATAAGTGTTTCAGGAAAATGTCCTCTAGTTTGAGCATGTCCTCCTTATGTCTGTGTTCTGGAAGCATGTTTCCAGTATAACAATATTGAGAGAACCTGAGTAGGTTCTATCACAATGTGACTTGGACACTGGGAATGTGCCTTCAGCAGGGATTAATAGGGCTCTCATGGGACCCTGGTTCTTATGAGATGTTATCCATAAAAAGAAAACCTGGCCTTTCCCCAATCTCTTGCTTCTTCTCTCTCCTGTTTACTTCCACGATGCCATCTGCTTCCTTGTGATATAGGCAGAAATGCCTCCCTAGAGACCAACCCAATGGATCCATGGAAACCCAGACATCCACCCTCAAATATGTGGACTCAACAAATCTCTTCTGCCTATCAGCAATTCTCCAGTATTTTGTCATTTCCGGTCACTGTGATAAAATGCCCTGTCAAAAGCAACTTAAGGGATATGGGATTTTTTTCATCTCACAGGACAGGTTACAGTCCACCATGGCAGGGAAGCCATGCCAGCAGGAACATGTGCACCTTGTCACATTGCTTCCACAGAGAGAAGAAAAGAGCAGCTAATGCCTGCAGTCTCCATGACACTCTTTATTATATAACATTCAAGTTCCCCCACCTAGAGATTGGTCCTGCCTGCAACTAAAATGAATTCCCCCACACCAGTTAATTGTCAAGATAATCCCTCGTATGTTCTCATCTGCTAAATTTAATCTAGACTTCCTTCACAGTTCTGCCTGGAGGCTTGTGTGGACAGTTAGTACCAGAGCAGAAAATGGGCTAGCACCATGGTATGGTAGTACTGAGTCATACAAGGTTACAGGGTGTCAACATTAACACAAGTTTTCAGCATATCCTTCTAGAGGGCTGAGTGCTAACCTCCATACTCAGACTCCCACTAAGTCCATTTCCCACTCAGTCTTTTTCTCTTTCTTCTCATAGACCTTATTTCATGTATTGGCAAAATCTTTGTAAGGAGAAGTTAGAGGTAACTCATGCAAATGTGACAGGCTCATACAAAGTCAGTCCCAGAGGTCCCATGTCCTTTTAGGTGCTCCAAGGTGGATTGTTTTGACATCACCCCTCTCTTCCAGATTCATCTGTTTGTTCCACCACCATGAGTGCCTGGCACAAGAACAGAGACAGTGCGATGAGCTGTGGGTGAGATAGTATGGGCATGTTTATACTGATGGTAGGAAGGTAGACTTACTTATGCGGTGCGATCTACTTAGTGGGAAGTACTGTTGAAGAAAGAGTCGTTGCTGTTTCTTGGGCAGGAAAAAGATGCTCTTTGGAAATACTGGACATTTTTAGATTCCTACAAATCTTATTTTGTTTTTCTTTTCCTCTTAAATTCTTCAAGTACAGAGTACATGATTGCAATTATTTCTCCTCTACTGCTGCTTCAGAGGATGATTGATATGAATGACATCTGAACAATGATTTTTATTTAAATTTTCCCCAGTAAACATATTCAGGGCACTTATGAGCAAATTTTTAAAGTGGAAAATGACTAACTTTTTGACTTTTGGAATACTGAATAGCAAGAATATGAATGCAAAATGGAGACAACGGCAGCAGAAGCATGCCAAACAACATTTCTGGAGATTATTGCTCTTGGCTGATTATTTGTTTTATGTTCATTCAACATCTATTGAGCATTGTGTGAAGAGAAAACTAAAAGACAATTAGAAAATGATAATTGTTCTTCTGATTAATGCAATTGGAGAAAGATTTCAAAGAAATAATTTCTTAGAAAATATTTGAAGGTAACATCACCAAACTGACAGCTCATAAGTGCCCTGAATATGTTTACTGGCTCGTTCATACCCATGAGATGGAGAGATTAGCTATAGGAAGTATATATTGCTTGCCTGCTGACATTTGTGAATTGATGAAGCAGATGGGTCTTCTGATACATTTTCAAGAGAGACTAAGAGAGAGGGTAGAGAGAGAGAGAGAGAGAGAGAGAGAGAGAGAGAGAGAGAGGAGTGCTCAACAGAATGAGGAGATGTGGTTTAGAACCATTGTTTCCAAATAACCTAGTTAACTAGCTAGGCTTTTGAATTCTCAGTTCTCTCATTTTCAAAATGGGGAAAAATCATGATTATTGAGAGAGTTGTCCCTGAAATGCTACATATAAAACAGATGGCACAATGCCCAGAACTTAGTATAATAGCCACTTGATAAATGGTAGCCAAGCCAGAGGGCAGGGGGCTGCTCTGACTTTCCACTATTTCTAAGAATTTTCCAAGCAGCTCAGATAACTCAACAGTGCTCTCAGCCTAACCTCCCCACTGCATACTAAATGCTCACACTTCCTCATCTTCTATTTAAAAAACAAACTAGCTTTCATGTGTCCCGTTTCCTCTTAAGTGATCTGATCTCTGTGGAAGTTGACAACTGCATGTATTTGTTAAAATGTTCACCTTTTTAGATACTATTGCAAGACAGATTTGATGGGAAGAAAAGTAGGCAGAGCAATGATAAGACATATGTAAAACTTGATCAGAAAGTCACAACATCCAAAGAAATAAGAAATCCCTGATAACATCATGTCAAGGTATAAATTAGAAAGCAAAATAAATGTCACTCTCTCTCATTTCGTGGATGGGGGCCCACATAGGTGATTTCTGAGGCTGAGAAGGCCTGGTCTGTTCTCTTAATTGCCACTTAAAGTCTTCTCTGTTCTATTTTTTAGACCTTTGTGGAAAAGTCTTTCCTTTATTAACACACAGCATAGGTGATCTTGCATGATAGTTTTTGTGTGGCCCTTCAGTGCATCAGAGACAAAATGAGCACAAGTGAAGGAAAGAGGCAATTCTGGGAGGTATAGAAAGCAAAGAGACTACTAAGTCTATGATAATTTAACACAAGAGTTTTCTCTCTTGGATAGCTGAGGACCCTATCCCAGCATCACACTCACAGGTACTCGTCTTTGAGTACATGTTTTGAGATAGAATCTTGCTATATAGTCCAAGCTGACCTTGAGTTCACAATCTTCCTGCCTCAGCCTACCCAATGCTGGGATAGTAGAATGCATCACCAAATGCCTTACTTGGGCAATCTTTGTACTAAAGGCATATGTGCTGAGTGAGCTGACACATGGGCTCATATGACCCTTTTCTGAAACATTCCCTCATTTGGGGACAAACTCTTTAGTTGGGCCAGCATTCAATTGCTATTCCAAGCTATGGAGACTATTTATATTTAGATACCCTAGTTCTTTGCCTGGTTCTTGACAACTCTCTAGAGACCCTCACCAGTTTGCTTATGCATTCAGCACAGAAAGATACCCTGCTGCCATGGACCTATCTCCTGGACTTGATGAGACTTTAACCAGCGGATGCCAATCATATACATCAACCTCTATCCTTTTAGCTTCATTTATTCTGTGTTTGGTCTTTGCCTTTCATCCATGATAGTTAGAAGCCTGAATATATTAACTTTCATTTTAATTAGATGCATAGTGAACTATTGTCTACGGTCCATCTGCAAAAGAAGGTCCTTCAGTGTTCCAGAGAGACAATATGTTTCAGTGATGAGGGCATGAGACTAAAAAGTCTTATGTCTCAACCCAAACACAAATATTTATGAGGAAAAACGATGATTTGTCTGTTCTAATTCAAAATTTGTGCTTATAAACCTCACCACCTTCTTATATGTACCTTGTATTAATGCTTTCACTTTTTCTAATTCAGTTTCTTTACAGATGGCTGTCCAGGTTAAACCTTGTTTAATATTTCTTTTAAAATAACATTTTAAAATGGAATGATTTTATCCTGGCTCTCAGGTTCCACATTATGGTGTAGATCAGCTTTGCACGATACAGTAACTGTACCAGGTGTTTAAAGAGCAAGCTGTTCTACACAATACCTATTTAAGTTTGGAAACTTTGCAATCAGAATGAATTCCCACTGAACTAAAGGCAACACGGTGAATGCGCTTCCCTGCCCATGAGTCTCGTGTGTACATTGGGAATGGGAGTATAACGTATGTGGAAGTGTTCCTTTTCCTTCTATTCAGTGGAAAAATTTGTCACCAACCTGAAAAGCATGACCTCTCAGCCCTCGCTCACACCAGGTTAAACAATTTCAGGACTTTCCATAACAAGTTTGGCTCATGTATCACGCAATGTCAAGATCCTGGGCTCCACTGATCACTTTCTTTTACATCATCATCAATCATTTTATGTTTTAAATGCATTCTCTGATGAAATAAGTGATTACTTGGCTCAATATTTCTTTTGACTTGTATAAACATTTCATTACTGGCTCTTAGTTTGCGGGGTTGGCAATTTAGTTTGTGTGTTTGTGTGTGGGATGGTTCTTGGCAAAGATTGATTAAGGGATAATTCAATACTTTGTATTAAAAACATAAAGTGCACAATGTTTGGAGTTCAAACTCCATATTTGTGCTTTGCTTTTGTGTGACTTGGATCAAGTAGACGCATCCCCTGGCCAAGGTTTAAATCTGTAATTTAAGGATCCTTATATCTGCCTCACAGATTTCTTACTAAGATGCAATAAGTGAATACATGTAAAATGCTAAGTGAAATGCCTTGTACAGTTAACAAATGTGATTCTTCCCTGATCCTCCTATGATTTGCTTGAATAAGTGCATTTTTGGTTCATAACTATGAGGGCCTATTAGTTGAAGACTCCTATTCTGCCTAAAGCTGTTGCCTTCAGATAAATAACCAAGCATGCTTATTGTTTTTCTTACATACTCCTGGGTTTAGAAGTGCTTAAACCGGAGAAAAGGGTGTATTTTATTGGAGAATAATGGAAATAATGCTAATCCAGATCCATTTTTCTTATCTTAAAACTGTTGGACATATTTATAAACTGTTATTTGTTTTTTATTTGATCAGTAAGTTATGTGTCAATAGTACTTTTAGGTTCATTTAATGATTAGTTTGTGCCACATCTCAAATCTGTGCACACGTACTGAAGGGAATACTAGTATAATTAGGTGGTCAAAGTGTTTCTAACCCACTTTGTACTGATTCTGATTTTCATTCAATCACTGTGACTCATATTCTGTGTTGCTCAGGGTTTCCACAATTGTCACATTAATGTCTACCAGGTTTTCTGGTTTTCTAGAGAAAAAGTGTATCTAAAGGAAGCTTAGCACCTGTCTCTGGAATGTTTCTCCAATTACTGACATACACTCTGGATACTCTGAAGACCATGCATAAGCAATATTGCCTATGTTCACTCTCTGGCTTTACTGTGCAGCTGAATCCAGGGACATTTCAATGTGAACCAATCAAGTTGATGTAGTTATGTCTTAGGATTCTAAAATAACAATTATGATAAAAATGCATATTAAGTTAATAAACATTGATGTTTGTGTTTAGAATTCATATGTAATATTCTCACATACGGAATAAGAATCAAGAAACTGACTGATTGCAGACTGTCCCAAGCATCATATTCCTGAATGATCAGAGGGCTTGGTAATATCCAAAATTGTCTTTCTGTGAACATCTTCAGTAGACTCCAAACTCCTCTGCCACAAGGTCCAGCAACAGTAAATTCTGTACTAATAGCAAGAAGTGTCCTCTTCTTCCTGGTTGCAAGCTGTCTTCAGGGACACTTTGCATCTTGGGAAGGCAGGAGAGAATAAAATATTTAATTTTATTCATTACCTATTAGATATTTAGAATGAAAAGTTTTAGAGTTCAGAGAAGATATTTACCAATGAGCTTGGACATTTTACTGAGGACTTTTCTGACATAGCAAAATCACCTTTAGAAGACATCAAATGGGGACTGCAAAAAACTTTTGCCTTGGTGGCTAGAGGACTATAGTCAACAGCAAGCCTCACAGGAGCAAAACATATACAAACTCCTTCAGATGCTTCTAATGATAGCAATGAGACAGTGATAGCAATGAGAGCACTGTGTGAAATTCTCATGTTCTCAGGATATTTATCTTGTTTCTAGTTAACTCAAGGTATCATTTAATAAGATGCGTTGTTTAATTATGATTAGGCCCTATCACACATATAGCTTCAGGAGTGATTAGGATCAGAGAAATTCAAGCAGGTAGACTTAAGTAAAACAGTATGAGTGGGCATCATGATTGAAGCTTATTTCCCCTGAGGAAACCTAACCAGGTAGAGATGTGAGTCATGATGGGTTACCTAGATTAGGTAATGAGATAGAATGTCCCAACCTAAGCATGGGGAACACCACTCTATGGGCTGGGAATCTCACTCTATGAAAAGGATGGGACATTGATTTGCTCTGATGATGTCCCTTCCTGCATTCTTCAGTGTTGGCCTTCCTCTTTTCCTGGTTGTATTCATCTACACCATCTTTGGGACCTCCAATTTTGCCTACATTAAAAAGGAAGCTGGAATTAACGATATGTTCAACTTGGAGATCATTGGCAATAACATATGTCTGTTTCAAGTCACCACCTCTGTGAGTTGGAATGGACAGCTAGAACCTATTCTCAACAGTGCTCCTTCAAATATGATTGCTCCCGCCCAAATCAACTAGGATGTTCAGTGGAAGGGAATCGTGGTTGGATACTGTCCATGGGGATGTTCTATTTTGACATCTAAATCATCATATACTCTCTGATTCTGGTGGATTGTACATTGCAGTCATTCTGGAGAACTTGAATGTTGTCAATAAAGAAAGAGCAGAAACCTAGCCCCCAAGAGTGAGGACAACTTTGAGATAGTCTATGAGATCTAGGGGAAGTTTGACCCTGATGACCTTTGGTTCTTAGAGTTCTGCAGGCTCTATGATCTTACAGCTGCCCTTGAATCCTCTGCTTCTTATCCTATTGACAAAGAAAGGCCAGCTCATTGCCATGGATCTACTCATAGTGAGTGCCTAGTCTGTGGCCTAGACATTTTATTTGCTTTGACAAAGAGGGTTTGGGGTGAGAATGGAGGAATGGGTTCTCTTCAGTCACAAATGGATGAAAGGTTTATGTCTGCAAATCCTTCTGAAGTGTCCTCTGAAGCCATCATAACTACACTAAGAAGAAAACTACATGAAGGCAATGGATCTGTTACTGTCATTCAACATGGTTACAGATGTCACTTATGGAAAAATGTCAAAAATCATCCAGTAAATACATAAAGGAGGAAGACAGGGATGATGATTACCAAATAAAGAGAATCCAATTATCAATAATTTTAATGAGAACTTGTCCAGAAAAGAAAAATAAACAGATGCAACTTCCTCCATTTCTCCACCCTCATAAAATAGCAAAGCAAAAAAATATAAAATCGACAAAACAGAAAAAGAAGAAAAATGGAAATATAGGATACAAAGGCAGAAAATAGAGCTTCATTTTTGAAGCCTGTAAAGGTGATTTACTTTTGTTAATCAGACTCTTTTAAGTAGGTCTGTAACAAACTGGTTTTGTCAAGTATTCTCAAAAGCAACACACACACGCCCTAGCTCTGATCTATAGGTAGGAGAGCAAGCAACGTTGACACATGGCTGTTTTTGCACTGGTAAATGATCTGATAAGAACTCTGTGAGTAACTCTCTAGGGAATAATCACTACCACAAACAAGCATGATTCAATCTTTTAATCTATCAGAAAAACATGTAGAAAAGAGGAATCTTACTGAGCAGTGGCATTTGTCAACCTCTGCTTTCTGATCTCAGATGCAATGTTCCTGGAAGCTCCCTCAGGCAGCCGATACCCTGTTTTTCTGCCAAGGTGATCTGTGTCCTAAATCTGTGAGCCAAAATAAACTCTCCTTTCCTTAAGTCACATTTATCTGAGGAAATAGAGCAGTAGTTAGAGCAGAATAGTTGATGGAACTGAGATCTACAGGATAAGGACATTTGGTACTCACAATGGAAAGGAAGCAAGATGGCCCCACTAATGCTCAGCACCATGGTAACTGCTGTACATCTGCTATCTCTACACAGTATTTTGATTTTGCTATGAGAAATGGTCAGACAAATCACACCCAGGTCTGTCTAACCAAATCTGCCGATGATAAATCAACTGTTCTGGACAACTGGTGATTATCTAGATTTACATAAATGTATATAACCAATAAAACAACAATAATAAAGATTATTAGAAGATAAACCATTTCTTAGTAATTTCTGGGACTTGAATATAGCTTTGATTTTGGTGAAATCCATCCAGGTTTTGCCTATATGTTGAATCTCTTTTCAAAATTATGACATCTACATTCTGATTTTCCCTTCATTTATCATTATAACAAAAGCATAATTTCTCATGTACAACAAAACATTCAAAGTAGTACTGTGTGAATGTTTTCTCATGGCAAACTCTTCATGAGTCTCCAATTCTTCTTGTAGAGAAAGAGACTTTAGTTTCAGACTCTAGAATTCCCATGAGGTATGTATTCCATAAATATCAATGCTAAGAGAAGGTCCCTGGAAGCATGACCACCCCTCTCATTCCCTACTTTTAGCTCACAAGCCCTATGTGATACATGATCCCCACTCTACTGTTGGTGGAGTATCTCTAGAGGAATGTTTGGAAAGATACATTTAGCTTCAGTTCTGAAAGCCTGTCTATAATCAGAGCACCATTGCTCTTTCAGAAGAAAAAGGTATTTGTCATTTATTCAAATATTTCTCTCCCAAGCTTTTGGTTGTTTTCTTAATTATAATTGAGCATTTTCACTGAGAACATTGAATCGTAAAATTTCCAAGTCACACAGTCCATTGAATCTCTAATTATAAATAAATGATTTCAACTTCCGCCCCTCTGGGGCACTGATTTTATAGATTCATCA
Organism: Rhynchomys soricoides; assembly: GCA_019843965.1. Lineage (NCBI taxonomy): Eukaryota > Metazoa > Chordata > Mammalia > Rodentia > Muridae > Rhynchomys > Rhynchomys soricoides. The sequence goes on along the minus strand of JADRCH010000106.1, from coordinate 2,828,706 downwards.
GCCAGCTCATCTACCCCTAACTCCTCTCTGTCTTTCCTTGAAGCCTGCTCATCCTTTGTAGTTGGACACACAGTCCTGGGACCTCATACAAAGTCCGGGCAGAATGAAGGATTTTGGAAAACTCAGTTGAAATCTTTCTGGAACTCTCCATAAAATGTAAGGGCTAAGGTGTACTGACCAAGATTTAGCAGCTCCTGTTCAGATCCACCTTTGGAAGTTGATGGTGAACATTTCTATCATGTTCTCCTGTATTAGTGTCTGATCACTTAACCTGTACCAGAGTACTTCTCTTGCCCAGCATAGTGTGAGAACCAAAGAGAACAGCAATTTTATTTTATTTTGATACCTCTCTCTCTCTCTCTCTTTCTCTCTCTTTCTCCCTCTTTCTCTCCCTCATCCTTTCTCCTTAGTCTGTGGTATCCACAGAGCACTGACTTAATTGCATATTAAAAGAAAATAGATTTTCTTAGATGAGCTTGTACAGAATGAATAAAGTTTGGAAATGATAGTGATTGGATCATAGCAAAATGGATGCTGTTTGTCAGTTGCCGAATTTATTTATGATTTCTCTATCTTGACACATCTTACTCAACGAGGTGAATGTCTCATCTTCAAACCTGAGGTGACAGGATTGATTGTACACTAAATACTCTCTATAGGTCCTTATTGCCTTTGATTTCAGGTCAGAGTCTTCATTTGGCATCCATGATCTTCTACATATGGTTCCTGACTTACATTTTGTCACTGTGCCTGGGACCCTCCACTTGCTTTTTCCTCCAAATGCTTCTTATTGATCTGTTTTTACTCTCATGTTATTATTAATTTCACATCTCAATCCATGGGTTTCTGCTTTCCTAGTCATCCTCCAACTTCAGTTCTTAATCTCTTGCATGATCATATTTAAACCAGAAACCTTAATTTTTTCAAGAGCTTTTAGCCTTATAGAAAATCATCTTAGCCTTACTTCTGACTGGCTACCTAGCAAGTTACTTGACCTTCATCAGCCCTTTAAACTGATAAATTTGCAATGGCTTTATGGTAGTATGTAGTGATGTCAGTAGTACAGAAATGTGGGACCATGAAAGGCAACCTGGTTTCCGGTTGAGCTAAGGTTTAAAACCCTGGAGTCCCAGTAGGGGGTCCCCAGCAAGAGACAACCATACAAGGGACAGTAGGTGTTTTGCCATGCTCCTGAGCCCCAGGCTCCTGACCATGAGGCCACAGCTCTCCATAGGTCTATGACCATCAGTCACATAAGGTCAATGCCCAAGCCTCTCCATAGGTAGAGGTGTGGTCACATAGCCTCAAGACATTCCCATTTTAATGAAGCACATAGAGGATTAGCCAATAAACTTCCCTTTCTAGCCATTCCTCCCTGCAGAAGATATTTTAGCCTCACACTTGCCCTGAGGTTGTGGGGTACGGTTTCACTCATGGCTACCATGACAATAAACATCCTAAAACCATGGACTTTCTTTTCATCAGGATCTGCCATGGTAAAAATACAACAGGCCTTCATCTAAAGAGTCACTTCTAGTCTCCAGCAGAAGGCCTCTCCACACTCCCAGCCACTGCTTCTACCAAACCAAACCAGCTAGTGCCAACAAGCCAAAGACTCTGTCCACAGTGGGACCCAGCTGAGCTCCTCCCCCGCCTTTCCCCCTTGGCCCTGGGCTAGATCTAGCCAGTGGGCCCCCACTCTGTTCTCAGCTCTTCTGTGGCATCTAGCTGCACCTGGGATGCCCAAGAGCCTGAGAACCAGATGGAGCCTGCTCCGTGAAGTCTCCAGGACCCCAGGCCGTGCTTCCCCCATCCTCAGGTGGTATCCCGGGGCTTCTTACAGCCTGATACCCTCCTGGTGGTGCTGTGGGGTGAACACAAACTTCCCAGGTCTTGCCTCCCACAGAGGCCCGAGCCCTGGGGCTGATGCGGGACCCCTACCATCACACTAACCCAACACTGAAAGTCCTAAAAGAAGTCTTATCAGGCACTTGGTATACATAAACACTGGCACACAAAGAGCATGATAAAACCAGGATTTACTGATTGACATTCCCTAAGTATCCATGCAAAAACTCACTTTGTTTTGTGATATTATGGAGATATAAAAGTACCTGATAATTAGCAGATATTATCATTATTTGTTATTAATTTTTATTCTAACATTAATCAAGATAAAAATGTTTATTTTTTTATTGACTACCAATTTAAAAATATTTGCATCATTCATTTTGGTGCTTGTTACATATATAATTTATATGTGTATTAATATATAATTTATTTAATTATTTGTGCATAGGAGAGAGTATGTGGGTAGGTGAGTACCTTCTGATCACAGTAGCAAATTTATACAATGTGCATTGTTAATATATTGCTTTTATTAAATAAAAGAAAGGGAAGATGGGGTGAAGGAAAGAAGGGGAAAAGGAAAGGAAAAGAAAAGAAGGGAAAGGAAGGGAAGGGAATCAAGAAAGGGAGAGAGGAAGGGAATAGCTCATAAAATGAGAAGATATAATCAGCAGTGACTAACTCTGTGATTAAAATTGGCATCCCCAGAAGCACAGCGTAGCTCTGAGGAGCTGCATTCAGCCAACTAAGATGTCAATGGACAGTTGTTCATGTTAAGATTAGATGGTAGAAAATAAGTTGTGAGTACCTATCTGTGAATCAACATTTAGGGTCTGAGATCAGAGACTCCCTAAGTGAAAGATGAGCTGCTAGGAAATAGATTAATGATAAATTAGACATAGATACCAAATTGTTTAAGAGACAAATTAAAGATGCATGCAGAGCAGAAGTGAGAATAACCTTACTGTAAGCACTTGTTTCAGGGTAATAGTCTATACTCCCATGTCCCAGAATTTCTGATGAAGATCAAGAGCTTCTAACCATTTATAGACAGAAGAAAGACTGCCTTGATCCTGTGAAGTATCCCCATTCAGCATGAAGTAAGAAGAACCAAGCTACATATAGACAAGTTGGTGTTGGTTTCAGTGTATAAGTTTGGGTCTGTTAGTAACAACAAACACTCACTCCCAAACAGAAATATGAACAAGTTTTGCAATGGTAACTTGAGCAGCAGCTGTTTCATTTAGCTAGGATAGTATCCATTACATAAATCCCAGAGTACAGTAGTTTGTCTAAACATGCAATTGTACAGTTCTTATTAAATAGAAAGTAATTTTCTTGGCATTTTATTTAACACTGAGATTTCATAGTAAAGCACCCAGGGTTTGAAACATGGCTCAGCTTCTGCTAGAGCACAGCAGTCTGGCGGTGCTTTGGATGGGATGGAGTTGTAACTGAAGACTGAGAAATGATGGACAGAGAGGCAAGGGTGGTAAGATTCACAAGGGAGTAAAGGAGCCGTCGTTCACACTGAAAGTCCCATTTCCAAAGTCCAGGCACTTACTTTAGAAGCTGTGAAGGATTTTCGAGAAATTTACCACAAGAAATTGGTTCTAAGGTAGACAAGGTTCTGAAAAGCTTTCTATCATGCCTCATGTAACTCAAGGAAAAAATATTATTCCCCTGAATGGGGGGTGAGACAAGAGATGGATTTGTAGAGTGACTAACTGCTTAAATATGTCAAGCATTGCTGCCTCCCCTTTACTTTGAAGAACAGGAAATAATAAATCAGAAAGAAGGGGATTTACTTCCATTTCAAGGTGCCAATAGTCAAGCAAGTTAGCTGGCTCCATGCCTAAGCCTTTATGTGTGGGGAGTGGAGCTGGTACAAGAGAGGCTACCAGCACTTGGTGTGGTGGTGGGGCCCGTGACTCTGGTGATACCAAGGAAAATAGAGTATTTCCCACAGAGGTCATCTCTTCTGTAAAGGTCAGTGTACTAGTGAGAGTAGCAGACAATTGAAGCTTCACATCTCTAGGCTTGTCTCTCGGATTCAGATGCTGAAATAATGTTTTCCATATAACCTAGGTATCTAGGGAAACATCTCTTACATTATCTGTCTGTTACTGCAACAGGCAGTAAAGCTGAGATATTTGGGATGAACCCATTGGGATGCTTTCCGGTATGGCATTCCAGCAGCTTTTGCATTTCCTCAGTTGTAAGTGAAATTCCATATTTTCCCCATCGAAAACCTATCTCCTACTTTCACACCCCCCATGCTCTTGTGCTCTGTCATTGCATTCCTGCAGACAAGCACTTAATCCAATGACTGAGACTTAATGCAAAAAGGGGTGTAAAAGGTTTAATTAGTGAAGCATTCTTGTCAGGTCAATGAGGTTTCAAGAGAAGGAAATCTTTCTATGTCTAGAAGCCAAGGTCCATTCTGTCCTCAGGGAGCTATCAATGCACCCTGCCAGATCCTTGTGGGGATGGGACTGTGGGCAGAATTATATAAGTGAGAGAGGCAACCATCCTTTCTCTGGAGTTAGGAAAGTGTGGTGTGGTTGTGAGTTCCAAGTCCTGGTTGCCAATCTGGAGTGCTTGGGAGCCAAAGGTCTGTGGTACAGGATGCCTCTCTTTCCATTCTTGGTTCCTGTCATGGAGCAGCTTGCTCATCTGAACATCATTATAAGCAGAATTCATAAGAACCCTTAGAAAAGGCAAGGATGCAGCCAATCCTGATTCTAACCTCACTACCCAGCTGCTATTTTCTATTTCTGCAGTGGCCTTCCAATCTCAGGGTTTCACAACCAGCTCCCTGAGGCCAGTTGGATTTTCCTGTCCAGCATCTGAGACTTGGCCCTCTGCCATTGTTCTCTGGGCTGCACACATCTGCTCTGCCTTAACCTACTTACAGATCGGGGCAAGAGATGCTTCTCCTGACAACTCCTGCCTGCGACCCACATCAGCAAGGGTCAATCTCTGACCCTAACCACAAAAATCAGATCTCTCAGGTCAAATACACCATGGACTGACGTCCAAGTTTTGGAAAGCCTTTTTACCAACTGTAACTAGACCACACCGAGCCAGACAGGAGCCCAAGGAGAAATAAAAATCTCAGTAATAGTGATTCTGTTTTAGTTGAAATTTTTCATAATTTTAGTGCACTATGCTCACATTATGCTTTATATTTTAGCCTTCATTTGAGAGATTATTAATATTACCTACAATTTGCATCCAAATTAAGTGTGTGACTTATCTAAGTTCTAGGATTGTTGTTTCTTCATAAATAGGATATCATATTATCCATTTTGTAGTTTTTTTAAAAATGAAGAAAGGTGTATGTACAAAAATGAAAGAAATTATCTGAAACAATATACCTGATCCATGTTATATGTTCAAGAAATACATAGAAAAGGAAAAAAAAAAACATTATTCTACTGCCTGCTTAATTTACTATTATAATTAATATTCTGTATTTCTTTAGACTATGGCTTTAGATCTATAAAGGCAAAACTCTGGGTGGTAACTTCTGGACACTTCTTTAATGGTATCATGTTTTGTACACAAGCCTTTTTCTATTAAAACAGCTGCTTAGTAATCGGCAGTTACAATGGATTATCTCTGGGATCCACATGCTCAGTTGGTTCCTAATCTTTCCATATTACCCAGCAAACAAACGTTTATGCTTACTATCATTGTTATCTTTTTCACAATTTTTGTAAAATACAGTCAGTGTTTCTTCTATATGTCTGTCTTGCCATCTCCACATGTACATAGGATGAGCCCTGCATCTGGGGAAGAGTTCCAACTTCCAGTTTCTTCAACCCACTGTGCTGGCAGCGTTCCATGAACTCGTCTTGGGAAACTGTAATTGATTATTCTGGAGGGAAAACTCCATCCTAACACCAGCTGGTAGCCAGATCTGCCCTAGAGTCTCCTAAATTCATCTCCAGAGAAATTCTCAGGAGAGACAGCATGCACAAAAATCATGGCTGTGTGCTAGAGCTTTCTTCAGCCAACTTGCCTTTACCATCCATTGTCTCAAAGTGTTGAGTTTTTCATTGGCAGATTTGAATAGGCAAGAGTGTTTTTCTATCCAGCATCACTGAAACAAATAACAAATGTGGCAGATAAGAGAGAAACAGCCTTGGAGTGGAGAGGTTTGGCATGTCTGAAATAAAAGGAGAAAGGTACCAGCCTTGAAAGGTAGTAGATGGAAGCAGACATCAGATTTCTAGAGTCTGTGGACACTCTCCTCCTCAGAGTGGGGCTGACTGACATGTCAGGCTTACCAAAGCTGACATCCTACCTTCCCGGATGTGAAAGGAAAACACAGATGGTGATTGAGTGTCCCAACTCTCCACTGAAGGTGTTTGTAATTTTAGAGTATGAATGTGATTCCAATCCCCAAAAGTGCTTTCAGGTCACCAACACCACATTATGGAATTACCCTTCTGTTGAATACAGCTCTTGAGAGTTCTTCTCCATTGTACAGAGAATCTGGATTCCTATGGACTTCTGCCTCCCTTGTGTAGTGTATAACCAGTCAGGAAAGGCTGAGTGTCCACCTGTGCTAGCAGCAAAGAATAAAAGCTATGACAGCAAGTGCACCATGTGACTTTCAAATACAACTCCAATTTGTGATGAGCTCAGGGACTTTGATACTCTATGTGATAGTCTTTATCTATATGATCATAATTTCATATATTTTCAATTTTTACCAACTATTAAGGAAGTTACACATTGTAAGTGCTGCTCTCACCAACTCTGGATCAAGTTCTCAGTGCAGGAACACAAAAGGAAGTGCTCACCTTGAGGGGCTTTATAAATAGCTACGTGTTCTCTCTCCTTGGTCTCGATTATTGTCAAGGTTGTGTGTCGTTTCTATTTTAGGCCCAAATGGCAGAAAAGCCTCTTCTGCAGCCAAGAAGCAGCATTGTGGGGTGCCAATAAATTCTGGGGAAAATTACATTTTAAAAAGGAAAACTTTGACATACATCTGGCAATAGAACTGTTCTGAACATATGGCAACCTGGTAGGTTGGGAGCCATTGGAACATGTGAAGTTGAGCTGAATGCTGCCCTCATCGTGTTCTGGGGTGCATTTGGAAAAGGGCCTGTGGTGAGACCATGTCTTTTTCAAACTGATGTGGCACACTCACAAGAGAAGGGAGCTGGGTCAAAATCCATGCTTTTGTGGCTGACCTTCTCCTAGCAACCTCTGAATGACTGACTCCAAAGAGCTAGTTATTCTTAGTGATACAAGTGAGGGAGAATAAGACCCGCTGGGGAAGGTAGGCCTGCCATCATGACTCCACTGATAAATGAAATCCTGAGAAACCAAAGACAATCAAGAAATTTGGCCCTTGGACCTAAGGACATCAGTGTTGAGAGTTGGTGGTTGCTCAAAGTCAAAGGCTTCTAAGCCCTTGGATCCTGCAACTCTATGAGCTGCCTTCTGCTTGGCCACATCTGCTGACCAAAAGGGTGACATCTTCATGGTAAGTCATGACTTGAAAAACAGGTCTTGTAAGGAACAAGCTAAAGCTGCCATTACAGGAAGGAACATAGATGAGTTGACTTCTGAGAATCCTTAAGGTTTGCCTGAAACCATGGAGCACCAATCAGAAAGAAGGCAAGCTTCCTACTTCTGGATCTCACACTTACTTTCATGGACCAGCAACTCTCTCAAGTATTCTGTACCGCTTACTGGCAATGGATCAGCTGTAGCGATGGCAACATTTCAGAATCCTAAATGACAACTACTGGCACTTCTATTTTTTAGATAGGAGCACCTAAGCTCAGTAAGCATACTTGTTGACCAAGGTCATATAGGTTTAAGAATTGCAGTCCAAATAAAAGTACAAACTAGATCTGCACGATTCCAAATAGTATTGTTACTAACCAACTCACTGAGTATCAAACCTATTACTTCCTTTACAGGGAGGGAGAAGGAATCATGAACTCTCTTCCCTTGAGGACAGAATGGCAGATAATGAGAGTAAGCCAGCAGGTCCCACCACTCCCTGAGGCTCTGTGGGCAATTAATGGTCACTAGGAAAGAAGAGATAGTTTCTCCAGTCATATACCCACTAGTAGGGAGCACGTGCTCCTGTAAATAATTCATCATCCAAGACTCTGTAAACAACTTTAATAAAATTCACTGGGTCATTAAAATAAATAACTAGGTAGTAAATAAATAAATAAATAAATAAATAAATGAATAAGGAAGGTGGAAGGAGGGTCAGCAGGGAAGTGAAGGGAAACAGGAGATAAATAATGTGTATATCATATGATACATATATGACAAATATGACATACATACACACATATAACTGAAAGTGCCATATTGAAACTTATCATTATAAAATTAACACATGCTGAAGAAATTAATGTTTATTTTATAGCCTCTGGATCATAAAGTAAGCAATTATGGCAGTTGCTTCTTACCTCTATCTGATCCTTTGGCTTGATCTAGTTGAGCTATAAACATTCAGTTACAGAAAAACTGAGTTTTACCCCTTTCATTCTGTTAATTGGATACTTGAACCTAACAGCACTTTGTGTGACTTAGTGTGCACTCTTTTTCCCAGCACATGTGTTCACACAGGACCATGCCATGTGCACTTAGGCTAGACAATTCATACAGACACAGATGCTCACCCAACACTGCATACAAACATACTTGTAAATATTTTCTCTCTCAGGGTTAGGGTTAGGGTTCTTACACTTCTCTCTCAGAGTTTAATTTTCACTTCAGATCTATGACTGTGGGAATCATTAAACTGTTATTGAATTAAAGGTATCTGTCTGAAATCTGCATTTTTCACACAAGCATCATTGATTCTGATCACAGAGTCTGTGCACTGCCTCTTGGGAAACATTGTCTTCATGGTGGAGTTCTTAAAGATCAAAAGTGGTACTGAATATACTTCATTTGTCCCAGGTCACATCAAATGGCTAAAACCAGGGTAAATAAGCCTTTGGTGACAGTAAATTAAATGAACATCACTGTCATTCTGTCTCTTATGCAGTCATTGTTTAGAGATAGGCAAATGGTCAAGTGTCCAGAATGTATCAAAGTTTCCCTGAATTTATAGGGACAGTTGTCTGGACCACTATTAGTCCAGACAACTAATAGTGTCTGGATCTTTGAAGATTCTTGAGAATCATCATAATTTATTTCTTGTAATAGGGCAGACTTTATGCCTACACACAGTGATGTTATTTAATAGTGTCTGTAAAGTTTTCCCTTCCACCCCAGGAAGCTCACTGCAAATGTAGTCACTGAGATGGAACTGTGGCCCTGAGAGAAATGTTCTAGTATGCCACTTGACCACCATAAAACTCTTCTTTCCCCTTTTATTTTTTACCACTTCTCACATCTCTCTCTCACTGACCATACGCTGTATTTATCTATTTCTGATTTGTTCTAATATCAGTGTGTAACTCTAGTAATGGAGGCCCAGATTTATTGTTACTGCTGTATTCCTTGGGACTAAAATTCTGTGCTGTTCTCCTGACAGTCAGGCTTCTGTAGGATTTCATGGAAATATCCTGCTGCACTTGAGGTGGCCCACTTATGGCCAGACATACATGTATTTGTTGGCACCTTCTATGCATGAGCTCAACCAAATGAAATACCACCCTATGTTCATGAGGGATTTTGCAAAATCTTGTTCTGAATTCCCCAATCTTCTGTGTTTATGGTATTTTCCTGGTCTGCCAGTCTGGTAATGGCACAGAGAAGGGAAATGTGGTTATCGAAGGATGGCGTCGTCTCAGTGACCACATATTGGTGCCTTGTTACTAAGTGTTCATGAGGACTCATTTCACTCACCCACTGTCAAGAGCTTCTGACATATAATATCAGGTCTCTTGGTCTATGGTTGGAGAGTCTATGTGACCATTTTTCTACTCTCCGTCTTCTGGATGTCCTCCTATTTACCACTGGAGACATCTCCCTACCACTCCCAAAATAAGCAGTGACATCTAGGATAGAGTCGATTTTGTGAGCTATCTGAGGCTTGGCTATGCTACCAAACAAGTTTTAAGCCTTATTATGAGCTCCCAGTTGTGAGTTTGGATAACCCCAGATGGCAGAGCATCATCTTTTAGCCATGATGTTTTTCTCTGTGTTTGGTGTTTATCTCATGTATTTTGGAAACTTTCTATAGAGTAAGGGGGACATTGAAGTAGGAGATAATAAAGCAATGTGAGCTAATGGATCCCAAGGACACATCAGACTGGTTTAGGGAACAAGTGGAAGGCTTTGGCTTTATATTGAATGTGTGTTAAGAAATCTATTCATTTTATTAAAATAGTATTTACTTAATCATTTAGTGTGAGTATGTCTGTGTATGTGTGCAGGTACACATATGCCATGGTGTACATTAGCCCAAAAGTTTGGAATACCCAAGAGTCACTTCACAGCAACTGTAGGGCTGAGTGTGAGGTCCCAGATGGAGGACTTGGAGAAGGGACTGAAGGAGCTAAGGGAGTTTGCAGCCTCATGGAGGGAGCAACAGTGTCAACTGGCCTGACCCCTCATTGCTCCCGGAGACTGGATCACCAACCAAAGAATACACATGGAGGGACCCATGGTGCTGCCCACATATGTGGCAGAGGAGGGTCTTATTAGCCATCAGGGGGAGGAGAGGCCCTTGGGCCAGAGGTTGTTAGATGCCCCAGTATAGGAGAATGCCAAGGAGTGAAGACAAGAGTGGGTGGGTGGGGGAATACCCCCATAGAGGTAGGGGGAAGGGGAAGAGAATAGGGAGGCTCCAAAGGGGAGATCTGGAAAGGGGGAAACGTTTGAAATGTAAATAAAGTATCAAAAAAAAAATAAAAGAAAGAAAGAAACAAAGAAAGAAACAAAGAAAGAAAAAGAAAATCAGTCTTCTCTTTCTACCATGTGGGGCATGGGGATCCAATGCAGATTATCAGCCTTGAAGGCAGGCATCTTTGCTCACTGAGCCACCTCAGTGGCCCACAAGAGAGATATTCATATCTATAAGGATCTATCCTTATTTGGAAAATAGTGATATCTCATTCATTACTAATTTCTAAGTATAGAAATGGTGTTAGGGAATGGAAAGAAATGGGGCTTGACAACCTAGAAATAATAAAATGATAGGAGTATACATTTGGAATTAAAAGAGAACATTTGGTTTAGGGTATAATTTACCTCAAGTGAGATGGTTACCCAGAATAAATATTGTAGATTCTATCCATGCAAGCAAAATGTATTTCTAGCTACCCCATCCAGACATTTTTAATATATATTTTAAAGACATTTCTCAAAGGACATCAAAGAAAATAACAATTATGTTTATCTTTGATGAAAGGTATTCAATAGAGAAAGTGCTTTTAAATTTAACCTCATAAATCTTGTGTAGGTCTTAAAATGTTATTTCTACCTCACATATTTACTCTTACTGCATATATCAGAAAATGAATGGAGATTGGTGTGCTTAGGGAAAGTAGAACCTTAAAGGATTTCCCAAGTGGCTGCACCCTGGGGTGCTCACTCTTTACCGTGGAGGTTTGGGAGCTTGTACATCTCCCAAACCGAACTGTTCTGGAGGGAAGCCTAGCCCACTCTCAGGCCAGCCTTTCCACACTCATTTCCAAATCCACAAAGTTCAACCAAGTTCATTCTCTGCAGAGAATTAATTATCCCCTCCGAATCCAACCACACACCATGGATCACTACATCACCATGTTTGCTTGGTCATCAGTCAATCCTCCATCCCACCTCTTGGAGAAATCTGGGATGTGTGTTTAACCACTGGAGTTTATCCTTCCATGGGCTTGAGGGTGGACTAGACTTCCAGTTGATTCAGTGGTTGGTATCTGTCTTCCATCTTTCAGCCTGGAAATCTTGATTCCATGGAAGGATATGGGGGAACTCATTAGGCAGTGAACCCTAAACTTCATGGTCTAGGAAACCATCAGCTAAACATATTGAATGCTTATTCTTAAGGCATAAATCAGCAAATTGGGAGAAGGTCCCAGGAATCTACATTCGTGACAAACACCTCATAAAATCACCAAGTCTGTAAGTCTAGGAAGACCATAGAAAGGTTTCCTTGCAGAGGCACAGACCACTAGGACATGAGGAATTGTGGGTACTAAACCAGGAGAAATAACAAAATGACAGAAGAGGGTGATGACAACAGCAACAACTAGCTCTTGCTGTCTGTGGACCATGTTTCAGTGGGTTGACAGTTACATCCCATGACAGCTTTATCCACTTCACACACAGCCAGGTTGAGAAATTGGCCCAAGGTCATGGGGTTGTGATTTGACAAATCTAGAATGTAAACTCAAGTGGTCTGGCTCCAGCATCTATACCTTAACCATCTGGTCCTGGGACAAGCAGGCAAGCTACAGCCAACAGATGATGTCTAGCTGTTTCTTTCTTTTGTTAGGAAGGATGAAGAAAGGGAAAAAAGACCTTATAAAACATTTTAAATGTATAATTAAAAGTTCTTTATTAAGAATGGTTGTTGGGTGTGTTGAAGACATTGGCTTGTGAAACCAGAAGCTGCCTTTACAGATAAATTGGAAGGCTCATGACTGAGGGTGCACGGAAGGTCTTCTTTTCCCTAAAACCAGGGGCAACCTATACATTATTTCACTAGAGAGACTGTATATGTGTTCACGAACCTGAAACCTTGCTCCAAGCACTCTGCTCTTGGTTACTTCTATTTTGTGACAGGAACTTCTGGGTACAATGCCAACAGCCTTAGATGATGTCATTATTCTCCTTCAGGACCCCTGTGCTGACAATGTACTTTGGCCACTTATATAAGATTCTCTCAAAGTGCCAATGTGTACATTGGTTATGATGAAGAATTCTTCGTACAAGCAAAAGTCATGCAAACATGTCTCATTCCAGTGTGCGTCTTTGCCTGATATTGTTTTGTGTTACTGGTGAGAGAAATAAAGATGCTGAAGTGCTAAACTTGAAGGGGCCAAGTGGATTCCCCAATATCACATCACTAACCTCTCATGAGGACAGAGATCAAACCCTGCAGGTTGAGAGACTGCTAGAGAGGAGCCCCCAGAAGATCCCTGGGAGCTAGTTAGTACAAATAAATTGTCAGAACAATTAACAATTATGGAAGGTCACTCATTTCTTCAGCCTACTAGAACGAGAGTTGATAGAGTCCAAGTTCCAGGCAGCTGCTAAAATTTCACCAGATTATAAACATGACCCTCAAGGGCAGTCCTGGTCTAGTGGCCAAACTCTGAGCGGCCATGTCTGAAATGGGCAGCTTGCCATTGAGGAGGACCACAGAGCACCTAAAGGAGGTTCTTCTGCTCCCAGTCCATCCAGGCTCTTGTTTGTGGCTCTGATTCATTCACCCACAGTCAGGAGTCACAGTAAAGAAGACCATGTTCTCATAGAAAGTCTACAGTTCACAAAGCCACAGGACCTTGCACCATGGAATTAATGTCTCTGTGACTTGATTTCCTCATCTGTAAAATGCCAACACCAATAAGAACTATTTTACATATTTGCTGAAAAAAATTTAATGAGATAATTCATGTGAAGGACTCAGCAGTTCACAGCATATGATATATGCTTTAAACTAGCAATATTGTGGTCAGTGGATAGACGGGTTTGAGGCTATTAGATTAGAAACCTGAAGAAAACAATAAAATAAAATGCAGTGGATATATATGACCTGCCAGGCACTGCATTAAGCTTGTGGGTCTGATTCTATTTGAAGTTTTCAATTACTTATAATTACCCACATGTGGCAGGGAAGCAAACAGAAGCATGCTCAGAGAGGGAAAGTTACCTTCTGTAGGTAGCACAGTAAGGGGAAGACTTGAAGGAGGGAGAGCTATTTCATTCTAGAGTATACACTTTACTCACAGCATTGTGCCAAGCCACTCCTCCACCCTGCCAATTTTTAGACCTATCTAGAGTCCAAAACTATAAAACAGACTCTTCAAATAGATGTAATTTTAGACAAGTTATGATATCTGGGCTAACCTTTATCAGACTTATATATGAAGATGCATTTCAGTGGAAGTCTATTTATTAAACATGAGCTTGGATAATAGGGTGAATGAAATAAATCACAGTGCCTTCCACTGTCAAGTCAAAAATGGATTAAGATGTGTTGGATACAGTGCTTTTATAGTCATAATCAAGGGAAAGAGTTGGAGGCAATTGTGGGTCTTAAGAAAGGACTCCACGGCACCTACTCACAGAGGATTTATTAGAAATAAATGGAAACTCTCTCAAGATTACTAAGAGATATAGTTCTTCTGCACGACTTTTCTCTCTCCTGGACATTTATGCATGTGTGACTGGAAGGGTAGCCAGGGAGCTGAGTTTTGATATATGGCTCCTACAAGGATGTACCAAGGGAGACATTTTTCCATCAAAAGCCATATGCACCCCAGGTGTTGGAAAGTCTTCCAACAACAGTGGACCCAGGCAATAAAGATAAAACACGTCAGCCTGTAGCAATGGCTACTGATGCTGGAGAAACTAGCGACCGCGTAAGTAAAAACATGGAGAAATCAGGATGGATAAAAGGAACGGTTCATTTCATCTTTCTACCAGGCTCGGAGCTTTCCAGAACCTCACATTGTCCAGGAGAGTGCTCTGTTTAGTCAATCTCTGTACACTGTTGAACCCCCAAAGAGAGGAAATAACAAAAGAGGTCAATGGCTTCATGGTCATGGACACCAACCCTGAAGGGACTATCCCTTACTCTAAGACCATACTGAGTCTACCACACTGCACCAACAGAACAAACCACAGCCTTTATGCCCAGTGTGATATCTTGGTACATATGGCCACCACTCATCTTGAGGAAACCCTGAACAGAATACATTAGTAAACATGAATACACAGCAGCAGCTCACTAGCATTAGCATCACCGTGCAGTCGAGGAGATGATGCCCTTGGTATATCTGATTTTCATGTATATCATTCCAAATGGATCTTTTATCACACACACACACACACACACACCCCATACACACGCACACTCACACACCTGTTTCCTAATCTCAGTGTTCATTGGGCAATTCCAGATTTTTAGTGCTCCTGCTTGCCACAGGACGCTTACATGAGCTGTTTGAGACCTTTCTGATTTGCCTTTCCTATGCTCCCCATCTTTTATGTAACTATCAGAAACTTGCTTAAATGGCACCCTCTCTGAAAGTCCATGACACATCTCCTCCTGAATTACACCCCACTTTCTATCATCCATCTTTGTGTTCCTTTTATGTGCCATTTACTACAGAGAGACTCTATTTATTTATGTGATGATTTGTAATATCTGTCTACTGGATAGGACTCTTAGCTCCTAAGCAAATATCTGTTTTCCGTCAGCTTAGTTTTGGCATCATCAACCAGTATCTGGGCCAGAGCAAGCACCCAATAACAACTTGTTAAGTAGCCAGCTAAATAATGTCAATATATACAATATAGAGGCTACTATTTATGAAAACCCCAGCACTTGCCTGCCCATGTGCCAAGCCCTATTTGTGTTCTACAGACAAATCAACAAGGCAGCTTGTGTTAGCACCTTACAATTTATACATGAAAGAATTGAATTTGCAGTTTGTGAGCTCTGTAAATTTGCTATATTTATAGGTAGTCTGTAGTGGAACTAGGATATAAACCTAGGTGAGCTTGACGTTAATGCTTAACCTTTGTCCACTGTAACAGCCAACCCACCTTTAGAGTGCTATTCTTTACACCTGACAGGATTCCTATGTACAAAAATAATAACAAACTGCATGTAGAGTCACTTCACCAGGACACCAACATCTCATTTACATCTATGCTGATTCTGATCCACACTGGTCCCCTTTCCTTTCTATCAGTAGGAAGAAATTCTGCAGAATTCTCTCTGTCTGACAGATATCACAGTAAACACCCTCAAACACAGACTTGGAGCCCCTCGCATCTTCTACTTGAGAAGGCATGCCTCCTCCAAACTCCCCTCTGCTCCCACAGACTCCACACCTTTATTGGAATAGATATTCATTACTTTTTTCTGAGGAAGGAAGGCAGGGAGACTTTCTTGAAATAGCCCTGCAGGAGAGGTAGACTTTAGTTTCCTGCCCTCCTCTTGCCAGGCTGTAGGAAATGCATCATCAGCTCCTCTTGGCTTCCTTAGTGAGAAATTTCATTTCCTCTTCCATGGTAGCCAGTGCCCCACAGTGGTAGTGTAACACTTAGTGGTAAAAGGTATCAAATTGTGTGTCTAGATCCCAGAACCTTGTGCAGGAACATGCATGAATGATACATGAAAGCTCTACAGAGACAGGCTGCTGGACCTGCCCAGAACAGTCTACCCAGTAACTCTTAGAAAGAACCTGTCAATTAGCTCTTCTAGCAAATTCACTAGTGATGTTACAGAGACAAGACAAGCAATGATTCTCCACCTGGGTCATGTACTATAGAATCATCTAGAAAGCTTTATATAAAAATATCTGCCCATATCACACCCTAAACTAATTAAATCAGTACTGACAGGGTTGAGACTCAGGTACAGACCAAATGACTCCGGAGTTGAAGACCATTATATGACTTAAAGGGTGTTGTTGTTGTTGCTGTTGCCTGTTGACTTTGTGCCCTGAGAGAAAGTGAGAATAGGTTGAGTCTGGAAATAAAGTCTTTAAGATGTGGTTGCTTGGGCTATATCCATGTTGCCACATTCTCATATAAACATCAATATGGTTTTCATAGCTTGAACAGCCATAATCATAAACTCTGAAGTCAGACTAATGAAAGCAGCCATGCTATACAACCAGACAGCCCTTGACACTGACAACAGCCCAAGGCACGTCTTGGCCATTGTTAGAGTGCTGTGGATAGACAACCAGAATAATGTATTCATAGTCCTTCACTTTGCACAGCTAGATTCTATCCACATCAGATTCTGCCTTAAGCTTTAATGTTTTTCTGGCATCACAGTCCTTAAGCCCCTCATGGTTAAAGGACTTAGTCCCATTTGGGCTGTTAGTATAGGACTAAGCATAACAGTCTACTATGCACTTTTGTGGTTTCTATGGTTTGATGTTTTGAATAACATTCTCCCTTAGAGATTCCCATCAAAGATCTACTCTCCAAACAAGGACCACATCATGTTCTCCCTAGAGATGGCTGGTTGAGGTCTTTTCTCTTGATAGGAAGTAACAAAGTTTCACCAACTAGATATTCAATGATCACCAACATATAAAATTGAGGGACTAAAATCTCAGAAGGGAAAAAACAAAGGCAAGATAGAAAGAAAGCTAGAGAAAACTATTGGAACATGGGAAGAGAGAAGATCCCCATCTAGAACTCTGGTTGAAGTTTCTCACCAGCTAAGAACTAAGAATTATTTTTTTCCTATAAGCCATTTGGAGAACACCCACTGTTCTTGCAGCAGAAGGGCCAGGTTTGGCTCCCAGAATTCACATTAGGAGAGACATACACATTTTAGCTTTTGGTTCTATTGTTCCCAGGAAGAACAAAAAGGAGGGCTTGAGAATCAGCTTCCTTCTCTTGGGTCCTGTGAGAGGTCCCAGTCCTCAGCATGGTCTTTTCTGACCTGTATTGAGTGTGGTTGGGTCTGGTCTGCTGGCCTCCTGGGAGGAAGGTTTCTGTGGACATTTGAGCTCCCAAAGCCCAAAGCCCCATAAACCAAGAACTCCGATCCAGAGGTTTAAATTTCCTACCACCCAAAATGGTTTTCCCAGAATAGGTTAAGACTGTGGTGGGTGTCTAATTTGATACAGTCTTTTAGGATGGCATTTTAACAATATTTATTAAAATCAACAGTGTGCTTATCCTGTAACCCAGAAACTGTATAGTAGAGTTTACTCCCTAGAAAAATTATATGCCCAAGGGTTTGTCCAGGAATTTTCACTACAGAGTTGTTTATTGTAAATGGATAGTAAAATAGGGTGGGCAGACTTCTTTATGATTAAGGGAATGGTAAAATAAATTATGACATACCAGGCCAAAAGATTTAAGAATTGTTTTTCAACATTTAAAAGCAACATGTATGAGAATGGTTTCTCTAATGTATTGTTTATTAAAAACTGTTAAGGCACAGAAAAGTCTACATTGCTATATATAGTTCTATATGTGAATATCCATAAAAGGTAAGAGAGATATATACCAGGTGGATAAGAGTTGCTTCTGAAGGAAGAGAGGGTCTGTGATGGGAAAATGAGATTGGAGCTTTATATCAAATGTGGTTGTGTTTTTGCTTTAAGAGTTTCCATACTTTAGAAATTTTAGAAAATGATATCACTGTACACCAACTATACAACCCCCCCTTCTGTATGTGTGGTTAGTACCTTCAGTACTCCTGGGTAATTTCAAAACATTTGAACTGTTAATATAGTGCAATCCTTAAATAGGGCATCCCTGTGCTGTTTGCACCTACACCGGAGCGCATGATCTTCCTTCACTGTGTTCATGAACGCTTTTCATTTCTGGTATGGGAATCTAAAAGGAAAAGCAACTTCAACAAGGGAAGGTGAATTCTGCTCACAGTTACAGAAGACTGGAATCTCTGTCCTTTGGGGGCCTGAATAGGCGGAACATCTAGGGGTAGAATATGTGGTTGAAGGAAGGAGTTGGCTTCATGATAAATGAGTTAAAAGGAGGGAAGAAGAAAAAGAAGTAGAGGAAAAGGAGGAGGATGAAGAGGAGGAGGAAAAGGAAGAAGAAGAGGAGGAGGAGGAGGAGGAGGAAGAGAAGGAGGAGGAGGAGGAGGAGGAGGAGGAGGAAGAAGAAGAAGAAGAAGAAGAAGAAGAAGAAGAAGAAGAAGAAGAAGAAGAAGAAGA
>JADRCH010000106.1:2797043-2810022 GCA_019843965.1 Rhynchomys soricoides | reverse complement strand
GAAGAAGAAGAAGAAGAAGAAGAAGAAGAAGAAGAAGAAGAAGAAGACGACAAAGACATGCCTCTAATAACTCACTTCCTCCAGCTAGGCCTTACTTCTTACAGCCCATTTAGTATGAATTCACCAGGGAAACATCCATACATTAGGTCATTTCAATATCACCAATAGCCAGGGATTAAGTCTTTAGCAATGAGCCTTTGAGGGCATCATATTAGTTAGGGTTTCTATTGTTTCAACAAACCACTATGACAAAAAAAGCAAGTTTTGAGGGAAAAGGGATTCATGTGGTTTGTACTTCCAGAACATAGTCCGTCATTGGAGGAAGTCAGGACAGGAAATCAGTCAGGGTTAGGACCTGAAAGCAGGAGCTGATGCAGAAGCAATGGAAGGGGTGCTGCCTGTTGGCTTGCTTTCTTATAGAACCAAGGAACTCCAGTCCAGGTATGGAACCATCCACCAAGTGCTGAGCCCTCCCTCATTAATCATTAATAAGGAAATGCCTTACAACCAGATCTCATGGCATTTTCTCAACTGAGGCTCCTTCCTCTCTTATGACTCAAACTTGTGTCAAGTTGGCACACAAAACCAACCAGTAAAGGAAACAAAATGCTACTTTGTGAAGTAGCAGTTAGAAAGCCTTGTGGAGCAGCTTTCTGATGTTCCATACTACACCTACTTATGGAATGCTGTTTTCAAAAACATTTTCCTCAAAATGAGGTTCTAAATCCTCACCCTCCTGCTAACCTGCTTTCAGTCAGAAAGGCAACAATTTTCTAACCTGCCTTCCCAACTCTAACATGCTTTGGATTTACTAGGCCAGTTGGCCACCCACCATTCTCTGTACATCTCACCACACGGAGAGACCCTAATTTATACTATTCCATAATCTTTCCTGTATGGAGAGCAGATACATACCCTGGAAATACTTTCTAGAAACCCCTGCCTTTAGTTCTCATTTGTGGAAATAATGTAAGGATCAGGGTTTACTGAGTTTTCCAAAAAACATCCAACGATTATATTTCCCCTGATAAAGTCCTTACTTTGAGGGATTAGCTAAGGGCTTCATGAAAAATGAAACATAATTCCCCCATTTCAAAATTTAATAAATTCCAATTATTAAACACAATGCATGTGCTTTAAGTACTATCAAAATTACTGATATAAAAACTATTTTGATTACAACCAATACTTGCTCCAGGTTTGTGATGCCTTAATCTTTTTACACAAATGGGTTCCTTTTGACCCAGACCATCTGTTCTGTTTTAAGCAGCCATATTGAAATGTAATTTCTATGCCATAACATTTGCTTACTTGTAAGAGCATAAGTGACTAGCTTTGAGTAGTCTCGTTTCTATTTACTAACCAATGTTCACTCTGTTCTCTGTGTGCCAATCAAGTACATTCTCTCTTGTTTCCATACTTAACCTCTTTGGGCTCAGTGCTCTCGGCCCCTCCCCCCTTTACCTAGAAAACTCTCTTTAAGGCATTAGTAACCCCAAACCTACATTCAAGCGCCTAAGCTTTTGTGGCACAAAGACAGAAAGTGGCTTATGTGTCAATTATAAGCTAAATCAGCACACGGTTTTTTGATTCTTAAAAAGCAATACAAACCCAAGAAAGTAGCTCTGACTAAGCTTAAAATTATATTAAAATTGAGAAGATGACAGAAGAAAGGGTAATTTTCCTGAGATTCCTTAGCACATGAGTGGAGATGTAGACTTGAATCCATATCTTAAAACTGCTTCCAATCACCACAAATCTTTACCACTCAGGGAGCAGAATAAAGATTAGATTCAGCATAACATAGAGAATGTAAGGAGTACCCTCTTCAGGTTAAATCGAATCTAGACATACTATTACCCAGACTGTGAATGTTGAAAAGAAATGGGCATATGAAAAAAAAGTCAAGATCCAAATATCTGAATATCCATTATGGAAATACGAGGAATCCACACAGAACATAGGGATGAATTCACTAAATGTGTTCTTAGCACATGAATGGAGCAGATCTTCATAGACTTGAGTTCAGAGGCCATTTTTCTCAAGGAAGAATTCACCAAAGATAAGGGTTAGGGTTAGGGGAGTGCCTAGGTGGTATACTGCTTATCTAGCATGCAAGAGGCTTTGGTCTCTATCCTTTAGCACTGTGAAAAACAAAAGAAAACAATTTAAAAAAAGAGCCAACCAGAATCAAATATGCAGATATCCGATAGCTCCCTTTTTTCTAACTTCCAGCAAAGATTAGTGACAGTGGTGGGGGTTGCTTCTCTGCTCTTTTCTCTAAAATGCCTAAAATACCAAGGATGTTGAAGTCTTACATGAAAGTTAGTTGCAATTAGTCTGGAGATGGCTTCCAAGTCTGGAATTGTCTGCCTTTTCTCTTCAACAACCAAAAGATATTATTGATTAACAAAGAGATGGTAGAGTGTGTGGAACATCTTGTAGCTGCTCAGAACACTAACTTCTATGCCAATACATGGAAGAGTTTATGAAAATTCACAAAGCAGTACCAATGATCTCCAAGTGTCATATACTACTAACAAAAGAATACATTAGCCTTTACAGAATGTATGTTGTGGGGAGAGAACTCAAGCACCTTTATCCACTGAACAATCCTCTCATCCCTCCATTCCCTTCTTGACCATTCTTTTCTCTTCCCATTCCTTTCTTCTCCTTCATTCCCCCCTTCTTTTGTGATTTACTGCAAGCTCTAAAACTAGTCTCAGTTGGGTTAACTTCCCACCAAACCCTTCCTTCTAGGTCCCCATTCCTCAGACCCTTTTCTAGATAGACTGATCTCTGGGCTCACTGTGCATCAGCCACTGTGGAATCCCAGTCTTCATTCTTTACTCTCCTCAGTCCCAGCTATGTTCCACTCATCTCATCTCATCCTCAGTACAGTCGGTGGCTGGTAAGTAGAACAAGCCTTCTTTAGTCTCAGATTTCAAGAAAAGAAGTTAATTTTCACTAAATGTTCTAGCACAGTGATTCTCATGGCTGCTGCTTGAGACCCCAGAAAGCTGAGGAAAACTCAAACATTTGGGTCATCCTTGATTTTCTGATTGACCGGCTCCTGGATTGGGGTCCCTGTAGTTTGTACTTTTGTTAAGTTCCTGGTGATGTTGCTGGTTCATGAAGCACTTGGGAAGAAAGGAGAATGGGGAAAATGCTTCTTTCTACCAGCCCCTATTCCCTTCTGATTCCCACTAAAGGAGGTCCCACCTCGATAGTGAGTAACACAGACCAGAAAACATCTCATCAGGGCCTTTGGTTCAGGCACTTTGGGGATTATGGTTTTAAATTGGCTGATGATAGTTGTTGGCATCCTAGATCATTTCAAACATGGAGCCCAGATGGTTCATGACCAAACCCACCTTTAAGAGAAAGCAGGATTCTTTTAGACCTAGTGACAAGTCAAATGGTGATCCTTGTAGTATAACTTTCTACACCCAGGCTGTTGTTCCCAACTCTATATTAAGGACCCATCTGGACTTTAGTAAGGGTCTCAATTCAGTGCTGTCAGCAATAAAGACAATTTTATTTGTCCAGATTCTTTGGTCTGTTTCTTAATTGGATACAAGTTCGAAGGTTAGGTGGAAAGTTTAATTAATTCATGCCATGCAAATCACAATAGCAACTTAAAATACCTAAAATTCCTGCATCTTGTCATGTCTAAAAATATATTTACAACATCCCTACACTTACTGATGGTTTGTTTGGGGAGTGGGATGGTTTTCTTGTAATCATGAAGTTATGGGGAGCAGAGGCTGAGAGTACGCATGACTTAGAGATCCTGGCTACGTTTACTGTAGGAGTCCTGGCTCCCATGCTATGCCATATTCCATGGGCACCACCACATATTCATATTATAATTTACTGAGCATCGTCATTCAATAGTGTTTCAAATTCTACTATGCAGTTTAACTTGAAAAATTTTTATTCTCTCTCTGTCTCTCTGTCTCTGTCTCTGTCTCTCTCTCTCTCTGTGTGTGAATTAGAATGAGTAGATTTAGCATATTTATATGTTATATCATCTTGAGCCCATACTTAACAATGCTAAGTGTATATGCTGTTTTCCATACCAATAATTAATTCTCCAACACAATCTAGCTGTTTGGTAAGTGCCTATAGTTAGTATAGACCATGGGGTTAAGGGTTTAGACCCATGACAACACGCTATCACAGACAGTGGTTGCAAATCCCAGGCTTCTGCTTCTTCTTCCATTCAGATGGCTATGGAGTGGGGATTCGGAGACTTCTTCCTTTAAACTGATAATTGCCTTGAATATCTCACAAAACATCCCATTTATGTTTACATAGTTATCACAAGGGACTTACAAGTGAATAGCCAGAGGCAGAGTTCCTTACCAAAAGGTCTGATGTTCCTCAGTGCATAGAATTATGTGCCTCTGGGATATGCTGCCTTCTTGGAGCAAATCATGAACAACATGGAAGACTGTGGACCCTGCCACCTACAGAGATTTGTGAGGGATTTACAACAGATGAATAGTTAAGCAAATTCTTGCCCATTTGTAGTCACCTCTATTTCTTATGACTCCCCAGAGGTTGAGGGAGGGGACTGAAAGATCCACCATTTTAACCATCTGGCATCCAGCCTCTATCCAGAAGCATTCAAAGAGCTCCCCAGCCACTAAATATGTCATTACCATGCAAAATGAATGCTTCCACTGCACAGTCCAAAGGTTTGGAGAGTCAATGCAACAGAAATTAGAGGCAAAGATAATTGGAAGAAAAAACCCTGCTCTTGTCACTTCTATAGATCAGGAAATTATATGTGTCTTCTACTATATCTATATTGTATATTTTATGTGTTTATGTATGTATGTATGCATGTGTGCATATGGGAGGGTGCATGAATGTGAGCACGCACATGGATGCCAGAAGAAATCTCAGGTGTCATTTTCAAGATCATTATCAACTTCCTTTGAGAATGGTTCTTCCTTTGGTCTAGAGATCACCAAATAGGCTTGCCAGTGAGACCCTGGATTTGCCTATGTCCATCTAGTCAACATTGGGGTCATAAGCTCGTGCCACCACATCTGGCATTTTTGTTGGGCTCAGATCCTTATGTTTGTGAAGGAAGAATTTTAACAATGAAGCCATATTCTCAGAGCCTACCTATATTTGTTCATTATATAAAGCCATATATTATATATCTGTGAATTTCATCACCTATTATATTATGTAGAGAGCCTTAAATCCATTATATCTACATAACAAGCAGATAACTATCACTTTTTTTTGAGACCCATTTCTCCTATGTATCCATGCCTAGCTTGGAACTCTCTTTGTAGAGCAGGCTAACCTTGAACTCACAGCTTGCTTCCACCTCTGATGGGTTGGGACTGAAAGGCACATGCCATAAACCCAGCTAAGTTTTATTTTTATAAAACACTATAATCTAAGAAACTCATAGAAGCTATGCCTGTGTTCCGTATGACAACCCCAAACACACTGTGTTACCAGCTTTGACGTTTGAGGTCTGTTTAGATCTTATTTTTTTCTACCTGTCTATTCTGTGCCATGGAAAGCATTGAGCCCTTTCTTCACTCTTAATTCTTGAAATCTTGTAGAATTACTTATGTTTGGTCATTTGTTTCTTATCATGTTAGATGCTTACTCTGCCTTTTCAATATAAATGCTTGTGACCTTTCTTTCCTGGGAAATATTCATCTGTTACAACCTTGGTATTTTCACTTCTCTTTTCTGTAGTTTCAATATAGGGCAGAATTATATTAATAGCCATGTGACACTTCATGCAGGAGATCCTCCAGACTCTAACATGATAAACGCAGCTTGTCATCAGTAACATCTTTTCACGTGAAATTTATTTTGAATTATTTCCTAAGGAGCAATATTATTGAGTCAAAAGCAAGAAG
The DNA here is from genome assembly GCA_019843965.1 of Rhynchomys soricoides. Classification (NCBI taxonomy): domain Eukaryota; kingdom Metazoa; phylum Chordata; class Mammalia; order Rodentia; family Muridae; genus Rhynchomys; species Rhynchomys soricoides. The sequence goes on along the minus strand of JADRCH010000106.1, from coordinate 2,804,122 downwards.
ATATGCAGGTTTGCTTGAGACATCTAACTTCTAAAAGCCTAACAGCGAGTTCTCTTTGCAGAGCATCTTTCAAACAGAAGAAGAGTATCTGGGACCTGTGCCTACCCCTGGCCACAAAACACCACCCCTTGGCAAGGCAGTCTTACTATCATGGGGGCAGATTTTGTGTTATGGAGATACCATGAGTTCAGCTGCCCTTCTCTTCTCTACTTAAGTTGTTGTGCAGGTAGTGTGCCTGGTCATTGGTTGTGTGAAGCCTCTCCTCAAAGTCCATGATCCATGAAGAATCTGTACACAGCTGAGCTTTCATAGCTCAAAAGAGCATAGGCTCCATCCCACTTCATGCCACTGCCTGAGACTTCTGAGCTGTGATGCTGGCTGCCAGCCAGCATAGCCTTGGCTGTGCATTAGAACATAAGGGTTGTGAATTTTGTTCATTTTAATAAGGAAAGAGATGAATCACAGAGCTTATTTTGTAAGCTACAAAGGATTAGTCAGTGAAAAAAGCAAATGTTTTCCTAGTGAAGAGCCAGGGTGAAGTCGAGGTCTTCATGAATTATGCCAAAGGTTACCATGGAAGCCAGATCCTCTTGCTGCTCCTGGCTCTGTACTGCATGGGCCAGGTGAGCAATACTAGTCACAGTGACAGTTACCTACTAAGTCTTCATTACCTTTTCTGGCTTCTGCAATAGTTCAGCATCATCAGAACATAGCTATGAATTCACAACGGCTTCCAACTAAGCTACATTCCAATATTTGGATCCCCTGAGACATCTCTCCTGGAAGACTGGACAGCTGAGTACTTTAGATTCCAGGTCTTTGTCCATCAGCATTTTACTGTGTTCATGTTAAATGGCAGCATAGTAGAATGAACAAAAATTGGCATCTGTAATTCATCTGACATCATCTTATCATTCTTCAGCACTCTGACATTGAGGTTACCTAGCCTCATTTAGCCTCAGTTTCTCCATGTATGAAAGTCTTATGGTACTTAATTTATAGTTCTATATTCAAGAAATAATCAAGAGAAGTTATTAAAATATCACTCAGATATTATAATAACTCCAAAATATAAAACAAATACTATTGATCATCACAAAGGTTCTTGTGTTAAAAATGGGGAATATACCGTAACACCTAGATCCAATGTTTCAGGATAAAGATGGATGTTCTATAAAAATTGCTACAAATTAAAAATTGTGGGATCACAAATGAAGAACAACTTTAATTCATTCATGAGTATACTTGACAGCTATTGAAAGAGTCAATGAAAATGACAGTAAGAAGAATTTTTCAAAATGAATGCTTTCACAAGGCTCTGAGTATAATTTCCAGTGCTGTATATACTCAAAAAGCAATAAATTATAAAGTGAAATTGAACATAATAAAAATGAACATAATAGTTTCTGACAGTTATAAAAATGAAAACTTAATTAGAAAAAGAAATAAGAGTGCAAGATAAAAATAGATTATCGAAAGACTGAGACTGTGTTTTATTAACATATGTATAATTGATTTAATGAAATTATGGAAGGAACTCTCCAGAAATCCAGAATTCTCAGAGAACATTAAACAGGGTGAGCAATGAGACACTTGTGCATTGAAAACACATGCATGGACACGTGAGAAATGTTTATATTCCAAATGATGAAACCAAATAAAAGCTAGAATGTGGAAAGAGGGAGAGAAGGAAGAAAGAAAATGATAACTCTGTTAAATGTAACAAGTACAAATGTGAACAAATTTCCATACTTGATTATAAGAAGGAAAAATATCTACAGTGGAGAAATGGATCATAGTTTCTCATTCAGTTAAATCCATATGTAGATGCACAATTTTAGTTATAAATGTACTCTTGTTGTGATTCACAATTACCAAATACCGGAGAGAAAACAAATCTCACACATCTGGTGAATGAATGAACCAGCAGACACACTCATGCAAAGTAATACTATGCAACAAAACAAAGGCATAGACAATTGATTGACTTACTGGATAGTTCCAGTGACTCTCAAGCACATTACACCAGGTTTATGAATGCAGCTTTGCATGTTCAGCTCAAAAAGACAGAAATCAGGTCAGCAGTTGCCTTGGTTAAGTTTCTAGGGAAAAGGTGTTTGTGAGAAGGAGCTAGAGTATATGTATTTGTCAATACTTACAAACTGAAGTAGGTAGGTTTCATTGTGCATATAAGGTTTATCTAAAATGTAAGTACTTCCTTTCTAAGAATTCTGGTACTTTTGTTTATTTTCTTTAAAGAAGAAAACAAAACCTATCAAAGAACGCACTTGATGGGATCTTAATACTTGGCAATTTACTGAAATTTTCTTTATGGCCCACCAGATGGTCTATTTGGTGAATGCTTCATTTGTACTCCAAATAAATGTATATTCCACATTTATTAGATGCAGACCACTAACAAGATAACTGATGGTGGTGTTTATTGTGTCTGGTAAACGAAGACCTTTGGCATTCCAGCCTCAGTACCCAGGTCCTCCTGACCTGCCTCGATCCTTAGTAACAAGAGCTGGCTTTAGTCATGCAACATCAGAACATGGCTTTAGTCATGCAACAGGATTCAGTAAGAATCCTGTTTGTCTTTATTCTTTACCCATTTCCCATTCACCCATTTCCCTTTGTACCTAATACCGAACACAAGTTTCTTCAGAACCCAACATGTCCTAAAAGTTGAAAATATGGCAAAGTAATGACTCTTGATTCATTTTGTAAGAAGACCTTTAGATGCTGGGCCATGGTAATGTATTCCTTTGATCTCAGCACTTAGGAGACAGAAACAGAAGAATTTCTGTGAGTTTGAGGATAATCTGTTCTATAGAGTGAGTTCTAGGATAGCCAGGGCTTAACAGTGTTTAAGTTAAGGTTTCCATTGCTATGAAAAGACACCATGACCAAGGCAACTCATATAAAGTTAAACATTTAATTGGGGCAGGCTTACACTTTCAGATATCAGTACATTATCATCTCAGCAGGAAGCATGGCAGTGTGCAGGCAGATGTAATGCTAGAGAAGGAGCTGAGAGTTCTACATCTTGATTGGAAGGCAACCAGAAAAATCTGTCTTCCAAGCAGCTACAAGGCACATCTGGATGCCCCACAGTGACACACTTCCTCCAACAAGGTCATACCTACTCCACAAAGGCCTAATAGTACCACTCCCTGGGCCAAGCATATTCAAACAACCACACATAGATAAATCTTGAAAAACCAAAACCAACCAACCAACCAACCAACCAAATGATCAAAGAAACAAACAAAACAAAAAACAAACCCAAAGACATTCAGACAAAAATATATAGAAACAATAGGGCCTGACTTAAGGAGTAACTTGTTTAAAGAAAGATTATCCTAAATATGCAGCCTACATCATTTATCCCATGTCCAGATTGTCAGTATTCTCCTGTGTAAGCAAAAAACTTAGGAAAGCTTAGCTTTACAAGGCCACTGTGAGGCTCTCACATGATAATTATATCTCTATGGAGCAAGACTTCTCATGGACCAGGCTGAAAATCAGGGTTGGAGGGCAGGAAGCTTCAGCTGAAAACTGTTTGCTTTGAACTTTAGCTTACAAGGTGACATGTCTGTCAGAAGGAAATATCTTCTCAGAAAGCATGCTAGAAACCAGAGAAATGAGCCTATGTCACTGTGTCTCCATGGAGGTTGGTTTCCCAAATGTGCTATGCCAACTTTGAAAACATTCATGTTGTGGTTTTATGATGGAATCTTGTTGGACCTCCCAATCTCAGACTCACTGCAGTCTTCAGCAGCACAGCTGCTCGTGATCTCTGAACAGTGTTTTCATTACTGCTCCCCTTCGGCTGCCCAGCCCAGGCCTGGGGCCATGGCTGTCTCCATGGTGATGGCCCTCGGCACCAGGTCTGGGGGGCAGAGGGGCAGAGGGCCCAAGGCATCCCTGGGTTTCGAGCACTGTGCTGGCACAGGGAAGAGAGATCTCTGGCTCCCTCTTTAGAATGGCCCTTGCTCCACAGGGAATCTGACAGTCTCGGAATGCACCTCCCTGGCGTACCTCCCTGGCACACAGATTGGGACCACTGCATGCAGCCTGGGGCAACCCATGCCATAGGGGCGGAGTTTAGGGGCCCCAGGTTTGCAGTGGCGACTGCAGCAGTGCCCAATTCCTCGCAGACTTGCCTATCCGCCCTCATGCACCGGGCGCCATGCTGTTGAGCCAAGCTGGGGCTGCGGCAGCTCTGGGCCAGGACTTGGAACCAGACCCAGATGGCATGGCACTGGGGGTGTTCTCCCCCTCACACTGTCCTGAGGGCGAGAGGGTGGGTTCCGGGAAGTGGTAGTGTTGGGCCTCATTTTGACCCTGGTTTTGGGCCTTGAGGACAAACCCAAGCATGGCTCCAGTTCTGAGACCTGTCTCAGTCACTTCCATATAAGAGTGACTCAGCAAGACCTGTTTGGCCCTCCCTCTACCCTGCTGTTGCTGATGTGGAGCTTTGCTATTGGCCCTGTCAGTTACCCCTTCCCCGACTCCGAAGTCGTCTCTCCCCATACCTAAGTGCCTACCCCCTTTGCCTTCTCTATATAAGTGAGGGGGCTGATACAATAAAGTTGAGTTTCTGCTTTGACAAGACTCCCAGCTTGGTGTGTTTCATTTGGACCTCTGAAACTCGCCATCCTGCTCAGCCACAGATAGATTCGGCTAGACCCGGTTCTCTCCTCTTGCCTGGACCTGCCGGCTAGGAGCCGACAAGTCTGAGGTAGCAGACTTCTCTGGGCTTACATGCCCCTTTCGAACAGCATTTAAAGAAAATTAAATTTTTTAATTAAAAATTAAAAATAAAAATTTTTTCTGAGAGGACATGAAAAGGAAATAAACCCAGAACTAGTAAGATTGCCTTGGGACTAGCCATACAAATTCTTCCTACATGACAAATGTGATTTTAGCTATTTGCAAGCTTAATCTATACCTTATCACACATTTATTTGTTGGTGATGATCTGTTGGTTGTCTTGAACAGGGCCTTATATGTAGCCTAGTTTAGGTTGGTGCTCAGTAACTACTCCTGACTATCCTCAAACTTGTAATCTTCCTGCCTTGGCTTCTCGATTGTTGAGATTGCAGATATGACAACCTGGCTTTATCACACAATTCTCATCTGGCACTACTTAGAACATACATGAAAGGCTTCTGAGAGGTTTTTGGATATGGCCTGTTCTCTGATTCATGGAATCTTTGCTAAATTCTATGCCAGATCTCTGGAAGGAAGTCAGATAGCCAAATCAGAGAACCCAGGTGTTGGGAAGAAGAGTTGACTCAACATGGAGTTACTTCATTATGCAAATTATGTTTAACATGTGTGATAAACATCCAAGCCTGTGTATTTTTATGTTGCTTCTTTCCATACTGAATACAATTACTTATGCTCTTGAAGAATCATCTCTTACTATCCTTCTGAATGCCAGTGTGCTAGTTAGAGAAGGTAAGAGAGGAATGAAAAAGAACTCTAAGCAGATGACCAGGTTCAAGTCCTCCTTGCAGCTGTTAGTCTTCTGTTCATTTCTTCCTTTGTTCACTGATGATGATGCAGTACCATCTGCTTTACAGATATACTATAAAAACAATATGATTTTTAATACTTAAACCACATAGAACCCAATCCAACACATAGAAAGTACTAGAAAACTTTGCTATCATCATATTTTCATATGAATTAGAGAGCTACCTAATGAGAGAAGAAGCATTTTCTATCAAGTAGAAGAGATACACTGAGCCTGAGAGAATGTGGGGGTGCATATAAAACAAGCAGCAGAGCTGGCTCCACGTTTATTAGCTATCACAGTCTAATCTCCTATCTCACCATAGCACCATGCTAAGTTCCTTTTCTCACAAACCCTATGAAGGAGGCTCTGAGGAAGAATGGGATACAGAAATGGAATGGAATCATCTCATAGCTCCCTGGGCAACTAGAGTTGTCATCTTCTTTGATTTGGCTTTCTTACCTAACAAGAAGAAATGAACAGTGTTTGTGGTGGCCCCTAGTTAGGGCAAAACTTGCTTGTCTTTCTTCTTCTTCAGAAGGATCGTGAGTTTCCCTCAGCTCCCTCCTTCCCAAAAGAAGAAGGCACAGTAAGAGAAGTGATTTGATAGCAGTGTATTAAAAAATATATCATGGAGGTAAATAGCCGGTCTCTTTAGACGGCTTCTATGGATCAGTGACGTGTATAAAGAGAGTTTGTATAAGAACATTCATGAGATTGAGATCTTTACCAGTTTTTTCTTGGTTGTTGTTGTTGTTATTGTTTGTTTTTTGTTTTTGTTTTGTTTTGTTTTTTGTTTTTGCCTCTATGAGTATTCTTCTAGATTCATCAAATAGCCTTCTTGGCTCATCCAGATCTAATTAGTTTGAATTACTCTAGAATTTTCTTAAAGATATTTTATTTGCTTGTTTTACAGTATTTAATTTGTTTGTTTATCATGTGTATATGGCCACCAGAGGACAACCTGCACATACCAGTTCTTTCCTTGCATCATTTGAGTCCCTGGGATCAAACTCAGGTCATAGGTTTGGCAGCAAGTTCTCTTACCCACTGAGACATCTTGCCAGTCCTGGATCCTTTTCTTAAAGATTTCTGAGTTATCCATCTCTGGCAACCACTATATCCAAAACTGTTAGAGTCAAACAGATTAGGAAAATAAACATGTGTACCTGTGCATACATGAAAGATACCATTTATATATTGCAAGTTGTACACTAGCAACTAAGATCTGGATGCTTCCTTACTCCCAACAAAATTCTCAAGTTACCTTCCATTGCCAAGCAGTGATCACAGATAAGGATCAAGTTCAAGTGCAGAAGAGGAATTGTTAGCTTAATGTTCAGATATTTCCTTCTCAGTAAACTAATGGATGTCAAGTGTTAGTGTAACAGCCCAAGAGAGCCTTTTGCCTTTTGTGCCAGCAGCAGGAAAAGATGAGGATGTGTCTCAAGTATTTGCAGGGAATAGGCTGAATCCTTCTATATTGCTTTTTGTGACAGGGGATGATGGCTCAGAGAAGAGAACATTGTAGAGAAATTATGTGATCTAAATT